>CAMZMU010000123.1:19242490-19681451 GCA_947311845.1 Poa pratensis | reverse complement strand
TGCAGACCGAGCACTACCTCGACGGGGGGCGCTTCGACCAACAAACTCCAGCGCTCGACCGAGGCATCCTTCGACCGAAACAGCACCCAACGCTGCTTCCTGCCGACATGACCGAGCTGGACCCCTGGATCGTTACCGCAGGCTACATTCCGTTTTCCTCGGTACGTACAGATTCCGTCTGTCATCTCCAGGAGACAAGCGCAAGTGGACAAGAAGATGACATCCAGACTGCATGGCTACAGTGCCACTGATGTGGAGAGTACAACTGATCGCAAATGAATAGTGTTGACAAGACCCCAGTAGTCAAATCGTGAACAGTGACTGTACAGTGACCGCGGCCACCCCTTGTCCCTGGGCTTCCCTATATAAAGAGCACCAGGGGGAGAGCTCTCTCAGCCATCCGCGGGCTCATTTTCCCCCCCCGTTCTCCTCCTAGCTCTCTCTCTGGAGAGCCTCAGTGCTGCCTTGCTTATACTTAGAGATACTCAGACATACAGCTCGAGGAGCGTTTGTACAGATCATTGCTAGCGCTAAGTTGACGAGGGAATATCGCCCTGGCAACAGCACCAGAAACAATGCTTGTTTATGTCACACGTCAGTTGGGAACCCCTAAGAGGAAGGTATGATGAGTGCAGCAGCAAGTTTTCCCTCAGTATGAAACCAAGGTTTATCGAACCAGTAGGAAAACGAGGTTTGCTTCGAAGGTGTTGGTGAAGGAGTGTAGTGCGGCGCAACACCAGGGATTCCGGTGCCAACGTGGAACCTGCACAACACAATCAAATTACTTTGCCCCAACTTAACAGTGAGGTTGTCAATCTCACCGGCTTGCTGAAAACAAAGGGTTAAACGTATCGAATGGAAATGATGTTTGTTTGCATAAAACAGTAGAGAACAATGATTGCAGTAGATTGTATTTCAGATGTAAAAGAATGGACCGGGGTCCACAGTTCACTAGTGGTGTCTCTCCAATAAGATAACTAACATGCTGGGTAAACAAATTACAGCTGGGCAATTGACAATTGATAAGTGCATATAACATGCATGTGTGAGCTGTGGTGTCTACTATGAGATTCATTTGGGCATTACGACAAAGTACATAGACCGCTATCCAGCATGCATCTATGCCTAAATAGTCCACTTTCCGGTTAACATCCGTACCCCTTCCAGTATTAAGTTGCAAGCAACAGACAATTGCATTAAGTAATGTGCGTAATGTAAACAATACATTCATCCTTGAATAAAGCATTGCTGTTTTACCCCTAGTGGCAACAACACATCTACAACCTTAGAACTTGCTGTCACTATCCCAGGTTAAATAGAGGTTGAACCCAACTATCATGCATAAATACCCCCTCTTGGAGTTACAAGTATTCACTTGGCCAAGGCTTCAACAAGTAACGGAGAGCATGCAAGATCACAAATGACATAGACATGATAATATAATATTCAGCTCCACATAGGTATCAATATAAGTCAGATCCCAGCAAACACAACATGTAGCATTACAATAAGATGATCTTGATCATGATAGGCAGCTCACAAGATCTAAACATGATGGCACAAGTACCATCTAGCTACTGCTATGGACCCATAGTCCAAGGATGAACTACTCACGCATCACTCCGGAGGCGGGCATGGCGATGTAGAGCCCTCCGGTGATGATTCCCCTCTCCGGCAGGGTGCCGGGAAGAGCTTCAGAACCCCCCGAGTTAGGGTTGACGACGGCGGCGGCAGCGAATATGTTCTGGATGAAAGGCTCGGTGTTTTAGGGTTTTCGTCTCGGGGAATAAATAGGCGAAGGGGCGATGTCGGCGGACCCCCGAGGGGCCCAAACCACCAGGCGGCGCGGTGGGCCCCTGCCGCGGCCTGTGGTTTGGCCACCTCGTGGCATCTTCGTCTCTCCTTCGGACTCCGTGTACGTGCTGGAAAAATAGGGACTTGGCCTTTTGTTTCGTGCAATTCCGAGAATATTTCCAGAAGTAACTTTCTGAAACCAAAAACAGCAGAAAACAGGGAACTGGCACTGTGGCATCTTGTTAATAGGTTAGTCCCAGAAAATGCATAAAAGTGATGAAGTGTATATAAAACATGTAGCAAATGGTATAATATAAGCATGGAACAGCAATTATGGATACGTTGGAGACGTATCAAGCATCCCCAAGCTTAGTTCTACTCGTCCTCGAGTAGGTAAAACGATAACAACAAATAATTTCTGAGGAGACATGCTTTCACACAATCTTGATCAATATATTGCAAGGCTCATGTCATGAATGAAGTGACTCAAAGCAATGTCTATAGTTTGCTAACAAATAGATAAAGAGTAAACAATGAATCATATAAGCAAAAACTTTTCATGAATAGTACTTTCAAGACAAGCATCAAAAAGTTTTGCATAAGAGGTAACTCATAAAGCAATAGATTCAAAGTAAAAGGCATTGAAGCAACACAAAGGATGATTAAGTTTCAGCATTTGCTTTCAACTTGTAACATGTATATCTCATGGATAGTTGTCAACATAAAGCAATATAACAAGTGCAATAAGTAAATATGTAAGAATCAATGCACACAAAGTTGACACAAGTGTTTGCTTCTAAGATAGAAAGGAGTAGGTAAACTGACTCAACATAAAGTAAAAGATAGGCCCTTCGCAGAGGGAAGCAGGGATTAAATCATGTGCTAGAGCTTTTTAAGTTTTCGAAAGCATATAGAGAGCACAAAATAAGTATTTGAGAGGTGTTTGTTGTTGTCAACGAATGGTAGTGGGCACTCTAACCCCCTTGTCAACCAGACTTTCAAGAGCGGCTCCCATGAAGGACGTTATCTCTACCAGCAAGGTAGATCATCCCTCTTCTCTTTTGTTTACACATGTATTTTAGTTTCTTTATAGATGACACTCCTCCCAACCTTTTGCTTACACAAGCCATGGCTAACCGAATCCTCGGGTGCCTTCCAACATTCACATACCATGGAGGAGTGTCTATTTGCAAAATTAAGTTGCTTACTGATAAATCAGGGCAAAACATGTGAAGAGAATTATTAATGAAAGTTGTAATTAATTGGGGCTGGGCACCCCGTTGCCAGCTCTTTTTGCAAATTATTGGATAAGCGGATGTATATGCCACTAGTCCATTGGTGAAAGTCTGTCAGAAGTAAATGACAAGATTGAAAGATAAAACACCACATACTTCCTCATGAGCTATAAAACATTGACACAAATAAGGAGTAATAAAGTTTTGAATAGTTTAAAGGTAGCACATGAAATATTTACTTGGAATGGCAGGAAATACCACATAGTAGGTAGGTATGGTGGACACAAATGGCATGGGTTTTGGCTCAAGTTTTGGATGCACGAGAAGCATTCCCTCTCAGTACAGAGTTTAGGCTAGCAAGGTTGTTTGAAGCAAACACAAGTATAAACCGGTACAGCAAGAATCACATAAAAACATATTGCAAGTATTATAAGACTCTACACTGTCTTCCTTGTTGCTCAAACATTTTACCAGAAAATATCTAGACCTTAGAGAGAACAAATATGCATCCCAAGTCTCAACAAGCTCTACGGTAGTTCTCCACTACTAGGCTTTAACTACATGATGCAAGAGCTTAAACATGATCTACTTGAGAGCTCAAAACAATTGCAAAGCATCAAATCGAAACAAGACAATGATCTACAAGAATGCATATGTCTTTTCCAATACCAACTACTACATGTAGCATTTTCTTTCTTCCAAACAAACACCAATCAATTTATTTAAACATAAACTCTCCAAATGATAATATAATGCAGCAAGAGAGTATTTATAAACAAGTGCTAACAGCTCGAAGAGATGCATGAAAAACAGGAGCTAAAAGCACTGCAGTAGCTAGTTAAGAATACTCAACAAATATAAGTGAAGAACATGAGTATTCACATGAAAAAGCGGAGCGTGTCTCTCTCCCACACAAGGATTGCTAGGATCCGAATTTATTCAAACAAAAACAAAAATAAAAACACACAGACGCTCCAAGTAAAGCGCATAAGATGTGAAAGAATTAAAATATAGTTTCACTAGAGATGACCTGATAAGTTTGTTGATGAAGAAGGGGATGCCTTGGGCATCCCCAAGCTTAGACGCTTGAGTCTCTCTGAATATGGTTGGGATGAACCACGGGGGCATCCCCAAGCTTAGGCTTTTCACTCTTCTTGATCACATAATATCACCCTTCTCGCTTGATCCTTGAAAACTTCCTTCACACCAAACTCAAGACAGTTCTCATTAGAGGGTTAGTGCATAATCAAAAATTCTCATATTCTGTAATGATACAATCAATCCCAAAGCTTCTGGACATTAGCTACAGCCACCAATGCTTTGTGGAGCAAAGAAATCCACACAAACACAGTAAAAGAGCGAATGCAAAACAAAAGGCAGAATCTGTCAAAAACAGAACAGTCTGGAATGACGAATTTTTTCGAGGCACTTAAGTTGCTCAGATGGATCTGGCCTAAAATAATGAAAGTTGCGTACATATCTCAGGAATATGCGTGATTTTTTCAGAATTTTTTGAATTTTCTACAGGGAGATAAGCTCAAATCCGTGACAGCTAAAAATCTGTCACTGCGCAGAAATCCAAATCTTGCATCAACTTTCAATATAGAACTTTACTTGGCACAACATTGCGATAAAATAAAGATACAAAGGAGTTGCTACAGAAGTAACAAAACTCCTTGACTCAAAGAAAACAAAAATAACAGCAAATAAAAACGATGGGTTGTCTCCCATAAGCGCTTTTCTTTAACGCCTTTCAGCTAGGCGCAGAAAGTGAAAATCAAGTGTTATCAAGAGAAGAAGCAACATCATAACTTGCTCTAACAATAGAGTCAAAAGGTAACTTCATTCTCTTCCTAGGGAAGTGTTCCATACCTTTCTTGAGAGGAAATTGGTACCTTATATTACCTTCTTTCATATCAATGATGGCACCAACAGTTCGAAGAAAAGGTCTTCCCAAAACAATAGGACAAGATGCATTGCATTCAATATCCATAACAATAAAATCAACGGGGACAAGGTTATTGTTTACTGTAATAAAAACATCATTAACTCGCCCCAAAGGTTTCTTCATAGCATTATCAGCGAGAAAAACATCCAAATAACAATGTTCCAAAGGTGGCAAATCAAGAATATCATAAAGCTTCTTGGGCAAAACGAAATACTTGCACCAAGATCACACAAGGCATTGCAATCAAAATCATTCACCTTTACCTTAATGATGGGTTCCCAACCATCTTCTAATTTCCTAGGAATAGAAGCTTTAAGTTTCAACTTCTCCTCCCTAGCTTGCAAAAGAGCATTTGTAATATGCTTTGTAAAAGCCAAATTAATAGTGCTAGCATTGGGACTTCTAGCTAATTTTTGCAAGAACATAATAACTTCAGAGATGTTACAATCATCAAAATCAAAATCATTATTGTCAATGGTGGTGGAACCATTGTCTCCAATAGTTTGAAAAATTTCAGCACTTTTATCAGAAAAAGTTTCAGCAGTTTTAGGCAATTTCAAACGCTTTGCAGAAGTAGTAGAGACATTACCAACACCAATAACATTACCATCAATAGTAGGAGGCTTACTAGCATGTAAAACATTAGCATTACTAGTGGTGGTGATAGTACAAACTCTAACTATACTATTCTCTTTTTCAAGTTCTTCCTCTTTTTCCCACCTAGCATGCAATTCAGCCAACATCCTAATATTATTATCAATTCGAACTTGGATGGCATTTGCTGTAGCAAATGACTTATATCTTTAACTTCATTAGGCATAACTTTCAGTTTTAGAATTTCAACATCATGAGCAAGACTATCAACTTTAGAGCAAGACATCAATTTTTTCAAACTTTTCCTCAACAGTTTTATTGAAAGCTTTTTGTGTGCTAATAAATTCTTTAAGCATAGCTTCAAGATCAGAGGACACACTTCTATTGTTGCTGTAGGAATTACCATAAGAATTGCCATAACCATTTGAAGGATAAGGCTTATATTGTTGCTACCAAAATTATTCCTATAAGCATTGTTGTTGAAGTTGTTGTTTTTAATGAAGTTTACATCAACATGCTCTTCTTGAGCAACCAATGAAGCTAAAGGAACATTATTAGGATCAACATGAGATCTACCATTCACAAGCATAGACATAATAGCATCAATCTTATCACTCAAAGAGGAGGTTTCTTCAACAGAATTTACCTTCTTACCTTGAGGAGCTCTTTCGGTGTGCCATTCGGAATAGTTGATCATCATATCATCAAGTAGCTTTGTTGCTGCACCTAAAGTGATGGACATAAAGGTTCCTCCAGAGCTGAATCCAATAAGTTCCTTGAGGAAAAATTTAATCCTGCATAAAAGGTTTGGATGATCATCCAAGTAGTCAGTCCATGAGTGGGACAATTCTTCACCAAAGATTTCATTCTTTCCCAAGCTTGAGCAACATGTTCATTATCAAGTTGTTTAAAATTCATAATGCTACTTCTCAAGGATATAATCTTAGCAGGAGGATAATATTTCCCTATGAAAGCATCTTTGCATTTTGTCCAAGAATAATACTATTTCTAGGCAAAGAAAGCAACCATTCTTTAGCTCTTCCTCTCAAGGAGAAAGGAAAAAGTTTCAGTTTTATAATATCCCCATCCATATCCTTATACTTTTGCATTTCACAAAGTTCAACAAAGTTATTAAGATGGGCAGCAGCATCATCAGTACTAACACCAGAAAATTGCTCTTTCATAACAAGATTTAATAGAGCAGGTTTAATTTCATAAAATTCTGCTTAGAAGCAGGTGGAGCAATAGGAGTGCATATGAAATCATTGTTGTTTGTGCTAGTGAAGTCACACAACTTAGTGTTCTCAGGAGTACTCATTTTGAAAAAAAACAAAATAAAATTAAACAAGTAACTAATTTTTTTGTGTTTTTGATAAAGAGAGCAAACAAGACTAAATAAAAATAAACTAAGCAAGACAAATAACAAAGTAAAGAGATTGGGTGTGAGAGACTCCCCTTGCAGAAGCAATTCGGTTTTCCCCGGCAACGGCGCCAGAAAACGTGTTGCTGCTAGTTGACGAGGGAATATCTCCCCGGCAACAGCCAGAAACAATGCTTGTACGTCACACGTCAGTTGGGAACCCCAAGAGGAAGGTATGATGAGTGCAGCAGCAAGTTTTCCCTCAGTATGAAACCAAGGTTTATCGAACCAGTAGGAAAACGAGGTTTGCTTCGAAGGTGTTGGTGAAGGAGTGTAGTGCGGCGCAACACCAGGGATTCCGGTGCCAACGTGGAACCTGCACAACACAATCAAATTACTTTGCCCCAACTTAACAGTGAGGTTGTCAATCTCACCGGCTTGCTGAAAACAAAGGGTTAAACGTATCGAATGGAATGATGTTTGTTTGCATAAAACAGTAGAGAACAATGATTGCAGTAGATTGTATTTCAGATGTAAAAGAATGGACCGGGGTCCACAGTTCACTAGTGGTGTCTCTCCAATAAGATAACTAACATGCTGGGTAAACAAATTACAGCTGGGCAATTGACAATTGATAAGTGCATATAACATGCATGTGTGAGCTGTGGTGTCTACTATGAGATTCATTTGGGCATTACGACAAAGTACATAGACCGCTATCCAGCATGCATCTATGCCTAAATAGTCCACTTTCCGGTTAACATCCGTACCCCTTCCAGTATTAAGTTGCAAGCAACAGACAATTGCATTAAGTAATGTGCGTAATGTAAACAATACATTCATCCTTGAATAAAGCATTGCTGTTTTACCCCTAGTGGCAACAACACATCTACAACCTTAGAACTTGCTGTCACTATCCCAGGTTAAATAGAGGTTGAACCCAACTATCATGCATAAATACCCCCTCTTGGAGTTACAAGTATTCACTTGGCCAAGGCTTCAACAAGTAACGGAGAGCATGCAAGATCACAAATGACATAGACATGATAATATAATATTCAGCTCCACATAGGTATCAATATAAGTCAGATCCCAGCAAACACAACATGTAGCATTACAATAAGATGATCTTGATCATGATAGGCAGCTCACAAGATCTAAACATGATGGCACATCTAGCTACTGCTATGGACCCATAGTCCAAGGATGAACTACTCACGCATCACTCCGGAGGCGGGCATGGCGATGTAGAGCCCTCCGGTGATGATTCCCCTCTCCGGCAGGGTGCCGGGAAGAGCTTCAGAACCCCCCGAGTTAGGGTTGACGACGGCGGCGGCAGCGAATATGTTCTGGATGAAAGGCTCGGTGTTTTAGGGTTTTCGCGTCTCGGGGAATAAATAGGCGAAGGGGCGATGTCGGCGGACCCCCGAGGGGCCCAAACCACCAGGCGGCGCGGTGGGCCCTGCCGCGCCGCCTGTGGTTTGGCCACCTCGTGGGTCTTCGTCTCTCCTTCGGACTCCGTGTACGTGCTGGAAAAATAGGGACTTGGCCTTTTGTTTCGTGCAATTCCGAGAATATTTCCAGAAGTAACTTTCTGAAACCAAAAACAGCAGAAAACAGGGAACTGGCACTGTGGCATCTTGTTAATAGGTTAGTCCCAGAAAATGCATAAAAGTGATATGAAGTGTATATAAAACATGTAGCAAATGGTATAATATAAGCATGAACAGCAGAAATTATGATACGTTGGTGAGACGTATCAATCATATACAGAGGAGAATACAACCGAATATGCTAAATGCTGCAGCAGGGGTTTTATCTATCACGAGAGCCCCGAAGCAGGGTAAAATCCCCGTGTTGATCTGTTCTTCTGTGTGCGCTCTTCAGTGCGCTGTCCCTCCCCGAATCCTCTAGGGGTCCATCGGCCCCAAAATAAGCCTACCCCTAGGCTTCTGTTGTTCCATACGACGACAATCGGGGAAGAAGTGTAGTCGTTGGGGAATACGTAGCCGCTGTAAGTAGTCGCGCGAGCTGCGCTCACCAAAAAACTGATCGCCATCTCCTGTACAGGATCACAAGAGGCGGGGTTTCTAAGGCCTACTGTCCCTTCTTACCGGTGCATGCACGCCGGAAGACAGGATGGAAAAGATTTGGAAGACGACGACGAAAAGTTTTGGAACTGGAACACGAGAGACAATATTTTGCACACGCTAGGGTTTGTCTCTGCCTATTTATATACTGTGGATTGGATAAGACGTGGGTGATGGCCCACGTCCAAGTCGGTAACAGAGCAGGATTCATAGGAATCGGAAACGGCTGTAGTAATTAATGTGTCCGTTAAGGATTAATTAATTACTCATTTAGTTTTTCTGGAACTGTAAAATATAGATAACATGCATGGCTTTGTCCTCGGTCGGCTCATTCCCGAAACCCGACGCGGCGTGAGTGACGTGGTGAGGCGAGCGGTGGAGGAGTGGCGCTCTCCTTTCTCATACTCATACTAGTGATAGAAGAACTGTGCAACTCTCTCCCAATAGCAATATGAGACTAAACTTATTCCCACTCACAGCCATGCATGAATGAGACCAATGAGATTTTCAGAATTTAAGTTGACCCCGCTAACAAATACTGGTAATTCCAACACAACGACTCCCATGCTATCCTTTCTTTGCTAACCCGAAGTTGCTTGTATGCCTCCCATCAAGCATCATGCATGGATTTTTTTTTTTTTTGTGAAAGGAAAGTTTGATTTCAAAAGCTCGCACATCCTAGCAACCCAAATCTCGAAAACAAAAATAGATCATAGAGCGATTTAGAGCTCAATTCCCCCTTTGCCCCCTAAGTCCCCTTTAGCTGTCTGTTGTTAGATAGGATGAGACTCTCCGCGAATTAACGCAGATAGCACCTAGAGGAATCCGTGCATTGGGGATTCGAACTCTGGTGGGCGGGTTCAGCACCTTGAACTCCTGCCACTAAGCTAGACCTCAGTTCTCAAGCCATCTTGTTGATTTTGATCCGACGATCACTCTAGTTCACTGCCTTGACTAGATCCTGCACCTTGATCCCCTTGCCACCGCTTAAATATGTCCCCCGTGTACCTTCATCTTCTTTGTTGGTTGCACCGATGACCATGAGCCCTTGACATGCCCCACATCGACCGTTTCGTGTGGGTCTCCTCAAACGGAACAACTTGGAGCACCGGGTCGCAACCATCGAGACCGCCCATCATAGAAGGGAAAGAAACTGCAACCAGAACTGGAATTAGTGGGATGAGTCCACTTCAGGTTCTTCGCCGGAAACATCCGAGGAAACCTCAACTTTGTTATAAGATGACTTCTTGCGAGATTCACCAAATGGGAAAATTTGATATTTTTGGATTATCCACTGTCACTTTCCACCCTGGCTAGCACAATAGGGGAACAAAATGGTTGGTTTTTGGGAAGGGCTTTGCCTGCGATGTTCATGCTTGAGGTGCTCAACGCTCCAAGTTTCTTCCTCTCCTATGGAAGTGGAAGGACGGTTTGTGGTTTTCTTTGTTTACCCTTCTACTCATTGAAGGCAACATTTGGCAGAGCCCGCTACTGAGTGGTTAGTGCCGAATTTACACATCTATATTCATGAAATGGGACATGGGTTGAACGGTGAAATGGGGACATCGCAGAAAACAGTTATACATCAACAAAGTGGGGAATGAAATATGAAAAAAAAAATATAGAAGCAGATTATGCAAGTGTAGCTTATCTTCTTCACGACCAATCATCAAATCCATTACGGTCTGCAGAACGTAAAACGCATCACGATGACATGGAATCCACTGAATGGAATACATTGCACAAAAAAAAATAAGAAAATACTGCACACGCTACTAGAAAGAGACAGCGGTCTCCAAACCAAGAAGAGAAAAGAGGAGAAATGACACAGCTTGGAGCAAAACAAGAATCGCCGTAGCAAAGCACCATCGATCGTTTCGTGGCCAGTAACGGGCAGCCAGTCCCGCCGCCTATCTATCTCATCATGCCGACCGGCGTGGCCGGCGCCCCCATCACCTGCGTTCCGGAGATGCCTCGCCTCTGCCGCTCCATGTTCGCCTCCCAACCGATCCCCATGTCGAAGCCGCGGGTCTTGAGCTCGCGGTACTCCTGGCAGAGCGCGCACCACTCGCAGCACCAGTGCACGAGGAAGTCCGGGCACTCCCCCTCGTCCAGGTCGTAGTGCGCCCGCATCTTGGTCCGGTACACGCACGAGTAGAGGCACGCCATCCCCGTCAGCGAGTAGATCACGGCGTAGATCGCTCCGCTCCCGGCACACGCTGCAGAAGAAATCAAATCACATGAACATCACGCCACGGCTCATTAATAAAACACAGCAAGAAACTGAAGAAAGGGTGAGGCAGGAGAGAACTCACAGCCGGATCCTCTGTCCACGATGTCGGCGATCTGCCCGAACGTCACGCAGGGGCAGAGGCACGTGATGAGACCTTCATGAAAGGAGAGGTAGGACGAGCTTGAGCGACTAGTGCTAAGCTACTAGCTCTCGTCTCTGAAACACAAGAGGGGAAATCGATCGATTGCTGGATGGAAGACAGAGACAACTTACAGTTCCCGGGGTCGTCCATGCAGTGGAAGAGGCTGGTGGACCACCGCCTCAGGCCGGCGGCGGCGGGTGCCGAGTGGTTCATCGAGTGGCCGTACGTCGCCTGCGGCCGCGCCACCGGCGCCGGAGCGCCGTTGCTGTACCTGCTCATGCTGTTGCTGCCGTCGTCGACTCGGTAGGTGTGCTGGGATACATTGCTTGGAAAATGCGGCCGTGTCTGGTTTATCAGTGCGCTAAAGCGAGAGACAGGACCTGGTTCCTCTTTAATGGATTCAGTGTATGAGTCTCTCCCAAGTCTTTTCTTTATTCTTTTTTTGTGCCAATCAGTAGGGCTCTGACCGGTCTTCCGAGTCAAGTACTACGTGGAGTATCTTGGATGCTTCGTGCTTGTAGGTGTGGCTAACGTAACGTCAGGTAATTTTGGGTCATTGACATGTAGGCCCTCCACACGTGGGTCCCACACGTCAGACCAAAGGTCACCAAAGGCCATTGTATGTGCAAAAGATGCTACTCTGTGCAGTTTGTGCCTGCTCGATCTTGCCATGAACGAAGAAAGTGTGTGTATTTCCTAAATTTGATTGAACATGATTAGTTTTTTTATGCAGGGGGAGAGGATGAGTAGTACTTACTGAGCATCATGGCAATCCACTTCATCTATGCAAGTATAGATTATAGAACCATATTTCTCTCGAAACGTTGTAGGCCAAACTTTAAAATAGGAGAAAGAGGTACGGAAAATATCCAGGGGCAAAAGTATATAACCATTTTCCTTATGCCAAGTCATGGTGTTTCTAGCCAACTTGGGGAGCGAAAATTGAGAAATGTCATAGTCTTGCTATCATATACTTTCCTACTCATGGTTGGCTACTTGCCAACTTGTCGACGAACCGTGCAACAACAGTTGCTATCTTGGGGCTAATTTTCGTTAAACACTAAATTTGCATAAGACATGTGTGTTGCTATGGAGATAATATCACCAATGAAGAACTCACGCGTACCAGCGAGGGTCACTTCAATGACGTGGTTGATAGTGATCTCGTGCGCGTCACCATGGCCATGGTGACCTCGCTCCACCGTGGCCATGTCAACATCGTGCATGCCAGTTGACGGTGTCCGAAATCAAGATCAAATTTTAGTTAGAGCAAACTGCACAAACACATACCTATTCGGGTCATCGTAACAACAACACGACTATTTGGGATCAGTAATTAAAACTGCTCCTATTAGCACGCAGTAACAGAAACCATAGAAATCGTGACATATGGGACCACCTAGGAGTCCACCTGGAAGACATGTCCTGGACCTCGCCACCTTGTTTTCATTCCCACTACCCCCTCCCTCTCGTTTTCTCTATTATCGATCTTCTCTCTCATTGTGCCTCTTCTGTTTCACTCACCGTCTTCATGGGCGGGCCATTCCCATACCGTTGTCGTCCCGAAGTAGCTAGTAGGAGCCGCTTCCATGCACGAGCATGTGTTCCCGTCCATGCCCACGCATGTACCTGCTCGATCTTGCCATGGATGACGAAAATGTATCTATTTCCTAAATTTTATTGAACATGCATTAGATATTTTTTGTTTGCAGGGAAGAACATGAATAGTACTTTGTGAGCATCATGGCTTTCCATAGATTATAGAACCATCTTTCTCTTGAAGGGCCGTTTGCCCAAACTTTATATTAAAGATATGAGAAAGAGGTACAGAGAGATCTCGAGGCAAAGGGTATATAACCATTCTTTTTATGCCAAGTCTCGGTCTTTCTAACCAACTTGCAAGAAAAAAAACAAGAGAAAAAGAGTCTTAGCTTTGCTATCATATACTTTTCCTATGATCCTATCCATGCATGGTTGGCTACTGTCCAACTTGTCGACGAACCACGCAACGACAGTTGCTATCTTGGGGCTAACCATACTCGTTTAAACATTAAATAAGGGGCTAGGTTTCAAAATTATCGAAGTCTAATCGAACGAGGTGACAGCAAAGTACTCGTATTGGAGTATGCGGATGGATATTGTTTACTTTATAGGCCGTTGTTCTGCGCTGCTTGTCTTGAAGACAGCTACTCCTTCACATGCGAAACCTTGGGATGTTAAACAATCAATAATACGTCCACTTCTTCTGATCTTGGTTAGGTTAACAACACCTAGCTGTATTTCATTTTCTGTTATATACAGAAGCAGTGTATAAGATGGGATATTTATGGAAACATGGCAACATGGCAGTGTCAACTTTGGATTTGCTGAAGCCATTTTGTTCCTACGTATTTGCTGAAGCTATCGGCTGACGCTTACGGCTTTCGTAATAGATAAGTGTTGACTGTATTGTTGCTTCTCGGAACGAAACTTCCAATATCAATTCATGAACAAGACCCTTCGTATCGTCTACAGTAGTAGACTAGAAGCAGAGAACGCTGAGTTTTTTTTTTTACGTCCACAAGAATGGTGGTTTAGTTGGTTACGACTTGCAGTTTGATCATATACCGCACCCTACAGTCGTCATTGCTCCATGAATCCAATATTATTGCTAGGTGGACCAACCTTTATTTGTTTTCTTTGGCTAGGTAGACCAAAGGGATCGGGCATAAATCAATATATATCAATATAACAAGTTTTCAGTGAATGTCACGGTCACTAAATTGGACGGGTTCGCTTATTTTGGACTCCACTATAAAAAAAAAGCCATTTTGCTCCCTGAGCTCTGACTTGTGCTCATGGTAAAAAAATCACGATTTGCTGGCAAATCCCTGCCCACACGTACAAGAAACTACACGTACTTGAATTTCAAACTTTCTAAGACGCGTACAAGATTGAGCTTGTTTTGAAGATATCGTTACGAGTAACCCAAATATTAGATTTTTTTTTGGATATTTGGTTCAAAATATATGAATGATACAAAATTGAGAATCAACTAGAAATGATGATTGGGTGAACATCAATATTTTACTTTTCAATGGAAACATACCCGCCATTTATAATTATATGTGGGGCAGGGACCAGCTGTAACCACATGTCATATAGTGCAAACCTAGGTAGACAAATTGGTCGAGAGAGAAGGTGGTTGGTGGTATTTAATACTCCCTGTGTTTCTTCATGTAATGTGTCTAAAATTTTGTCACGAATATTAAAACGTCGCTATTTGACGTGTGGTGGACTTTCACTTGGAAAAATCGAGAGATTTGAGTCCCTAATAGCCACAAATTGAAAACAACCCGTCAAATCACTCCGTTCCAGATTCTTATTCATTTGTGGATGGGTAAAATTATCCATGTATCGCAATACACCCTATATTTCAAAATTTTGGATGGGCATGATTGGTAGAGATTGACAATCGAATGTAGACAGCCACGTTAAAATATAAAATTTTGTACTATTCAGTTGGAAAATGTTGTTGCTTATCCACTTTCTACACACTCCCTCCGACCCATAATAAATGCCGTGATTTTGAACTAACCCCAATTTAAAACTGCGACACTTATTTTCGATAGAGGGAGTAAAAGCTTTTGTTTCGCATAATTCTATTTTCTTCCATTTCCATTTTTCACAGCAAAGTTGGAAATTTTTCGCTCTGTCTTCATCCCTACAGTACAACATAGATCACTGCATGCGTCCGCAGGAAACGTATCAGAAGCCTGCCGTCAAAGGCGAAGGCATCCGATTCTCGATGACTTCGTCCGTGAATCCACGAGGGATGCTACCATGTTCATCTGTCAAGCATCGAATCTCATATATAGCTATCTGTCGTAAAAGCAAGCGATCTGCTCCGATTAGTCCGTTCTGCCTCGCCTAACAACACACTGGAATTCTCACGAAACGTGCGGCAACCGAAAGTGTAAATGTGTACATAAACGACGTAGTTATCAGACATGGATAACCGATATATATAGATCGGTATCAGCAAGAGACAGGAGCAAACACGTACGAGCTGTGTGAAGAAGCATCAGCAGATAAGAAAAGAAAGATCGAGCATGGCGTTCATGCGGTACGACTACAGGGCGCTGCCGCCGGTGGGGACGACGGTGGAGGAGTTCAGGGCGTGGCTGGCGCAGTTCGACGCGGACGGCGACGGCCGGATCAGCCGGGAGGAGCTGCGGGAGGCGCTGCGCAGCCTGGACGTGTGGTTCGCTTGGTGGAAGGCGCGGGAGGCGCTGCGGGATGCCGACGCCAACCGCAACGGCCTCGTCGACGGCGACGAGATGGGCAGGCTCTACGCCTTCGCGCGCAGGAACCTCCACCTCAAGCTGGGCGACCTGCAGGAAGGCCAGCTTTCTAGCTTCTGAATCTCTCTCTGATCGATCCGTCCATCGATCTCCTACAGTCCTACTTTTTTTTTAATTACTACAGTCCTACTGTTGATTGCTGGCTTGGGTATGCGATTGATTGATCGTGCCTGATTGATTAGTTAGGTTGTAAATTATATAAAGTCGATTTGTATTGTGTGTACTAGGCTACTAGCTCCAGGCGAGTTTTTTTAGTTCTTAATTAACTACGGGGTCTCTGAAAATGAACAAGTACACAGAGACCCACGTGCTGTGATATCTTCAGAGAATCAGAAGGAACCATATGACTCCTCCACATGCAAACAGGGAAACGTGGTATGTGTGTGGATGATAATAATGTTTGTAGACATTGTCCGACCTTTGCTACGCTGTTCTCTGCTGGAATCCCTATCGGGTCACTGCACCTAGATAACATATACTCCTAGTATGTTTTTATGTACGAACGGGCCCGAATTTAATGGATAACCCGAACAAAGGATATCGGATAAAATATCTGAAATATACACGATAACAAAGAGTACAATTAAACACAAATTTACATCAAAGTCATTCAAAGTTGTCAATCGTAACTAGCGTGTTTTTTTTTCCGGTGGTTATTCCATGAAAGATGCCTAATAGCAAATCTGCACAAGTTGGAACAAGGATATTAAAGGTCCATATGAGTCGCTTATCTAGGGCGTGTTTGGCAATCACTAGCTCCGCACTCCGCCAAATTCATAGGCAGAGCCGAATTCGCTAATCCGAGACAATCCTACTTGCAATTCGTGGAACATGGTTTTCGGGGATCCCATGAGCTGAAATCCTAGAGTTTGAGCTATTTACGAATAAACGCCACAACCAAGTGAATATTGGTTCATGAGTTTCCCATCAAATAGATCATCAACACTCGAGCTCCCCGGATTCCCGTGATGCCTCCATGATTCCCCAAAACTGAGTGTCATCTCCGATGGCCTTGCGACGCCTGAACCCTTGATACGTCTCAAACGTATCTATAATTTTTGATGTTCCATGCTTGTTTTATACCAATTGCTACATGTTTTGCATCTACTTTATATCACTTTTATACATTTTTTGGGACTAACCTATTAACAAGATGCCGAAGTGCCAGTTCCTGTTTTCTGCTGTTTTTGTATTCCAGAAAAGCTAGTCTGGAAATATTCTCGGAATTGGACGAAACTACACGGGGGTGCCTATTTTTCCAGAACACGCCTGACGGAGCGAAGGAGCAGCAGAGGAGGGCCACCAGGAGGCCACACGCACCTAGGGCGCGGGGGCCGCGCCCTAGGGTGGTGTGGGCCCCTCGGGGGTCCGCAGCCGCCGCCCTTTCGCCTACTTATTCCCCCCGACGCGAAAACCCTAAGTACCTGAGCAAATATCCACGAAAAGTCCAGAGACGCCGCCGTCGTCAACCCTAGCTCGGGAGGGTTCAGAACCTCTTCCCGGCACCCTGCCGGAGAGGGGAATCGTCACCGGAGGCTTCTACATCGCCATGCCTGCCTCCGGAGTGATGCGTGAGTAGTTCATCCTTGGACTACGGGTCCATAGCAGTAGCTAGATGGTTGTCTCTCCACTTTGTGCCATCATGTTTAGATCTTGTGAGCTGCCCTACATGATCAAGATCATATTATTGTAATGCTACATGTTGTGTTTGCTGGGATCCGATGAATATTGAATATTATGTCAAGTTGATTATCAATCTATCTTATATGTTATTTAAGATCTTGCATGCTTTCCGTTACTCGTAGATGCTTTGGCCAAGTAGATGCTTGTAACTCCAAGAGAGAGTATTTATGCTAGATAGTGGGTTCATGTCTCCGTTTAACCTGGGACAGTGACAGAAAGTTCTAAGGTTGTGGATGTGCTGTTGCCACTAGGGATAACCTAACGATGCTATGTCCACGGGCATATGTGTTTGTTTACATTACGCACTTTACTTAATGCAATTATCCGTTGCTTGCAACTTAATACCAACGGGGGACTCGGATGACAACCCGGCGGTGGATTATTAGTCATAGATGCTGTTGGATAACGGTCTATGTATTATGTCGTAATGCCCAATTAAATATCATAGTAGTCAACATGTCATGTATATGCATTGTCATGCGCTCACTATTCGTCAATTGCCCAGCTGTAATTTGTTCACCCAACATGTTAGTTATCTTTTATGGAGAGACACCACTAGTGAACTGTGGACCCCGGTCCATTCTTTTACACTGATTAAACAACCACAAACTGCAAACTGTTCCTTTTTCATTCTCTGCAATTTAATACTCATTTTCCACACCATACGTTTAATCCTTTGTTTTCAGCAAGCCAGTGAGATTGACAACCTCACTGTTTCGTTGGGGCAAAGTAGTTTGATTGTGTTGTGTGCAGATTCCACGTCAACAGTCCAGACTCCCTGCGACAGCTATTTTTCTGGCGCCGTTGACAACCTTCTGAAGAGTTGCTGCTCCTACTGGTTCGATAACCTTGGTTTCTTTCTGAGGGAAAACTTGCTGCTGACTACATCATACCTTCCTCTTGGGGTCTCCCAACGAACGTGTGTTTCACGTCATCAAGCTATTTTTCTGGCGCCGTTGCCGGGGAGACAGCAGTCTTCTGCAAGGGGAGTTTCACGCTTCCAATCTCTTTACTTTGTTTTTGTCTTGCTTAGTTTATTTTATTTTATCTTGTTTGCTTTCAATTATCAAAAACACAAAAAAATTAGTTACTTGCATCTAGTTTACTTTCAAGTTATTTTCTGTACTGTTTTTATTTCTGCTAAAATGAGTACTCCTGAGAACACTAAGTTGTGTGATTTCACTAGCACGAACAACAATGATTTCATATGCACACCTATTGCTCCACCTGCTGCTTCAGCAGAATTTTATGAAATTAAACCTGCACTTTTAAATCTTGTTATGAAAGAGCAATTTTCTGGTGTTAGTACTGATGATGCTGCTGTTCACCTTAATAACTTTGTTGAACTTTGTGAAATGCAAAAGCTCAAGGAAGTAGATGGTGATATTATTAAACTGAAACTTTTTCCTTTCTCCTTGAGAGGACGTGCTAAAGAATGGTTGCTATCTTTGCCTAGAAATAGTATTGATTCATGGACTAAATGCAAAGATGCTTTTATTGGAAAATATTATCCTCCTGCTAAGATTATTTCTTTGAGAAGTAGCATAATGAATTTTAAGCAATTTGATAATGAACATGTTGCTCAAGCATGGGAGAGAATGAAATCATTGGTTAAAAATTGTCCCACTCATGGACTGACTACTTGGATGATCATCCAAACCTTCTATGCAGGATTAAATTTTTCTTCGAGGAATTTATTGGATTCGGCCGCTGGAGGTACCTTTATGTCCATCACTTTGGGTGCTGCAACAAAGCTTCTTGATGATATGATGATTAATTATTCTGAGTGGCACACCGAGAGAGCTCCAACAGGTAAGAAGGTAAATTCTGTTGAGGAAACCTCCTCCTTGAGTGCCAAAATTGATACTATTATGTCTATGCTTGCAAATGGTCAAACACATGTTGATCCAAATAATGTTCCTTTAGCTTCTTTGGTTGCTCAAGAAGAGCATGTTGATGTGAACTTCATTAAAAATAATAATTTCAACAACAATGCTTATAGGAATAATTTTGGTAATAGCAATTATAGGCCCTATCCTTCTAATAGTGGCAATGGTTATGGAAATTCCTATAGTAACTCCTACAATAATAATAAGAGTGTACCCTCTGATCTTGAAGTTATGCTTAAGGATTTTATTAGTACACAAACTGCTTTCAATAAAACTGTTGAGGAGAAATTTGGGAAAATTGATGTGCTTTCCTCTAAAGTTGATAGTCTTGCTCTTGATGTTGACTTATTGAAACTAAAGAACATGCCTCATGATGTTAAAGAGAGCAAAACTCTCAATGCTATACAAGTTAAAATTGATAACAATGTGAGGATGTTAGCTGAATTGCATGCTAGATGGGAAAGAGAGGATGAAATTGCTAGAAAGAATAATATTGCTAGAGTTTATACTATTACTACTTCTGAAAATGCTTCAAACTCAAGTGTTAACAAACCTCCTACCATTAATGGCAAGATAGTTGGTGTTGGTAATGTTTCCACTTCTATTGCAAAATGTCCTAAATTGCCTGATAACTCTGAAACTGTCCTTGATAAAGATGCTGAAATTTCTAGCAATAAGGAAGAGAATAATTCCATTACTTTTGATATAATGACTTTGATTTTGATGGTTGCAATATTTCTGAAGTAATTAAGTTCTTGCAAAAGCTAGCTAGAAGTCCTAATGCTAGTGCTATAAACATGGCTTTTACTAAACATATTACTAATGCTCTCATGCAAGTTAGGGAAGAGAAATTAAAACATGAAGCTTCTATCCCTAGGAAGTTAGAAGATGGTTGGGAGCCCATCATTAAATTGAAATTGAATGACTTTGATTGCAATGCTTTGTGTGACCTTGGTGCTAGTATTTCTGTTATGCCTAAAAGATTATATGATATGCTTGATTTAGCACCTTTGGAAAATTGTTACTTGGATGTTCACCTTGTTGATTCTACTATTAAAAAACCTTTGGGAAGAATTGATGATGTTCTTATCATGGTTAACAACAATTATGTCCCCGTTGATTTTATTGTCTTGGATATTGAGTGCAATCCATCATGCCCTATTGTGCTGGGAAGACCTTTTCTTAGACTGTAGGTGCTATTATTGATATGAAAGAAGGGAATATAAAATATCAATTTCCTCTCAAGAAAGGTATGGAACACTTTCCTAGGAAGAAGATTAAGCCACCTTATGATTCTATTGTTCGAACAAATTACAATGTTGATGCTTCTTCACTTGGTAATACTTGATGCATGCTTTGTGCCTAGCTAAAAGGCGTTAAAGAAAAGCGCTTATGGGAGGCAACCCATTTTATTTTTCTGCAATTTTTCTTTTATTGAGTCAAGGAGTTTGTTTACTTCTGTAGCAACTCCTTTGTATCTTTATTTTCTCGCATTGTTGTGCCAAGAGTAGCCTCTAATGATAAGATGATGCTTAATTTTGATTGCTGCGCAGAAACAGATTTTTGCTGTTCACTGTACGAAATTCCTAAAATCACCAGATTGTTAATTAAATCTGAAATTTTTGTGCGTAATCTTTATGAATGTCTGAAACTTTCATTAGTTCAGAGTTTCTCGATCTGAGCGTCGTAAGTGCCTCGAAAAAATTCGTCTTTGCGGACTGTTCTGTTTTAGACAGATTATGCCTTTTTATTTTTGCATTCTCTCTTTTACTAGTGTTGAGTGAAATTCTTTTTTGGGTGGAAGAGCTTCACATAACATCAGTGGCTGTAGCTAATGTTTAAAGTAACAAATCATATTGCGTCTTTATAGAACATGTGAATTTTTGATTATGCACTAACCCTCTAATGAGATCTACTTTGAGTTTGGTGTGACGGAAGTTTTCAAGGGTCAAGAGAGAAGGATGATATAATAGGATCAAGAAGAGTGAAGAGCTTAAGCTTGGGGAGGCTCCCATGGATCTCCCCAGCATATTTCAAGAAGACTCAAGCGTCTAAGCTTGGGGATGCCCAAGGCATCCCCTTCTTCATCGTCAAAATTATCAGGTCATCTCTAGTGAAACTATATTTTAATTCTTTCACATCATATGTGCTTTTCTTGGAGCGTCTGTGTGCTTTTATTTTCAGTATTGCACTTTTATTTTCAATAAAGCTTGACTGGACCCTAGCATTCTTGATTGGGAGAGAGACACGCTCCGCTTTTTCATGAGAATACTCCTATTCTTCACTTATATTTGTTGAGTATTCATATCTAGCGCTGTTCAGCTTTTAGCTCTTGTTTTCATGTATCTCTTGTCAGAGCTATTAGCTTTCTTTTGTAGAAAGTACTCTCTTGCTTCACTTATATTTGTTTGGAGAGTTGATGAAATAAATTGATTGGTGTTTGGTTGGTTCAGAAAATGTTGCATGTGGTAATTGGTATAAGGAAAAACTTGCTTAATCTTGTAGATCACTAAAATGGATAACTTGATGCTTGTCAATTGTTTTGAGTTAACAAGTAGATCATGATTAAATTGTGCATCACATGAGTTAAGCCTATTAGTGAAGAACTACCGTAAAGCTTGTTGAAAATTTGGTTTGCATCGGTGGTACCTCTAAGGTCTAGATATTTTCTAATAACAGGGTTTGGTTAACAAGGAAGACGGTATGAAGTCTTATAACGTTTGCAATATGTTTGTCATATAAAACTTGGTGTACGGGTTGATATTCTTGTTTGCTTACATAACCTTGCTAGCCTAAACTCTGTACTGAGAGGGAATGCTTCTCGTGCATCCAAATCCTTGAGCCAAAATCCATGCCATTTGTGTCCACCATAACTACCTATATGTGGTATTTCCTTGCCACTCCAAGTAAATTTTTCATGTGCTACCTTTAAATTATTCAAAATGTTATTATTCCCTTTTTGTGTCAATGTTTACTAGCTCATGAGGAATTAGTGTGGTTATTCTTTATTCTATTTGTCGAGTGGACTTTTACACCTGGACTAGTGGCATATACATCCGCTTATCCAATAACTTGCAAAAAGAGCTGGCAACGGGGTGCCCAGTCCCAATTAATTACAACTTTAACCAATTAATTCTCTTCACACTTTTGCCCTGATTCATCAGTAAGCAATGACAAACAGTGAAATACCTGAATGTGTGTAAACCAAAGAGAAAGAGGGATGATCTGCCTTGCTGGTAGAAATAACGTCCTTCATGGGAGCCGCTCTTAAAAGTCCGTTCGACAGGTAGAATACTGTTCTCACCCGCTACCATTCGTTGACAATTAACAAACACCTCTCAAAAATAGATACTCCTCCATGGTATGTGATTGATGGAAGGCACCCGAGGATTCGGTTAGCCATGGCTTGTGTTAGCAAGGTTGGGAGGAGTATCAAATATTTTATGCAATCTCTATATGCTTTCAAAAACCTAAAAGCTCTAGCACATGATTTAATCCCTGCTTCCCTCTGCGAAGGGCCTTTCTTTTACTTTTATGTTGAGTCAGTTTTCCTATTCTTTCTGTCTTCCACAAGCAAACACTAGTGTCAACTTTGTTACAACATGCGTTATATGCAATGTATTGGACTTGTTATACTACTTTGTGTTGACAATATCCATGAGATAAATATGTTGAAAGTTGAAGCAAATGCTGAAACTAAATTCTTCCTTTGTGTTGATTAAATACCTTTTGTTAGAAACTATTGCTTTATGAGTTAACACTTATGCAAAACTGTTTGATGCTTGTCTCGAAAGTACTATTCATGAAAACGTTTAGCTTGTGTGATTCATTGTTTACTCATTATCTATTTGGTAGCAAATTATAGACCATTGACTTGGATCACTTCATTCATTTACATGTGCCTTGCAATATTATATGATCAAGATTATGATAGTAGCATGTCACCTCAAAAATTATTTTGTTTTTATCGTTTACCTACTCGAGGACGAGTAGGAACTAAGCTTGGGGATGCTGATACGTCTCAAACGTATCTATAATTTTTGATGTTCCATGCTTGTTTTATACCAATTGCTACATGTTTTGCATCTACTTTATATCACTTTTATACATTTTTTGGGACTAACCTATTAACAAGATGCCGAAGTGCCAGTTCCTGTTTTCTGCTGTTTTTGTATTCCAGAAAAGCTAGTCTGGAAATATTCTCGGAATTGGACGAAACTACACGGGGGTGCCTATTTTTCCAGAACACGCCTGACGGAGCGAAGGAGCAGCAGAGGAGGGCCACCAGGAGGCCACACGCACCTAGGGCGCGGGCCCCCCTCTGCCGCGCCCTAGGGTGGTGTGGGCCCCTCGGGGGTCCGCAGCCGCCGCCCTTTCGCCTACTTATTCCCCCCGACGCGAAAACCCTAAGTACCTGAGCAAATATCCACGAAAAGATCCAGAGACGCCGCCGTCGTCAACCCTAGCTCGGGAGGGTTCAGAACCTCTTCCCGGCACCCTGCCGGAGAGGGGAATCGTCACCGGAGGCTTCTACATCGCCATGCCTGCCTCCGGAGTGATGCGTGAGTAGTTCATCCTTGGACTACGGGTCCATAGCAGTAGCTAGATGGTTGTCTCTCCACTTTGTGCCATCATGTTTAGATCTTGTGAGCTGCCCTACATGATCAAGATCATATTATTGTAATGCTACATGTTGTGTTTGCTGGGATCCGATGAATATTGAATATTATGTCAAGTTGATTATCAATCTATCTTATATGTTATTTAAGATCTTGCATGCTTTCCGTTACTCGTAGATGCTTTGGCCAAGTAGATGCTTGTAACTCCAAGAGAGAGTATTTATGCTAGATAGTGGGTTCATGTCTCCGTTTAACCTGGGACAGTGACAGAAAGTTCTAAGGTTGTGGATGTGCTGTTGCCACTAGGGATAACCTAACGATGCTATGTCCACGGGCATATGTGTTTGTTTACATTACGCACTTTACTTAATGCAATTATCCGTTGCTTGCAACTTAATACCAACGGGGGACTCGGATGACAACCCGGCGGTGGATTATTAGTCATAGATGCTGTTGGATAACGGTCTATGTATTATGTCGTAATGCCCAATTAAATATCATAGTAGTCAACATGTCATGTATATGCATTGTCATGCGCTCACTATTCGTCAATTGCCCAGCTGTAATTTGTTCACCCAACATGTTAGTTATCTTTTATGGAGAGACACCACTAGTGAACTGTGGACCCCGGTCCATTCTTTTACACTGATTAAACAACCACAAACTGCAAACTGTTCCTTTTTCATTCTCTGCAATTTAATACTCATTTTCCACACCATACGTTTAATCCTTTGTTTTCAGCAAGCCAGTGAGATTGACAACCTCACTGTTTCGTTGGGGCAAAGTAGTTTGATTGTGTTGTGTGCAGATTCCACGTCAACAGTCCAGACTCCCTGCGACAGCTATTTTTCTGGCGCCGTTGACAACCTTCTGAAGAGTTGCTGCTCCTACTGGTTCGATAACCTTGGTTTCTTTCTGAGGGAAAACTTGCTGCTGACTACATCATACCTTCCTCTTGGGGTCTCCCAACGAACGTGTGTTTCACGTCATCAACCCTGCGACGACGCTGCTCTTTCTCCGCCTCAACCCTGCTTCCCTATCGTCGGCGTGATTTCACAGCTGCAGACCAGCATGCCTGGCTAGCGACTGCCCATCACCCTCTTGACATGATTCCCCATCGACCCCGACTCCACTACGCCATCTCTCTCCCTGCATTGGTACCGACATGAGCTCTTCGCTCAGGGAGCTCCAAATCCGCCCCACATATGGGTTGGTATGAGAGATGGCGGACAGTTCTGAATTTGGGCTAGATATGGGGTTCCAGTTGGGTGGCACTTTTTTATCCGAATGATGCCCGGAATATCCGTCTTGACGTGTATGGGGTAAGTGTGGATCTGGTTAAAGTGATACTATAGTGTAAAGCAACATCAAATTCGAAATAGGATGGGGTGCAGATTGTAATGTGTGCTATGGCGATTCTAGGGAATGCTAGGAGTCTTTATATTTCTATGTATGATAGCAATGATTGTTCTATTTGGAGGAACACAATGTAAATGCATCTCAAATCATTAAATGAGGATGCATGAAGAATCATCAACGAAGGCATGACCTTCAACCAGGAGACTCGTTAGAAGACAGAAGAAAAGAGATGCATTGGAAGTTTGGAACTACATTGCAATCAACGTCGTCATCAAGTCAATTTGTTATGATGAATATGTTGACGTCAACATCATGGAGTCAGCTCATGATACATGGAAAGCTCTGGAGGATATGAATCATTCCTCCAGAATTGTATTCAGACACCAGATGATTCATCATCAAACTCAAGCTTCACTTCTCCATCTTCATCAGTTGATGCTTCAGAATATGAAGAGCCACATTCTGCGTGTCTTATGGCAAGACACTCCAAGATATCTTACAAAATCTTCAGATTCTTATGTTGATGACTGATGGTAGGCCTTCATATAAATTTCTTGCCAAGATTTTTAGAAGACAATAAAAACTCCTAACCCACCAGGAAAATCGGCTTGTCAAGAAAATGAAGAAAAATTAGTCCTTGACTATTAAAATGAATAAGTTGAAGCAACGAAAAGATGACTTACTTAAGCTCGTGAAGATATTCTTAAATATATTGAACATTTAACCTTGTCAAACAAAGAGCTTCAAGAAGAGATTCATTCCCTTGTTATCAAGCATATATGATTTTAATTCAGGCTTCTAATTTATTATCAAGCAATGGCTGCTTGTAAGCGAGCATTGCTTGCCTTGTACATGCCTAAGATGCACAAAATTGCCTGCTTATAAGAAGAGATTCAAGAAGAGATTAATTCCATTGTTATCAAGCGATGACTGCTTGTAAGCGAGCATTGCTTGCCTTGCTAGCATGCGCCCGTTCCCTGGCCGTCAGGTCCTTCCCTCCCTTAAAATGCTGGGTACCTCCCTCTCATTCATTGGAAACATCTGACTCTGTCGCCGCCAAGGTGTTCAAGTCATTTTGTTCGATGCAGTACGACGTATTTTTCGGTGTCATAATCTTTGTGCTATGTGGCCCGAGTCACTTTACTGAATATATTGTCCTTGTTCATTAATTAAACTTGACACTTTGCAATCGTATTGTTTATCCGTGTTGATTAAATAGACAACTATTGTTCTTTTATACTAATCCTTTTCACGTTTTGCACTTACACCATGTTCTTTCGCAATATGGTCTTAAAATTACATTTTTATTATAATTAGCAAACTTACCACGTCATAGCACAACTATATATGAAGAAAACCGTGTTACCTAATTTTAATTTTGACATTTAAAATTGCACAAGTACTAAATTTGAAACATATATTATAGCACGACTAAATTAAGTTACTTTTTCCTTTTGACACAATAATTCATAAAATTATTTGGTTAAACTAAATTCTTCTTGATCAAAGGGAAAAGAAAAAAAATGAACGTGATTCATGCCAATTATACGAACTACATATATATGTACATGTTCATGTGTACTTTAATTTCCTTAAATATCATGATGTAGACTTCTAAAGGTAACAGAGGTTTCTCGAATGCATGATCGTCCATTTTAGCTGTAACAAAATAGAAGAGATAAAAACCAACGTGTAAATAGAAAGTCCTAGAATATACAAATTATATATGAGGAGTTTTTCCTATAATTGTTGCATTGCTTGTTTACTAGTTTCCTCATGATAAGCTATTATGTCTTTCACGTTCTCGGGTTTAACAATTAGTTGTCATTGCATGTTTATTTTGCACTTTAGTATTAAAATGGTATCATTCAACTCAACTCTTATAATATCCGTCTTGTTCTTTTTTGTGTTTGACCCATACTCTAATAAAATGATTGCCTTGTACTTGGTAATATAGCGACCACTTGCCATAGATAAGCAAAGAATTTGTCCAGAAAATTGTTTCTTGGTTACATTTTTTAATGCATGCAGTGTATATGATACAAGCCACGTGGTTCTTTGTTGATTGCCTACAAGGGACAGCGTGCACCTTCCCCGCACTCAAGATGTTACCTTGAATCGGTAAAGTGGTGAACTATTTACTACTGACCAAATTATGTACAATGCATACGACGCGTTTGACATAATAACTTGTATTACACAGTTTACTGGATAACTCAATTTGGGAGATAAGTTCACAACAGATTGGTGCTTATCTATTGTGGATGCTGTTGGAAGTATAAGCAATGTGCATGATGCTATCCAGCTCAAGCTCTTCCTATAGAGGCCACACTTTTTTAGCTTTCATTATGGGAATTAGAAGCTCTTCCAAATTTTATTTCTCTATCTAGATGTATTAACTTCTCCGAGGGACTGAATTTATGTGGATTAGTCATACGATGTGTTTCTGCATGAGGGACTTGAACAAATGGATTTAAAACATGGCACCATTAAACCTGTCTACATTTCTAAGACATAATTTACTGAAGACATGCATGAGTTCTATCTCTGGTAACAAAAGTACATGATAAAACAATGTCATGTTACATTGAAATATTTTTAAATAGATGCAATTATCGACATGAGCCTTTCTGAAAGTGCAGTAACGATACTACGTAGCATGCATGCCCTTTTTTGTTACAATGCTATCACTAATATGCAAATTTTCTCCACACATGTATCACACAATTCTTTTTATTCTACTTACAAATAGCAAGTTAATAATAAAAGAAGACATACTTAGAGACATCCACTGAGAGGGAAGCCTCTTACAAGAGTTCCATTTTCCACTACGACAGATCTTTGGCAACCTATTTCTTGTTATTGATCCTACACCGGTCAAAGGAAAAATAGGTATATTAAATCTCGATGGGTTAATAACACTTTGCAAAATTTTGAAGAGCAGTGCACACAAACCATAATGATCCATCAATATTTAATTATTTTTAAGAATCGTGATAAACCAATATTTTAACAAAATGATTTATCATGAAAGTATTATTTGTACATTGTGCTCAGACTTCATAAAAACATATAGCATGACCTGTCATATCCAATTATAAGGCAGATATCATACTAGCCATAATAGTTTAAATTGTAGTAAGACATCCATGAAATTAGAACATATTGGATGGATGGTTGCTCTACAACGATTATTCTTTCATGTTATGGGTCATCCATGGACATGTAGTGTGAAATAGTTTTAGGGAAATCTATCCATTTTCGTTACAGAAATATAGCTACCGATACATTCATTTTCTTAATACAAATAAGATATCCATATTCTAAAAATACAAAATACAAACAACTTTTAATCCATGCACATATATGTTCCTCCGTCGAAGTTGATCCTACACACAGTTGGTCCATCAGTTTCAGAATTATTAATTAGTAATATTTTCCTTTCACAACATTAGTATAAGAAGATACATGTAATAAGGATGCTGAAACATGAATACCATTGAGTGCAGTAAAAACATACCATTGATGATCGAGAAATTGTGCAATGATCTGACAAGGAAGAGAGTTAGAGTTCAGAGGAATGAACATATCACTAGGATTCGAGAATCCTCAGGTCACCGAGTTGTTCAGGTAATGCTAGGTCATCTCATCTTTCTTGCTACACAAATCACAATGGGAGAGGCAGACAGGGTTCAGAAGTTTGCACCTTCTTGGTAAAAAAACCCGGAGTTATAAATATTCAGCCGGACCATACCAATCAGTTTGGCCTTGCAGCACATGATAATTTTACAAACTTTTCCATGGTTCTCTCCATCACAAACATGTATGGTTAAAAATGGAACGGAAACGTGCTTTATTGTTTTCGTTTCTGCTTATATCGGAATCGAAAACAAAATCAAAAAACCCGGAAATGAATACGGAAGCGAAAACAACCGGAAATAAATATGTTACGGATATGGGACAAATAAGATACGAAAGTCATCTTTTGTCAAAATACAATAGTTATATAATATGTTGGTCCGTATACCAAAAGGCACACATAAAGAAGTAGCTAACAAGACAATGATTTGTTCACAACCTCGACTAGTGACAACTGAACTTAGAGTACCACACACATGGTTTAATTCGACAAGCTCGAAAGTTCACAAAATAGTCTCACATAGACATGAATACTCTCATTATGCCGATAACAAATAGTCTTACAAAAATGCATGATTCAACAACAATAATGGACCTAATTAGTATACACACAGCCATGCCTCATTGCATCTAGGCCATGGTCTTCCATGGTTGCAAGAGTACGTGGGTCAGGCGGGTCTGTGTATGCGGAAACTTTCCGTATATGTTTCTTCGGAATGAAAGAAATGTTAAAACAGTTGAAAGTAACTTTTTTTTTCGAAAAGGGGAGCTACCCCAGCCTCTGCATCAGGATGATGCATACGGCCTTTATTGCTTTTATTCAAAATTCAACAGTCTTACAGTTCAAGGATCACAAAGAGTTGAGACATGTATCAACCAGCGAAAAATACAAAGCAACATGAAATGCCTATGCATCAACATGTTAATCTATTTACACATCGCCAACCGAATTGGGTGAAGAACTCCTGCGCGACCGTCTCCAAACGGTTGCACCCAAAATCCATGTCCTGCCGACGGTCCTGCGACTGGAGATATGACCACGTACGGATCCAGTGCGTGGCCAAAGGAATAACCTGCAAGAAAGATGTATTTTTGGCCTTATTAAACACATAATCATTTCGAACATGCCAAATGGCCCAAAGCAAAGCACAAACCCCCACTCTTATTTGGGTTTTGTCTTTCTTGTTAACTCCATTTAACCAATTCCCAAACAAGTTTGTGATATTAGTTGGTGGAGTGATATTGAAAGCTATGTGTACAATCCGCCAAATTACACGGGCAAGTGAGCATGATATAAATAAATGTTGTATTGTTTCATCTTGATCACAAAAACAACATTTAGTAAGACCGGTCCAATTACGTTTAATCAGATTATCCTTTGTTAACAAAACTCTTCGGGTGTAGAAACCACATAAAAATCCTAATTTTTAATGGCACCTTTATTTTCCAAATGTATTTCCGAAGATATTTTGTATGACCATTCATAAAATCTAGATACATTGATTTGACGGTAAAAACTCATGAGTTAGTTAACCCCCAAACGAAGGTATCCTTATTTTCACTCAAATGAATATCCATGAGTCGGCTAACCAAGTGCAGCCACTGAATCCATTTGTTTCCTGTCAAAGCCCTTCTGAACTGAATATTCGGATGCTCCAGCTCCAAAACATGTGCCACTGAAACTTGTTTTCGGTGGGTTATGTTATATACAACAACAACAACAACAACAACAAAGCCTTTTTTCCCAAACAAGTTGGGGTAGGCTAGAGTTGAAACCCATAAGATCTCGAAACCAGGTCATGGTTCTGGCACATGGATAGCTAACTTCCACGCAGCCCTATCCATGGCTAGTTCTTTGGTGATATTCCAATCCTTCAGATCTCTCTTAACAGACTCCTCCCATGTCAAGTTTGGCCTACCACGACCCCTCTTAACATTCTCATCCCGCGTTATCCGTCCGGTATGCAATGGCGCTTCCGGGGGCCTACGTTCTATATGACCAAACCATCTTAGACGGTGTTGGACAACCTTCTCTTCAATTGGTGCTACCCCAACTCTCTCACGTATATCATCATTCCTAACCCGGTCCTTTCTTGTGTGGCCACATATCCATCTCAACATGCGCATCTCCGCTACACCTAACTGTTGGATATGTCGTCTCTTGGTCGGCCAACATTCTGCGCCATACAACATCGCAGGTCGAATCGCTGTCCTATAGAACTTGCCTTTTAGCTTTTGTGGCACTTTCCTATCACAGAGGACGCCAGAAGCTTGGCGCCACTTCATCCAACCAGCTTTGATTCGATGACTCACATCTTCATCGATATCACCATCCTTCTGGAGCATAGACCCCAAATATCGGAAGGTGTCTTTCTCAGGTACCACCTGTCCATCAAGCCTAACCTCTTCCTCCTCGTGCCTGGTAGTACTGAAACTGCACCTCATGTACTCAGTTTTGGTTCTACTAAGCCTAAAACCTTTCGATTCTAGAGTCCGCCTCCACAGCTCTAACTTTCTATTAACCCCCGCCCGACTATCGTCAATTAGCACCACATCATCCGCAAAGAGCATACACCATGGGATATCTCCTTGTATATCCCCTGTGACCTCATCCATCACCAAAGTAAAGAGATAAGGGCTCAAAGCTGACCCCTGGTGCAGTCCTATTTTAATTGGAAAGTCATCGGTGTCGCCATCACTTGTTCGAACACTTGTCACAACATTATCATACATATCCTTAATGAGGGTAATGTACTTTGTTGGGACTTTGTGTTTCTCCAAGGCCCACCACATGACATTCCGTGGTATCTTATCATACGCCTTCTCCAAGTCAATGAACACCATATGAAGATCCTTCTTCTTCTCCCTGTATCTCTCCATAAGTTGTCGTACCAAGAAGATGGCTTCCATGGTAGACCTCCCAGGCATGAAACCAAATTGATTTTTGGTCACGCTTGTCAATCTTCTTAAACGGTGCTCAATGACTCTCTCCCATAGCTTCATTGTATGGCTCATCAACTTGATTCCACGGTAATTAGTGCAACTTTGAACATCCCCCTTGTTCTTGAAGATTGGCACTAATGTACTCCGCCTCCATTCTTCGGGCATCTTGTTTGACCGAAAAATGAGGTTGAAAAGTTTAGTTAGCCATACTATCGCTATGTCTCCAAGGCCTCTCCACACCTCGGTGGGTTATGTTATATAACGATGGATATTGTTGAGCCAGAGGAGCATCACCCAACCAAACATCCTCCCAAAATTTTGTATGTTGTCCATTGCCAATATTGAAAGAACCTCTCGAGAAGAACTCCTCCTTTACTCGCATTAGTCCCTTCCAAAATGCCGAGTCTGTTGATTTTGCTTGTACTTGAGATAAAGATTTTGAGTGGAGATACTTGTTTGTGATAAGTTCCTGCCAAACCCCTTCCTCATTTAGGAGTTTAAACAACCATTTAGAGAGTAAACACTTATTTTTTATCTCTAAAACCTCCACTCCAAGACCCCCTTGATCTTTTGGTCTACAAATAATGTTCCATTTAGTAAGCCTATTTTTTTTTATGACCAACACTCTGCCAAAAAAAGCGTGATCGATAAAAATCTAGTCTTTTCCGTACCCCTTTTGGTATTTCAAAGATAGATAGCATAAACATTGGTAAACTGGTGAGGACCGAGTTAATTAGAATTAATCTATCTCCATACGAAAGGAGCTTGCTTATCCAACTAGCTAATTTTTTATCAAAACGGTCTTCAATTGATTTCCACTCACCATTTTTCAGTTTTCGGAAATGGATAGGGACTCCCAAATATCTAAAAGGAAGGGCACCTGACTCACATCCGAAAATCTCCCTATATTGATCCTCAACATCTGTTGCCTTCCCAAAACAGAATATTTCACTCTTGTGAAAATTAATTTTTAGGCCAGAGAGTTGCTCAAAGATGCAAAGAATAAGTTTCATATTTAGAGCCTTCTCCAAATTATGTTCCATAAAAAGTATAGTGTCATCGGCATACTGTAGAATGGAAATACCGCCATCCACTAAATGTGGTATTAATCCTTCTACTTGGCCATCTTCTTTGGCTCTTGCAATTAAGATGGCCAACATGTCTGCAACGACGTTAAATAAAATAGGTGAGAGCGGATCACCTTGTCTTAAGCCTTTCCGTGTTTGGAAATAATGACCGATATCATCGTTTACTCTAATACCAACACTTTCTTTATGAACAAAATCATTAATCCACTTACACCATGTGGGATTAAAACCTTTCATTCTCATGGCTTGCTGCAAGAACGGCATTTGACCTTGTCATAGGCCTTTTCAAAATCAATTTTAAATAAAACACCATCCATTTTTTTCCGATGAATTTCATGGATTTTAAATAAAATCAGTTGAAAGTAACTGTGATAGCAGTAGTGATTTTCACACAACCAATGCACTAGATCTATAAATATACGAATCTCTCCAATGAAAACTAGTGGGGTGTGCATCTAACTTGCTTACTCATTAAGAGCTAAAGCATTTTAGAAAGCTCATCATTGGAACGCCCAGAGTCGGGTACACAAACCAAAATCTCTCCTTACTCCCGCCTACGAAATCTCTCCAATGAAAACTAGTGGGGTGTGCATCTAACTTGCTTACTCATTAAGAGCTAAAGCATTTTAGAAAGCTCATCATTGGAACACCCAGAGTCGGGTACACAAACCAAAATCTCTCCTTACTCCCGCCATTATTTCTTTATGACGAATCCTGACAACGTTTGCTTTGATTGATTAAAGAGAAGAGGTTAAAGTACATGTTACATAGAGAGGTAACCGCAGGTAAAGCAAGCTAAGATATAACTATACAACCAAGTGCATTTGGAGCACGGGCTACACAGAGCCCGTCTTTTAATTTTTTGTTTAAATCGACATTTTAAAGGTCAATTATTTTGAGAAAATCCTAGATGTTTACAGTGATGTCTTCTATGATTTTGCAAATTTTTAACCCAAAATAGTTTGTATTCCAGCCTACAAAAAAAATGACAAATCTGAAAATTTTCGAATTTCGTACTGTTCACGACTGAGATCCGTAAATTTGTCATTTTTACACAGCCCTAAATATAGAACATTTCGCATTGATGTTTTGCACACTGGTAGAAATAATCATTATCTATATTTAGGATCTTTTTAAACATTTTTTCGAAACTTAGAAATGTCTTTTTTTCAAAAAAGGTTCCATGGAGCCCGTCCTAAAACAAATGAATCCAATCAGGACTAGCCCTTGGTGGCATATTAATAGATAGAAACACACCCTAGTGAAAATTCTAGAAATTCTGCTCCCGACAAAGTTCGAACTCTAGTTGATAGGTGCGTCACTGCGACCCAAACCACTGGGCTATTGCCCCGTTCTCCATGGAGCCCGTCCACCGAATCACCTCCCTCTATACCCCAGGACAAGCTAATCATATTCGCGTGGTCTGTGCGCAATGGCGCGCACAGAGTTGCGCACACAGAGACACTGCCAGCAGCACACCAGTCCACAGCTGTGACAACCATCTTGTCATAAGTTTGTAGAGCTGAACATGCCTGGTCATTGAACATCCTCTCATTTTGTTCTTTCCACAGCTCCCGCCACACAAGAGCAACAGAGTCGAGTTCCAGCGGGTGCGATCCTGTTTAGACAGCCCTAGCATATTCCACATTCTGAGAGTTATTGCTTGTCATCCAGCCCGCAGGCGGAGTGAAGCCAATACGGGCGAACACCAAACTCCAAACCCGACGAACATACGGACAGCTTTAGAAGCAGATGATCAACCGTGTCAGGCTGGGTGAGACAGAGTGGGCAAATTGGGTTATTTGGCCACCCTCGTTTCTGGAGGTTATCAGCATTCAGCAGTAAGACAACATCCCAGCACAGCCAGCCATGCCAAGAATTGACGTTTGGTGGGTTATCCCGCCATTATTTCTCGAGAGTTGATTCGGAAACGGAGACGAAGACGTGTTCGTGAAGTACTCGGAGCATGGCCGCGAGCATATATTTAGCCCCCCCAATCCTATCTAGTCGACAAAGTATACACTCGTACAGGCGACGCGAGGATCCTGAAGGAAATTGACGATGGCGGCGGCCCTTCGATATTCGGCGAGGAAGATTTGCGGCCACGCGCTGCAGCGACCACATGCGTCGGTGGTTGTTGTAGAGGAGCAACGGCGGCTCTTGTCGAGGCTCATCCACAGCGGCAGGCCGGCCTCCTATCCTCGCTCGTCTCACTTCTACGCCTCCGGTGCTGCCCAGCCACGAGTCAGCAACACAAAGGTACGTTACGACTTACGCGCAGTGATGACCATAGAATCAATTCTTCCTTGATCCTTTTGTAACCAACAAATAAGATATAACCGTGGATTAAGCAAGCTAGTTTTTCAGTTTCACAATCCATAATTAAAGCCATTAACACGATTCCTAAGCAAGATTGCCAAATAGTGGCGCTTGGCAAGCTAATGACAGTGAACCAAGCAGCCTCAGTGATCATTCTGAGCTGTCCTCTAAAACATTGCCAGCAACAAGGCATGATTTGAGGATTCATCTCTTTAGCAACACATTCTAAATTTTTCCTAGCTAGTACCAGCATCCGAACCTTGGAGCGTTCCCTTCCCCGTCCACAGTAGAAGGGCGATATTTGGATCCTCTCGCTCGCACCACCGCCGCGCCGTCAATCCGCTTGATTCCCCGCCCTCCGGCGGCCGCTCCGGCGGCGGGAGGACGGGGAATCACCGGATCTGTGCATAGCTATGTAGGGGTGAGTGGGTGTCCTGCCGGCGTCGCCATGGAGGAAGGGGCGGAGCTGGTGGTGTTTTTGCAGGTGGAAGGCTTCTTCTTCGTCGGCGGTGCTCCACGAAGTTCTGGCGACGACTTTCTGCCGCGCCCGCGCTCGCAGCTCTCTGGAGTTGTTGTGCGCGGTTTCCCCTTCGTCGGAGGCCGCGGGGCGGCGGATCCGGCGTCGACGACTTTTGTGCAGGAGGACGGAGGATTCAGCGCGAGGTCGGCAGATTCCGATGGTGTAGGTTTGCTGCGGCGGCCGACGATCGGCGACTTCCCGTCCGCTCGGGGAAGCTCTTGTTCCAAGGTCAAGGAGAGCTGGAGCGGCGGCGCGCCACCGACGGCGCCTAGGAGGAAGACGAGCTCGACTTTGCAGGAGGGTTGGACTGTAATTTTGATTTTCTAGAGGACCTTTCTGTAATTTGCTGAATTTCTTTTCAGCCCCTTGTACTCGCAAAAAAAAAAAATAGTACCAGCATCCGTGGAAGTGAGCAAAGCTATTTGACTACGAATTTTCTAATGGCAATCGGAGTCCAGTTATCCAATGCTTAACAAGACAAACTCATTGGGCTTCTGCAAACGCTACTGCAGGGCCTAACCATCGACAAGGGAAAATACACTGCCGATCGTTTGGGGCAAATCCAGAAGAAGAAAGAGGACCTGTACAGTCTGATTGCTGAGTGTGAACAAGACAACATGATGGGCAGAATAGGCCGACAAAATGGTCAACTACTGGAGCTTCTTTCTGTGCAAGTTGACCCTAAACCCAGTGACGTCCGCTGGTATAGCCTCTTAACAATTACAAATTATACTCTTATTTTCTTTTCTTTATTTTAGTTTACAATGTTATTTATATGCTGTGTTACCTGTAGGCGCTCGTATCAACGAGGAAAATACCTCAGTGATTGCCTGAGGTATGCAGGGGCCTTTTTTATTGGTCAGACAATCGCGGGTATTTTTGTTGACGCAGAAGCAAAGGAAGAAGAAGAAAATAGTACGGGAGGGAACAACTAAGAGCCAGCACTTCACTATGATGTCAATGTTTGTGCTTTATTTGATGATCTTTGATGACTTCGTAACACCCAGCTGTTTGTGATCTTGCTGAACTATTGAATTATCTCGCTTTGTAACACCCTGCACATAATCTACTACTGATGTAATATTTGTCAATGTGTCATGATGAATTACATGGAACTCTGGTGTATGTGTGTGTTTACTAAAGGGGCACAATTCTGAATGCCCTATTGCTTAAGGCAAGTTGTATGTTTCCTTCTATTAGGCATCTTGAGGACAACTGAACAGTTAACTGTGTTGACGTTGAGTCACTCTCATCTGCAATTTTGGTCTGGTTGACTGGTTGTTTCATCATCTAGGCAGTAACTCAATTAGTTCATAGCACCTGATGCTATGACCGGAACAGAGCTTTTTGCGTATGGGTTCATCAGTTCGGTTTCTGGGTAGACCAGTTCAGCAATTCATAAGGTAGCATTCGTGCGTGCACCGAAAGCTATGAAGTTCACTATAGACAAATCTTCTTTGAGCATGGTACTGGCAAAGTGCGCTGTAAATTCAGAGCTGGTTATGAGTGGCTTGGCCTGTGTTGTGCAAAGACTCGTTATCTCACTTCCACATACACATTTGTAAAACCAACAGTCGTAAGAGATTCAGCTTCTTCTGTTACTGAACTTAAGTGCACAGTAGTTAACCGAGCAGTTTACAGAATACTACACCTCTGCGCATGCGCAGTTCGCGGAAGGCGGAACTGCTGGTTTCCTAGTCGTTGACAGGTTAGAATTTGTATCCCATGACGGGAAATAAGATCCAACCCCGTTATGGCAAAGCATAAGGCCTTGTTTTTTTTTTCTGGTGCATAAGGCCTTGTTTAATTATGCTGTATCTGGAGTGTATTTTAGGCAATGTTCGGATATTGCTTCTCGTTAATTTATTGGTCGACCTAACATAAGAGATAAATTTGTTTATCGGTCGATTTATCGATTTTATCGGTTGACTATTTATCGGCTAGGTTTTTTAAAATCTCACGATTTTGTATCATCAGCATGGCAAACTCTGTAAGCCGTCATCTGTATTCCTCTTAAGCAACATGAGATGTACATGAAGTAGCCATCTACGCAAATAGAGGGCATCAAGACTATAAAAAATAGGCCATAGCTATCACAGAGACGTGGATACGGTACGTGAGGGTCACGAGGAGAGAGAGAGGCGATCCAAAAAAACCCATCTAGGGTTTCCGTCCCCCTCGACGGTAACACCGCTGGTCCGCTCCGTCCGGTGGCCGTAGGGCCTTGGAGGCGTAGCGGATCACGGCCTCTCGCTAGCGGGAGGATTCCCGTCCTTCGTTTAGGTTTTTCAGTTTCTTCTTCAAGATGGTGAGGCGGCGGCTACTTCTTGAAGTTAGAATAAGGTCCTCCCCGTCCTATCCTCGCTCCGGTGGTGCGCCTAGCGCCAACGAAGGGCGCGTGGAGGCGTGTGTCCGGCATATCCCGTGGGATCCAGTCCGTTTTCGTGTTCGTCCGTGTGGTTGCAGGTCCGGCTCTTCCGATCTACGATTTTCATCATTGGCGATGGTTACTGCTCTATTGCGTTGGTCCCTCGGGGCCTTAGCACGACGACTTCCCGTCTGTCTACTATAACAAGCTCTACTACGACAAGCTTTACCCGGCTCCGATGAGGGAGGGGTGAGGACAGCGACTCACATTCGCCTCGCTTCAGTGTTTGTAGTCGTCGCTAGGTGGTCTGAAGACCTATTTGTAATTTTTATTACTTTTTAATTCTTTATACCGTTGTTTATGATCAATAAATTGGTTGGCCTTTTCGCAAAAAAAAAGACTATAAAAAATGAACCAAAATAAAAGTCTGGGAGCTAAATCAGTCGGGTCCCATGTTTACCCGTGAATATCGGCGAATTATGGCGAACATCGTCGATGTATCCGTATGACAACCGATATGTTTTCCGGGCCGGTGAACACCGGCGGTATTCACTTATCTATCGGTTTGACCCCTATAAGCATAAACCAACCTATTTATTGGCTTACAGGCCGAAATTTTGAACATCAATTTTAGTGGATTGGAGCGGATTATTCCAGAGCTCCCAATAGTCCGTTTACTAATCCAGTTTTGGAAGGTTTCCGAAGGTTTTGGAAGGGATAATCTCTATATATCCCCAACCAACCACCTCATTTTTGTATAGATTTAAAACTCTACACCATGCTAGTATATTGCGAGGAGAAAATATTTGTGGGGATTTGTAGGAATTAGGTGAAAGCAAGAATTTTATCAAATCCCCTCACATCACTAATCTCCTTGAAAACACTCTCCTACTCCCTCTGTTTCTAAATATAGTTTTTTTAGCATTTTCTGGCCATGTTACTAAAACATGTCTAGGGGCATGTGGGTTAGAAAATGCTAGATATTAATAAACAAGTTGGATCAGAGCTGTTCGACCAGTTTGGGCCTGAAACATGGGCTTAGCCGCTTAGAAACAGATCCACAATTCCAGCCCAATCACCTCTCCGTTTCTCGCATCTTCTCCGACACGCTTCTTCCCCAATCAGACCGCCAAAACATTTCGCAGCGCCTCCAAACCCCGCTTCCCCGTTCCTAAAAATTCCCCAAAATCCCAACACCGAACTGCAAAAAATCACGATTCAACACCCATTTCGAACTGCTCCACTCGCCGGAGGCGGGGCGATGCCGTCGAGGAGCAAGTGCGGCCGCCGCGGCAGCGATTCCGACGAGGAGGAGGAGGTCGTCACCGTCTCCTCCGACTCGGAGTCCGAGGCGGAGCGCGGGGCGGAGGCGGACGACGACGACGACGAGTACGTGGCGGACAGCTGTGACGAGGGCGGTGTCGAGGACGGAGCCGAGGAAGGCGGGGACAGCGATGCCGGCGACGGCGGGCGGCTACTCCGGGGCGGGGTCGCGGAGCCCGATGAGGACAGGAAATCGCAGAACGTGGACGCGCTCGTCAGGTACGACCATTTCGGCCCATGTATGCGTGCCCGTGGTGGTGTATTCACGCGTCCTAGTGGATTCCTAGGGTTCGTGTGCTTGTTCAGTTTTGATGGTGACGACTCGTCACTGACGAGACTAGTTGATGAATGCCCCTGAATTGTTTTAGGACATGATTGTGGTGTCAGATGCCATTTCAGCATTAGAGTCCCCAATGGTACACTAACCCACACCCTGGAGCTCTACATGTGAATCATGTGCCTCATGTTGGGTTCGTTTGTTCCGGTTCCTCTAGAATTTAGATGAAGATATCCAAGTAAATTTCCTGTATGTGGTCTGTTAACAGGTTAGAATTTATATCCCATCTCCGCGTGGTTGCAAATTAGAGGGATTTGTAACTTAAAATGTGATCGGAGGAGCCCCTCTTTTTTATCCTACTGAATTGGTTGTCTCCAAGTATTCTGAAGGGTTATTTCGTGAGAACTTTGTTCTGGAGTATCCAAGCCTGAATGTTGATTTTCTGATTTAGGGCCTCTCACTAACTAACTATACCAGGCACTCAAGTTTTCATAACAGCTTCAAGCTGAATATTGCCACTCGCATAAGTGCGGTGACTGGTGAGTATGCATGGCTGTACAGAATGATTTTAGAAGAGATCACATGAAGTCAGCAAGTATGGACCGAGAGATTTAACCTTTTGTATTTTGTCTTGTAACTCTTTTGATATATGAACCGAGTCAATAACCCAGTGTGCATCAAGTAAACAATGGGTACCTGATCTGAGCAAGTATGGTCTTGTATGTGCAACAGATTGCTCTGTAGTGTAGATAACCTTTTAGTCATCTCTCTGTCAGGATTTTAAGTATAAAGGTATGACATGAGTACTGTGGACAGTAGGACTAGTCTCTATGTGATGGTCTATGTGATGTATTGCTGGAATAATCTTTGTCAGTTAGAATAGCTGGAATAGTCTTGCTCTATGTGATGTATTGCTAATGTTCACTTCAAGCTTTTTATGGCTCCTTACAATCTTTGTCAGTTAGAAGAGCTGAAATAATCTTGCTCTATGTGATGTATTGCTAATGTTCACTTCAAGCTTTTTATGGCTCCTTACAATCTTTGTCAGTTATAAGTCGTTTTTCTCTTACCTTGCCTTCCACACATGTTTTTTTTGGCTTAATCGACTATAGCTTGACATGCATTCTCTTATTTGAAGATATTTATGTTTTTCCTGGTTTCTTTTAGGGGAAATCTGGTTGTAAGAAGGCAGCCACTTATTCCGCGCATCCTTTCAGTTTCTGATGCAGCAGCGATAGCTCGAAAACCATTCAAACCTCCATGTGACAACGGATATAGTGAAAGCAGTGAGCATCTAGCTCGGCGCCTTTCAGCCCGTAAAAGATTTGTCCCGTGGGGTTCAGCGCAGCCATTTGCAGTTATAAACAATCTTCCGCAAGTGCCTTCTATTGCTAGTGATGATTCCTCAGAAAAGGAGGAACCTCTTCCACCTGGCATAGAGCCATTAATTTTGTGGCAGCCCGAGGAATGTGACAAGGAGAATAACAATTTTACTGCTATAGAAGTTGATCATTTGCTTGTACGTTATCTTCGCCCTCATCAAAGGTAAATATGGTATCATATTTTTTCTTCTATGTTCATTTTTACACGCTAGATGACAGAACTGCCATATTAATCTTTTGAAATGGATGAGTGTTACATTTACATGAAGAACATGCTCTCTAAGTTGTAATCATTTAGATATTAAAAAATGCACTTTAGCTGTACTTTTAGGCTGAACAGTTCTATGTCCTTGATGTTAGATCCAACTTGTACAGTGCAAACAATATATAAGAAAGCTGATTTGTTCTGAATCTTCGAGTTGAAAATTTGGTTCTAGTTGAGCATGCAATACATCACATGCTTGTGTTGTAATGCAGGGAAGGAGTTCAATTTATGTTCGATTGTGTCTCTGGGTCGCTGAGTGATGATGGTATTGCTGGATGCATTTTAGCTGATGACATGGGGTAATAAGCTGGAAAAAAATCCCTCTCCCTCTAGTCCATTTTTATATTTTGATGTAAATATGTAATGCTTCTGTCTTTCAACCCTTTTACTTAGTCACTGTTACATAAAGCTAGTTCTGACACTACCTAATACTTTCCAGATTGGGGAAGACTTTACAGTCGATAACTTTACTGTATACCCTTCTGGCTCAAGGATTTGATGGTAAGCCGATGGTTAAAAGGGCTGTCATTGTAACCCCTACAAGCCTAGTTAGCAACTGGGAAGCCGAGATAAGTAAATGGTTAAAAGGCAAAGTGCACCTGCTTGCCCTCTGTGAAAGCACGCGTGCTGATGTTCTATCTGGAATAGGGAGTTTCTTAAAGCCCTTGAGCCGTCTTCAGGTTTTCTTTTACCCAAACTCTTATGCTGTTTGCTGTTTTGGTGCGTACTGTCATACCATCCTTACTATTTGCAACCACAATTGCAAGTTCACGACAATGTCTTGTGATTTTATATATTTTGAATTGTCTTCAGGTACTTATCATATCTTATGAGACCTTCCGCATGCATTCGTCAAAATTTGAAATACCAGGAAGCTGCGACCTTCTCATATGTGATGAGGCTCACAGGCTGAAAAATGACCAGACGCTAACAAATAAGGTACACCAGTCTGCCCAGTTCAGGTTCTCATTTTTTTTTGCCAATTTAGTTGCATTTCATACACACGTGAGGTCTTTGCACTTGGGTTACTATCCATTTTGTTCTGCCTGAACTCATCAAAACACTAAATGCGCCAGGCATTGGCCGCCCTTCCTTGTACACGGCGTATCCTGTTGTCAGGTACCCCAATGCAGGTAGTTTTTTCTTTTCTTTCCCATTGCTTTCATTTTGTAGATGGAACGATTGTTTTAGATTTTGATATATATATTTTTATTTTCTGCAGAATGATTTGGAAGAGTTCTTTTCAATGGTAAACTTTACAAATCCAGGAGTTCTAGGGGATGCTGCATATTTTCGCCGATATTATGAAGTATGTACTTCTTTATGAAAAGTTATAATGCTAAATTACTAAGTATATCAAAGACACGCAATTCTGCGAGCTCTCAGACCCCCACGCACTGTAGCTTAGCTACAGTGGTACTGTAGATGCTACAGTGTTCTGCAGTGCAAAGTTCACGGCCGTCGGCCGTCGATCGGACGATCCGTAGAATGCGCCCGTCACGCTTTTCCAAAAAAGTCCCTCCCTTATCGGAAAAACAACCCGCAATCCAAAACTTAACGCCACGAAGGACCAAACTGTAATTAGGACAAAACTGGAGATTCTTTTTGCAAAAACATCACCACATCCCCCCCTCCCCACCCCCTCGCGCGCGCAGCCGGAGGTCGCCGGCGCCGCCGCGATGCGTCCTCGCCGCTCCGGCCTCCCCCGTCCAGATCGACGCGCACGGAGGGCTCCGCCGTCCTCGCCTCCACCCTCCCGCTGAGTTTCGCGTCCCGAAACACGGCGACCTCGCCGGAATCGACGCCGACGCGCCCGCAGCCCGCTGTCGCCTCCACATGCCGCACCGGCCGCTCCGGCGACCAAAAAAGGGCGGCGCCGCCAGCTGCGGGTGCCCCGCGACGACGCGCAACCGATGCGCCCAGCCGCGCGACCTATCTCGCCCCGCTGCGGCTCCGGCGACGTGCACGCCGCCGCGCCAGAGCTGCCACAGCCCGGGCACAGGTGACGTCACGCTGACGTCCCCGTGGGCCTGTGATGGCTATCTGGGCCGCCTGCTGGGCCAGCCTGGCTGCTGCGTGGCTCGGTCGGCCCTTTTATTTTTTTTCCCCGTTTTTTTTTCTAATTTTCTTTTCCCACAAAAAAATATTACACCTGTTCAAATACAAAAAAAATGACAAATGTTTCCCGTACTTCCATCTTCAAACTCATTTCAAAAAAATTAAATGTACTACTTATTTGTACTACTTATTTCCAAATAAATTGGAATACTACTTACTTCCAAATAAATTGAAATACATCAAAATTCACGAAAAGCCAAAAAAAAATGAAATACATTTGAACATTCGAAATTGCTTACGAAATAAAAAAGCATTTCAAAACCTCTAAAATATAGCAGCATGCTCACAATTCCAAATTCCTAAATATTACGACAAAATATATCACAAATCTCACAAAAAATACATGCAACGCACGATAAAATTCAACTTGCTAAAACAAATTTAGAGATCTCTAAAAACACATATACTTCACAAATTATCTCGCATATTGCACTCTCCCTCAGTATCGAGTTCAAATAAATATTTATGGTATTTCAGTACTTAAATTTTGGTTACCATTCGTACAAACTACAAATTCGAAAAATTTCAAATTGTTTACAACATAAAGAAAAAGCATTTCAACAACTCTAAAATATATCAGCATGCTCACACTTCCAATTTGCTAAATATTTTGAACCACGGTAAAACATACGAAAGTCCTTACACAAAAATACATGCAACACTCAAAAAGCTAAATATTTTGAACCACGATAAAACATACGAAAAATCCTTACACAAAAATACATGCAACACACTTGAAAATTTCAGCGTTGTTCACGAAATATTACAGCAACATATCACCAACAAAAATTAAAAAACTAACAAACACGCGCGTCGTGACGACGCGCAGAAATTCCACTAGTTACGAATTACCACTGTTCACAGTAGTTTCTCCAGACATAATTAGATTTGTTATTCAAATTTTTGTGTGTTCTGTGCACCTAAAATTATGTGTTATTCCTATTAATTGCATTCTATCTTTGCACTGTACTTAACTCTAACATTATGTACCCCTAACTGAAGGCACCAATAATTCGTGGAAGAGAACCCACGGCAACTGCAGAAGGAAAGAAGTTGGGATCCGAGAGATCTGGAGAGCTTAGTGCAAAAGTAAATCAGGCAAGTCTTCTCCCTCCCAAGAAGGTTGTCTGCACTACGTAGTTTTGTACAACTGTATTGTTCACACGTTATGCTATAATCTCCTTTAGAAAAATTCAGACACATTTCCTTCTACAGTACAATTTTTTGGGCTAGCTGCAGATTTATTACCTTCTGAATTCTGATGGCTTGTAAATGATATTCAGTTTATACTGAGACGAACGAATGCGCTGCTGTCCAATCACTTGCCACCAAAGGTATGTTTGACCTAATATGGTCATCGCACATTCAGAAACTCAAAAACAATCGTGTATGTGCTAGGCTACTATCAATTTTGTCTGTTTATAAATTTTTAATTGCTCATCGGCATTACTTAACCTGGCGTATGTATAGATTGTTGAAGTAGTGTGCTGCAAGCTGACTCCTTTGCAGATGACATTGTACAACCACTTCATACACTCCAAAAATGTAAGAAATTTTATTTGGTGTGAGTTTCGAGCAATATTCAGGAGGCACATGTAAGGCAGTCAGAGTTACATTTACAATATTCTACGTTGGCCCTGTCAGGTTAAACGCTTGCTATCTGAAGAAGCAAAGCAATGTAAAGTTTTGGCATATATTACCGCTCTTAAGAAATTATGCAACCATCCAAAGGTAAATAATTTTAATTTAATGGTTTATCTGCGATGCATTCATCATGCTCTTTCAGTGAAAGTAGTTTCAACTGTAGGTTCAGAGTTTATTGACAATCTGTTAGTTTTTACTGCAATTAGTTGAATGACCATACTTTGCTAAGCGGCAACATGTCGAGCTGCTGCCGTCTGGCTCAGTCCTCACTGGCATTGTGATGCCGTGGCCCTGCTTGGCCTGCGCCACGTCCTCAGCATCACTGCCACACCCAGTAGAGCTTTGTCTTTATGCCTGTCATGATTTGTGTTGACGTATTTGTTTTTTCCATTTTGGTTCAAAAAGTGTTTCTTTTCTTTTTAAGATGTATATTAGGGTTTAGGGAGGTTGAAGAGGGCGAATGAACCCCCACCACCTTCATAAACTCAAATATTTATAGTAGGAACTAGTAATATATCTCTCTTTCAAACACTCTAGGCTTAAGTATAACATTATATACTTCTCTATTGCGGTCATGTGCTACCCTGCATTATATACTGGAATCCTGTGCTTTTAAAGACAAGGTCTGTTGACAGTTTTGGCCATGATAATGTATCCTGCATAGGTTAGCGATGTTATAAGCTATCTTTAACATGTACTTGACCGCGTGTCATTTTGTATTAGAAGAAAGCATCGAAATGACGTGAGTTTTAGAATGTCAAGCTGAACCCAAAAACAACCTACCCAAACAAAAAGAAGCAACAAAGCAAGATGTTGTAAACTAGTGATTGTAGAATGCAGAATAGGCTTGGCACTCTTGCACTGACCATTATCTCTTGATTACCCTGCAGCTATGAAGTTACTAATATGATTTGATAGGTTATGAGAAAATTCTGGGCTGTTGTTGCTTGTGTTACCGTTCTTCATAGCCATTAAGCATCAGTTTCACTTTCTGGTAACTATATATAGAATCCATGACAATGTTCATTGGCTGTTTATCTTGGTATTGCAGCTAATCTACGACACTATAAAAAGTACCAAGTCGGGAGGCTCAGATTTTGATGACTGTCTACGCTTTTTCCCTCCAGAATTGTTTCAAGGAAGGTATGCCTCACTTTTCTGATCTCACTAGCTTCTCAAGCTAACCCAACTTATCTGTATTGTATATTTATGCAAGATCTGGATCATGGACTGGTGGAGGAGGAATGTGGGTAGAACTATCTGTCAAAATGCATGTGTTGGCTAGATTGCTGGGGCACCTCCGACTGAAAACCGATGACCGTATCGTCCTTGTATCAAATTATACTCAGGTTAAGTGTTTCTGATATATCTTGATATGACATTGTATCGTTGTTTTAAGGTTTTGTTTGTGTTGGTGGGTCCATCGAGAATGGATGGCGTGAGATTTAAACGATTTTCCTCCCATTAATGAACTGGCAAAGCTCTGTTGTATGTTCCAAAAAAAAGGATAAAGTTACCGTTGGTGATGACAAAATTCGTATCTCCAAAACTCTCCTGGGTCTTGCAACAATAAATCAAATAGGAGTGCACTTTACTTCTTTAGAAATACTCCCTCCGTATCAAAATGTAAGACTTTGTACCTACTTTCTACACACATGAATCTAGACATGTTTTAGTAGTACATGAACCTTGCACTAAAACATGTCTAGATTCATGTGTGTAGAAAGTAGGTACAAAGTCTTATATTTTGATACGGAGGGAGTACTAAATATGAGCAAATGTCATTGTTGACTTGAAAGTTCTACATGCTCTGTACATTTTTTCCAAGTTAAATTATAACTACTTCTGAAAAACAAAGGGATGACAGATGGCCATCATTAATCCTAAAATCTTCACTGCCTTTTCTATCATGTTTATGGTCAGACCATATCCTCTGGACATACTACTTATAAGAACTATGAAAGGATCTTACAACCTACTTGTCCAGGCCTCCCCTACAGTTTTCCGCTTAAAATAAACTTACAACCAGCAGCCCTACAGCACAAAGTCAAGAACAGGGTACTTCAAATTAAGGGTGAATTAGGTAACCGAGTTACCTGAAACCTATATATTGGGATATATGTTTGGTTTCCTTTTTTGAACTGTCAAAATCATATATTTAAAACTACTTGTCTCTGCACAATGTGTGGGAGCTTTCGGCACTGGGTACACCCTTTTTTACATGATCTTATTTTGCACCTATAGAGAGCTGTCTACTTATTTTGTGTACCACATTCTCTGTATGTCTGTCATCAAATGAGAGAAGTCTTTAAACTGCATGTGTAGGGTTTCTGTTAATAGAAGATGCTAGTTATAATTAATTTGCTATTTGGGTACCTGCACAGCTGGAAACATTAACCATTATCATTGTCTAAGTGCAGACGTTGGATTTATTTGCACAATTATGTCGGGAAAGAAGATACCCGTTCGTTAGACTTGATGGAGCAACATCCATTAGTAAAAGGCAAAAGTTGGTGAACCAATTCAATGATCTATCTAGAGTACGTAAACTCAGCCTTGTATCCTGAAGAACTTATAACCTACCATTATATCTGAAATTACTGTATTTGTCAGGATGAGTTTGTCTTTCTACTTAGTAGCAAGGCAGGTGGTTGTGGGCTTAATTTGGTGGGTGGAAATCGGCTGGTTCTCTTTGACCCTGATTGGAACCCTGCCAACGATAAGCAGGTTAATATCTATGCATCATTGATTCATCACCTTTAAAAAAAAAAATCCACACGCCTTGTCTAAGCTGAACCATTTCGTCTATTGAAATTTGTAAAGGCTGCTGCTAGAGTATGGAGAGATGGCCAAAAGAAGAGAGTGTACATATACAGGTTCTTGAGCACTGGAACCATTGAGGAGAAGGTTGCCAACTGTCATCCTTGTATTTTTATGTCTTATCACTTTCTTTTTTATTATCCAGTGAAGGAATACTGAGTTGCCCGTACTTCTGCTGCTGACAATATGATATGCCACATTAATCTATAGGTATATCAGCGCCAAATGTCAAAAGAAGGCCTCCAAAAAGTTATTCAGCAGGAACAAGCCAACGACAAAATTCAGGATCAAGTACTTGGAGTGATCATTACTTTCTTTTCCATCCTTGAAAGTGCCAAATATATCAATTTCTCACATCTTTGTTTCACTTTTACAGGGCAATTCTCTTTCAACAGAAGATCTGCGTGATCTTTTTACTTTTCATGAACACGTCAGGTGAACTCTCCCTCTCTATCATGGCTTGGACCTACCCTTTATTCTTTTGTCATTTATTTTTCTGTTAAAATATTTATGAAAGATTACCAAAAATCAACCCAAACCAGCTGATAATTGATATAACTGGACTGGACATGGTTTGGATAAACTATGAGGGAACGGGTGGGAGAAATACATCGACATTGCCTACTTATTTTGGTTAATCACGATGATCTAATCATGCTCAAATTCATGCAGTTAATGATTAAACTGATTGGTTGATATCAGTTGCCACTCTCATGTACATAGGTGCAATTAAGGTGCCTTTACGGTCACAATTATTTGTTGGGATCAAGATCACGCTTCTTGCCTATTATGTAAAGCATTAGGCCTTAGTAGTTCATAAATTGTTTGATAAAAAGAGAACATGATCATTCCTGCTAGGTTGATGGTGTAATATAATGTCTTCATAGAAACCAGATCCGTTTCAAAGTTAGGCCTAAATACCATGTTGTTACCATTTAATAGTGTATGCAAAATATGTAAAGGCATTGGTTCTATCTGAATTCAGTACATTAGTTGATATTATGCATCATACTTTTCCTTGCATTTCGTCACGTAGGTCTGAAATACATGAAAATTTGAAGTGTAACCGCTGTAACAAGACTGACCATATGCTGTTAGATGGCAATGGTTGGATTTAGCTGCCACTGAGCACAATACAGTTTCGACATCAAGAGAGAAATTGTATAATGATATTGGTGGATTTGGAGAGATTTCTGGATGCATGCAGAAAATGAATAATTCAAATCAACAGGTAGTTTATGCAACACCCTTCTGTTTTGGAATGTAACTCTGTAGTTGCTTCAGATCTTAAGTACTTTGCTGTGCTGCTCCATTTATGCCATTTCAGATTGAACAACCTTCTGAAGAAGATTTAGGAAATTGGGGCCACCATTCTGATCCATCAACTGTACCTGATACTATACTCCATTGTTCCGCTGGTGATGAGGTGATACCTGCAGTTCATGTCTCTTATATGTCTCGTTATATAGGTCATATTTGTGTTAGAACTTGCACGTCTCAGACCTTACTTTTTGTAGCTTTTCCAGACGTTGTAAGATTCTACCACCAAAGAAAAATTGCTTTACAAACCACCCTCTTAACAGTTGACCAGGTTTTCATCTGGTTTTGAGGAAAACAGTCTTTTGAAATACTCCCTCCGTTCCTAAATGTAAGCCTTTTTAGCATTTTTGGGACCATCTAGATACATGTGGTCAGAAAAATGCTAAAAAGGTTACATTTAGGAACAGAGGGAGTAGTATGAATTGTGCTTTGGAGTTTAGGCTGATTAAAACGTGGTTCTCAGGAAATGCTGTTAAGTGTTAATAAATGACATGTGTACCTTGCAGGTTTCTTTTGTTTTCACCAATCAGATTGATGGGAAACTTGTTCCAGTTGAATCTATGGTGCGATTAACAACTCATCAACCAAATGGAACGGCAGCTAGTGGAGAAAAAGCGGCAAAAATAAATTCTCCGAGGAAACCTGGGAGGCAATCTTTAATTGGCAAGAATATGAAGATGATGGGATTCAATTTGAAGAATTCATCTTTGAAATGTCCAACTGAATCCAAGAGGACATCTCCAGTTTTCTTGCAAACATTGAATAAAACCAAACCCTCATCAGATCATCAACCTCGGACTAAAGACTCCATGTTGCTTCTGATCTATCTGATGATGATTTTGTTTGAGTATCTGACTTAGACCTAAATTCTTCCTTGATAATGCCATCTGTCGATCTGTATTATGTTGTGTAAATACTGTCATCTGCGTTCTGCAGTGTAAATACTGCATACGGTTACGGTGAGTTAACGAGTCCACTGGAAAAAATTCCCATGAGCTTGCATCCCTTTGTAAAGTGCATATCAAATATTCTTTATTTATTAAGAAATGAAAAGGGTTAACATTTAGATGCTAACCGCCTTTTGAAGTGAAAAGAGCATCATTAATCACTTGGTCTTTCCATCAGAGTAAGAAAAATTGACATGGTTGCTGATTACTTGCAGATCATTTCAAGATTAAGGACTTCACTGCAAATCCAATCCTTGTACAAATTACAATACTGTCATCAAAGGTTCACTTCTGTATTCGCTTTTCATATGTTACAGTCGTGTCGAGCGATGCTGATTTCACATTCTCGTTACAGTATTCATGGCATCTGTGTGCTTGTCTGTAGATCTACTTGTCACTTCATTTGATGTTGTGTTAAAATCTTTAGGCTGTTTACTGTTGTCTGATTCTACGTACTTCCACAAGACCAGAACTGGCCATAGTGTAGTTCTCTCATTGTTTTTACGCCAGCAATTCTTTCATTGTTAGCTCCGGTTAATAATTCGGTTCTCAAATAAAATTTGGTTTTACAGTGTACTGCTGCCCTCGCCTCTGCCCCTCACCACCCGCGTCTGAAAGATTTTTAGCTTGTAGCTGTTACCGTAATAGAGGTTCAGGAAATTGTGAGATCTGTAGTATGCAAAGGAGACCAACTAGATCAGGCACTGGGCTGTTTGCTTTCACCTCCAGCTGTTTGTTATTAGGCCTTACCATGTGGGTGACAGCCATACTTTTAAGTTATTGTATTAAAAGCTTGGCATTTGCACTGTTGCACTCACCCTCTTAGCATAGTCAAATCAAAGTAGTCATAGATCCAGCCTAGCGGCTATTTAGTATCATCTTGGATAAGTGTAAACTAAAAAACTGGAAACTCCTGCTTATCACTCTTCTTAACTCTAAATCAAACGGAACTTTGCTGCAAGCCTGCAATATAAGCTGGACGTTTTTCTCCAGATCACCCTTAATATGATTTATTGTATTCTGGTTTCAAATTTGGACCCTGTAGCTCATAAGTGACAAACTTCTACATACATGAGATATGTAGCCCAGGGAAAAAAAGTGGGTGGTCATCTCCTTTAGTTATAACTGTAAGAAAAATGTCCCGTTCTTTCCTTTTTCATTGAGATCTGTAGAATTGAAGGTAGTGAGTTGAGTCACAATGAGACTGGTCTTCATTCCCACCCATCACCATGTGCAGTCACAAAAGTTAACACATTGCTGGAAGAAAAGAATCAGTGCTATTCATGTGCTCACATGGCATCTCTTGATCTTAAGAGCTTTGCTTAGACTAAAACTTTGATCATTATGTGGTTCTTTAGGTTTTGAAGCAACTCAACTAAGTGGAAGATGCTTGCACATATTATTCTCTCCATCAATTATCTTATTTTCCTAGAACGGTTCCGAACTTCTGATCAGATGGTTTGTCACCAGTTGCTAATATGTCATTCAATTTGTAAGAATATTTGGTACATAATATTCATAGAAAGTGCACAAAATTTAAACTTTTGATTCCATGTATTAAAGAACTCGCATGCGCTTCTTTTTATCTAATGATATTGCTGTGGAAAGACCTATTCATGATTCCACGCCCTATGGTTTAGCCACATTTTCCTTTCCATTAAATGGTCCAATTTTCCAGAGCATAAAATTCTAGTTCTGTTGTCCTTGATATTACTGTGTCACAACAATATTTAGATCCTTATATAACCAATCTATTTGTTAGTAATGGGCACAATGCCATTCATCAAGCAGTAGGACTTTCGAAACTTTGGCTATAGATAGCTTTTTAAATATTTAGGCTTGATACTTGGAGATTGTATGTGCTGATTTGACTTGATAAGTACTTCCATAACATCAAAATTTGTTGGGCGTTATGAATAATATTTGTAAATAGAATTTAGTGCTCATTGTGTGTTGGAGACCTGTCCGAAACGTTAGATTTTCGTGGTCTGGATGGAGTGTCTCGTTGCTAGTAATTTTGTCATTGAGGCATGTTAACTCTATGTGACATGACCTGAGACAACATGATTATTTAAAATGGTCCTATTTACACTAGGAACACTATAGTTGCGATTTAATACAAACATGACAGGCATTAGAAAGGAACAGAAACTCTTTGACTGGTCCGCTGTGAGGTGACCTGTAGGAGGCACAGGACGGAGGACCCGTGTTATCATTGGTCATGGAGATGGAACCGGTGCGAGGAGGATCCTTTGGGATCACATGGTCCTATTCTGAGAGGTCGATGTCGCCAGCTCACTCAGGCTAAATAACAAACCAGTCAAGTATCGGTCAAATGATTTTGTTACCTACTTTCTCCCTCCTGCTGATGCCCCGCTGATTCCACTTCCGGACATCTTTAGGCTAGTTAGCATTTATTTTGTTAACCCTGCATGTGCATGCACACTTCTGCAGAGCTGCCAGATTAGAAGTCCCCCTTTAATTATTTTTATACAATGAGAAGTTTCACTTCATAGAAAGTCTGAATCACGGTTCGAAGAAATTAGATTTGCAATTCCTTTTCTGTGTGTTAGATTTAGACTTCGAGCATTCATTATTTTGACTAGATTTAACCATCACTGGCACAATCCTGTCCTTCTGTTGAATACATCTCTCTTAACAAAATCCCCTTGATCTGCGCTTAGTGCCAAAGGATTGAGCCATGTACCATGTCTCCTTTTGACGTTAAGAATGCCAACTTATCTGATTCTTTGCTTGGGCATTCGTACTTCATTCTGCTTTCAACAATGCTTAGCCTTCATCTGGAGATCTTACCATTAAGTCGCTTTCTCCCTCAACAGCACATTCTGTTCATTTGTTAAGCAGATCGCTTTCTGGGCTCATCTGGTACTGGTTTCTTCAGGTCCTCTACGCCAGGTCTTTGCAGGGCCGCTGGTCCCTAATACAAGGAAAGAAAGCTACCACCGAACCTACGCGCTACACTCCTGCACCGTAGGCCGTCAGACTCAAGACCTGTACGGCTTTCTTGTTCCTTGGTACGCGGGTTCATGAACAAAGCCTTCGATTCCGTTGTCTCTGCATGATTTACAACAGTTGCCCTGTCTTGTATGCTTCTGTGTGGTGTGGTGGATCATCGTGGTTCAATGAGGAAAGGGACTGTTGTCTGCGCCTTGCTAATTCCCCTGCAATTATGGATGGGTCTTATTTGTTGTAGTACTCTACTACACACGCTTGGGAATGCACGGAAGGTTGGTATTCTTGCACCATGCCCCTACGAAACCCCACTATTAATCATGCCCTTGGCGCATTTGAAGAAATAATTATGCCTTGAACTCAATTATGATACTACTAGTACATGTTTCTTGATGGCTCTAGTGACACGCTACTCAATTATTACATGTTTCTTGTTTAGCACTTGCAAACAAAATCTAGATAAGCCAACCGAATGCTGATTTCGCCTATGCCCGTTTTATATTTTATTTTGCCCTTTGATTTCAGTAAATAGCAAGCTCCTTCCTACAAAATCTCGTCGTCTTTCATGTTAAGACAGACATGAAGATGTAGTTGTGATTTGAAAATAATAATTCGAGGTTATGTGTCGAGCTCAAAGGTAAACCCAAGTGGTCTTGGTCGGTGCGGGAGCCAGACCATGTTGCGTCCGAGTCATGCACTGCACGTGCTCTTGCTTTCGCGGTGGTAAAAGGCCTGGAATCAAGTGTAACAGACTCGCTCTATCCAACCACCATGTTGGGATTATTGTAGTGTCAATTATAAGCTGGTCTGTAGTGCCAAGGGCCATGCACGGCGTCCTGGACAACCATTGTTTGACCATACTGAAGCCGAAGACCGGCATTTTTTGCCACCTATCCAAGCAACTAGCTAGCACGGTTCCGAACAAAGAAGAGTAGCACTTGCCGACGCTCGAGATTCCTCTCTCGACATGAGCGCCACACGTACGTCCATGCATCCGATTCGTGTTGAGACCTGTGATCTATCCTCCCAAGACCGCATACCAACAACCCAACCTTCTTATCCCAGAGCTGTCAGACAGAAAATAAGAGTTGGTTCTAGAGCGACCCCATATCCTTTAGATAGCAAATTAAAGCTACACAGTGAAATTGTGAAAAGCTATAAAATTTCAAACAGTTGAACGGTAACGGTTGATGATGATGTAGCGGTGACTGGTTGACTGGTTCTTAACGGAAGAAAATTTAAGTGTCGCAATATTTCCTGTTCCATCTGAGATTTTTTTTCAACGATATGTCCTAGCCGCCAGAATTACATCGTGGACCGGCACAGACGCCGAGCGCACACCCACGCTGACAAGCAGCTACGACTCCTTTCGAGATATTGAGTGTCAGGTTTCAGTCTTAATGATATATTAAGCCCAAACACCTGACTGCTAGTAGTACTTTATACGGATCGAGTGGACTCACACACGTATGGTCGCCCTGACCTGTTTTTATACTGAAGTAGTAGCGTTTAAGTGTTCGCGCCGCTGATACCACACTGTTTACCGTTGGAAAACCAAACTCACCCTGTGCCTCAATCATCGTCACGGTTTACTACAGGCGGTGCGAAACAATGGCAGCGCACATCTACCCAAGCTAGCAGCCTCCCCTCCTCCTCCTCTCCTCTCTATATAATCCATCCAAATCCACCATCGTCTCCTCACCCGTAACAGTACAGTACTGCCCCGTTTCAAACCACACGCCACCACCAGGACACCACCTAAGCCTCAGCTTCTGAAAGCTCGATCACGCCGGCGTAGACACAGCACAGCCCACGACGATCTATCGAGCTAAGTGATCTAGCTAGCGCCTAGCGCGATGGCATGCGTTAACATGTACAACCTGGACGGCGGCGCGGCGTTCGCCGGGCAGCGCATCTCCTTCTCCAGCGACTTCTCCATGGAGGCGCCGCCGCCGCCGGTGCAGAACCGGGCGATGGGGCTGCGGTGCCAGGAGGAGGACCAGAACTTTGAGTTCTCCGGCATGGGCAGCCACCCCATGATGGCCGCCGACCAGCTCTTCTCCAAGGGCAGGATCCTCCCCTTCAAGGGCGAGGGACGCCCGCCCACCACGCTCCGCGACGAGCTCCGTGGCGAGGAGGAGAGGGCGTCGTCCAAGGGGTCCAGCCGGTGGAGGGAGATGCTCGGCCTGCGCAAGTCGCTCTGCGTAGGCGGAGGCGCCAATGCCGCCGCGGCCAAGAAGAGCGACAAGGTCGTCGCCGTCGACGCCGAGATCGCCGTCGACATGGTCGCATCCAAGCCGCAGGTCAGTACTCCGTTGATGATTTATATATTTTTGCAGTCCACGTCAATTACGTGCTGCATAGTCGTACACATTTAATCAACATGTGATCGTTGAATAATGATAGGTTGTCTCATTACAGATTGTTTGACCGGCTGCAGGAGCTATGAGGTGACGGATCGATGGCGGCTAAACGACATGAAACTCCATTCTTCGTCTTCTTCTCGATCTCTCCTACCGTGGTGATCCACTCATCCGTTTTCTTGCGGTGTGCTTGTCAATGGATAGTGTCTGTAGATTGTTTTGTGGGTTGCCTCCCTGATTGCCTGTGTGCTAGCTCTTGCTAGATGGCCAGCGTGTGTGTTGAAGAGCAAAATATTATGTAATTTCTCTCTCTCTTTTTTGTTTTCCTTTCATAAGTGCTCTGCTCCCTCTAGCTAGCTGCCCACTAGATCCCAATCACCTCACATTTTCTTCTTCTTCCGATCTTTGTTTTCTCCTTCACCATCTCGCTTTGTCTGCCTGCCTGCCGGCCCTGTACATAATGCTTGTGTGTAGATGGGAAATTTATGGTGCAATGATAAGCCAGCCATATGGCCAGATCTGTGACGACATGAGCTTACAGTGATGGAGCCTTTCTGGCACCTGTGGGGATCATGCAACAGTGTGCTTCTTTGTCTCCTTGCTCCGCTGCACATATATGTTTTTCTTCTATCTACACGATGTGCCCCGCTGTATGTGAGTTTATAAAGGCAGACAAGAGCCACAGAACGGGCGCGTGCGTGAGGGAAGGAAGACGAAGATCAGTAGCTAGCTAGCTAGCTAGCACCCCCGACATGCCATCTGCACTCGATGCATCCTCCTGTATTGGTCTGCAAGCCATGGTGCTCCATCAGCTTTCAACTTTATCGTTGAAAACAAGAGAAAACTTTGAAGCCTGCCATGCATCTTTGCAGGGGAAATGGAAACGTTATACTAGCATTAGTGTTTGCTTTAGCGGATTTCGTGGCCGCCATGTCTGTCTCCAGTATAGGTTAGCAGTCGGTAGCCGTAGTGGATGATTGTATAGGAGGATAGCAGGATAAGCAACAAATTAAAGAGGTCCATGACCATGGGTGGTGGTAGCACTGAAAAACCTACGACTCGACTTTCTGCACCTCTTCATTGGGCTTTAGTGTCACTCTCATCATCTTTGAAAATGTTTCCCCAGCTTCTCTGAAACTTCTATTTTCCAAGCAAGCCGATAAGATTTGCTGGAAGCAAGGAAAGATATGATAAGTACCAAACTGTGGCAATCGATCCCAAAAGAAAATATAAGAGAAACAATGATTAACGCCTTTAAAGACAAGAAGCCGTTTTTGATTTGACCACGTACTAAAACCCCGGGAATTGCAGTAAGGACAATTATGGCTGCTTAACTAGTCCCGCCAAACTACGAACTGTTCCCACCTTGAGAGGTCGGCATCGTCACATGACCTATGTCCAATATCCCAATCCCCTCAAAAGATAAAAAGATCAAGTCCCAGTGAAGCTTTCATGAAACTTGTTGTGAAGATGGTTTCTCAAAAGAAAAAAAAGAAAAGAGTGCATGGAACCTTGATTCGGAGCTGATCAAAGAAATGAGTTTTCAAGGCGTTAATCTTGTACTTCTTGCACCGCAAGTTCATCTACACAAGGAAGTAATCTAAACACTACAAGATATTTCATCATTCCCTCAATCGCAACTTATTCAGCTTGTGTTTGAAAGCCTTTAATTGTCGCACTCAGAAAGGTTTGGTAAAACAATAACCTGATCCCCTATGGGTATAAATTGTATGTCCAAGATTTTACCCACCACTATTTTTTTGAACAAAATGGTAGTCCAATCTTGTATGCTCTATCTTGGAATTTGCTGACGGATATGTCACTACGGGAAAGCCACACTACGCCGACGGCCTCCCTGTACGCCGACGGCCAAATGTCGGGGCCGTCGGCGTACAGCACGAGCTAGGGCATACGACCAACAAGCCGTCGGCGTACGAACCGCCGTCGTCGTAGCCATCTGCGGCCCGACGGCCGCCGTCGGCGTACAGGAGGCCGTCGGCGTACGCACGCCCACCGTGACGGATCGGGGACGGACGTGTAACTGCGTTGATACGCCGACGGCAATGCCGTCGGCGTACTTGTATACTGTTCCTTTTTTATTTATTTATGTAGGGTTTAGGGTTTAGAGTAGGTATAATTTATATATAAATTGGATCTATAATTTCTCTCCCAATATCGGTATCCCACCCGCATAAAATAACGGTTTGAGTTTCCGGAACCCGACCGTACAACATATACATGTAAAATAAATAAAAACAACAGATGTAATATACACCTACAACATAAATATTAAATATTAAACACACCGCTGATCCAACGGCTCACAAGCACTGGAAGGAAACACACGATCCGTGTGCTTCTGCCTGATCCAAGGGCTCACAAGCGCTCGAAAGAAACACACCGACGATCCAACGGCTCACAAGCACTGGAAGGAAACACACGATCCGTGTGCTTCTGCCTGATCCAAGGGCTCACAAGCGCTCGAAAGAAACACACCGATGATCCAACGGCTCACAAGGACTGGAAGAAAACACACGATCCGTGTGCTTCTGCCTGATCCAAGGGCTCACAAGCGCTCGAAAGAAACACACCGATGATCCAACGGCTCACAAGCACTGGAAGGAAACACACGATCCGTGTGCTTCTGCCTGATCCAAGGGCTCACAAGCGCTCGAAAGAAACACACCGCTGATCCAACGGCTCACAAGGACTGGAAGGAAACACACGATCCGTGTGCTTCTTCCCGATCCAACGGGTCAGCAGCGCCAGAAAGAAACACACGACGCCTATAAATAGGCCACTCCTCAGACATGTTACTCACTCACACAAAACATTCCAGCGTCAGTCGGAGAGGCATCTTTGGGCAACCAGCGGCAAGACGTCTCTGATGATCTGCGACCGTTCCAAACGGTTGCAGATCATCAGAGATGTTTTGCCGGACGGTTGTAGATCATCAGAGACGTCTTACCGCTGCTTGGATCGAAGTGGCGCTCAAACACAAAACATTCGGGTTCCCTAGCTATGCCCGACACTGAATGCAACGACATTCGACCGTGAATCAGTGTCGGGCTGTAGCTAGGAGAAACCGTGTGTTTTGTTTCCCAGGTTACTCGTCCCCTTATATAAAGGGCCAGGGGCAGACCCCAGATTTGCTATCAGTACCGCGTCACCACCGCGCCGCCGCCGCCCTTGTCCACGCCTCTCGACGACCTCTCCGCGCCCGTGGCCTCCGCCGGCGCCCCTCCACGCCTCTGTGGACCTCCCCTAGTCCGTCCCCATGCCAGTGTACGGTACCCTTTCTCCCTGATCCCTCCTCCCCTCCGTAGGTTGCATGTACGGTACCCTTTCTACCTGATCCCCTCCTCCCCTCCGTACGTCGGCGATGGCCGCGACAGGACACCCGTTGGACAATAACGGCCCTGTGCGGGATTGGGCTCCGCCGGGCTGGCACTGGGAGTTATCTTCCGGAACGCGTAGCTTGGTAAGAAATCCGGGCGAAGTCGCCGACCCGGAGCTTGTTTGGTGGAGGTCGCGTGGGCCAGGGAGCTTCCAGAGGGAGCCGGCCCCCGAGGAGGAGGTACGTCGCCGTATAAGGGAGGAGGATGCGCACGTCCGTCGCTACATGCATCTGTTGGATACGATGTATACTAATTCATGGCAAGCAATGCAAAGGAATCCTTATCATGTGAGTATTGACCCTGTGATGGTTCCTACTCTTTGGGTGAGGAGCGCTCCCCGTGATGCACCCCGCGGCCTAGTACGAGGCAGAAGTTAGTTAAATAAAAATGGCATGAGGACGATCGATCCAGCTGTAACCGGAGATTAAATAAAGATGTAACCGTCATACTTTTCGCATATTAATTTGATCTATGTTGCTTTTTGCATAGAGTATTTTTATGTGTACTTGTTGCTATGTGAAATGATGAACTTGATTTTCGACAAAAGTTTTACAAACATTCTTCACAAAAAGCATTATACAAGTGTGTTGGGTGTTGTAAATGTGCAATATCCTACTCCGGGGTGTGACCGGCTTCACCGGTTTCACTTTCTCTCTAGTGAGTTTCTGCACTTAGAGGTGAAAACTCCCGTTTCGGGAGAAACTCACTAGAGAGAAAGTGATGCCGGTGAACCCGCTCACATCCCGCTGTGGGAACTTGGACATCCACAACACCCAACACACTTGTATACACAGACGAATGACAACAAAAACTTGGGTACATAGACGAATGACAACAAACTTGGGTACATAGACGAATGATAACAAACTTAGTCATACTCTTGCCTAGGCCTATAATACTCGTGGGTGTAGTCGTCGTAGTCGCCGTCGTCGTCGTCGCTGTCGTCGGACGGCCGTGATGTAGTCGTTGACGGGGGTTGTCGCCTGGACTGTAATTGAGGGTAGCGCAGGCAGGGGTTATCGCCGGCCGTGATGTAGTCCATGACCCTCTTGAGAGTCCGGCCGGCCCACCACAGCCGACGGCCGGCCTCGTTGAAGTTCGAAGGACGCGGGCGGTCCTCCTCGTACCTGGCGAGCGCCTTCTCACGCCTTTCGATGAAGAAGGCATCCCAAGTTGGGCGATAGTCTGGCTGCCAGCGGGAATCCATCCGCTGCTCCGGAGTGAGCTCGAGGTAGTAGTGGTTCGTGATGGCCGCCCGGCGCGCCAAACCTTGAGGGACAGGAGGGACCGGCACGCCTCCGGTGCTCAGCCTCCAGCCGGCGGGGACGTTGTAGCCGGGTGGGCAGGGGTAGTTCGAGGCGCAAAGCGCCTCCGCCTCCGAGTAGGTTAGAGTGGGTACGGTGGAAGCCATGGGAGAGTGATGAGGTTGCAGATATGAGTTTAGATGTGCTATGCCAATGGAGGCCATGAATACATATATATAGTGAGAAATGGCGGGAAGAAGCACACGGATCGTGATCCAAGGGCTCACAAGCGCTCGAAAGAAACACACCGCTGATCCAACGGCTCACAAGCACTGGAAGGAAACACACGATCCGTGTGCTTCTGCCTGATCCAAGGGCTCACAAGCGCTCGAAAGAAACACACCGCTGATCCAACGGCTCACAAGCACTGGAAGAAAACACACGATCCGTGTGCTTCTGCCTGATCCAAGGGCTCACAAGCGCTCGAAAGAAACACACCGATGATCCAACGGCTCACAAGCACTGGAAGGAAACACACGATCCGTGTGCTTCTGCCTGATCCAAGGGCTCACAAGCGCTCGAAAGAAACACACCGATGATCCAACGGCTCACAAGGACTGGAAGGAAACACACGATCCGCCACCGTTTCCCGCCAAATGCCGCCACCGGTAGTTCTATAAAACCCAGTCGAAGGTACGCATGGTACTCACTTGAGCGCAAGCATGGTGTGTATTGGTCCTTGCGAGAAGTGTGTGTCCGGGTTTCACATTTCCGCATCCGAGCATCTCGCCAGGCTTTCGAGCAATTTGAATGTAGATGGTAGGGTAGTTCCAATTGAAGAAATTTTGCACACTGATAGTCATCTCGCTTTGCTCGGGGCGAAGCTATGCCGCGATGGGTTTCCGTATAGGACCCCGCTCCAAATTCGTGCAGAAATGCTCAGGCTTGCAGATAAGTTTGACAGGAAAGTTACGAATAGTCCGTTCTACCGAACTGAAGCTGACCGTGCTTCGTACGGCCGTTCCTGTCTCTGGGTAGTAGACAGCGATGATGACGACGACTTCATGCCGTCGTCAAAGGAAAGGAAGGTTGAAGCACTGAGCAAGAAGGCTGAAGCTTCGTCCAAGGGCAAAGGCAAGAAGGCAGAATCTTCGTCAAAGGGCAAAGGCAAGAAGGCATAATCTTCGTCAAAGGGCAAAGGCAAGAAGGCGGATGGTGCAGGCTGCGTTGATGGGAGATAGGTAGAGTCTTTGTTTTACTTGTGTTGTATCGTAATTTCAAGTTGTACCTTAATTTGTTCTATCCAGTATTTAGAACTAGTGAAGTTGTAACGTAGATCTCTATCCAGTTCCCGCCATCCGAGCATCCCGCCACATTTCACATTTGCGAGAGGGGCTCCGGAGCGTCGAAATCCCAGCGAGGCCTAGAAATATTAATGAAATGAATTATAATGGTCTAGAAATATTAAGAACAATAAAAAATAATAGAAGAATTGAAAAAGAAAATAATTGAAAAAGAAAATAATTGAAAAATAAAAAATTAAAAGAATAACTGATTTCTTAAAAAAAATAACCATACGCCGACGGCTACGCCGACGGCTTGGCCGTCGGCATAGGCCTGAGTGTCTAAGCCAAATCGGCCCTCCCGTAGTGGCTTCGCGCGCCTGAGCCAAAACCGTGAACCGCCCCCAAATCCGAAATCTCCCAATCCCAAATCCGCCCCCCCGACCCGCCGCCGGCCGCCCCCGACCCCGCCGCCGGCCGGCCTCCATCCGCGAACCCTAGCGCCGGCGCCGCCGTCCGCAGCACGCCGGCTCGACCTCCTCCGCTGCCACGCGCCCTGCGCCGTGCCCCGGTGCTTCCCTCTCTCCCAGCTCGCCTAGGTCGGCAGCAGCACCACGGGCAGCGCTGAGGGCCGTCGTTGAGGTACCACCCATCTCCTCTCTAGCTGCGGTTTGGGGGTGTGACGTAGTTGCTAAGATTTATGTGTGCATGTTGCTGCTAGTTCTTTGGGCAGATGGATAGGAGGTGGGGGCAACTAGATTTCTCAGTTTTAGAGATAACCAGGCACTCCCAATGATCTAGATAGAGGGGGCTAGTCCACTAAGTTGCAAGAGCACTAAGTTGCATGTGTAGTGTCAACCAGATTTGGAGTTGTGATAGGTACTTGGTCAAGAGCACTAAGTTGCAACGCAAGACCACTAAGTTGCATGTGTAGTGTCAACCAAGTTGCTTTATTCACATCAGAACTCAAAGTTGCACATTGGAATAGCAAAGGGAAATGGGAGGCTCCAGGAATGATGCGAGACCGACTGATGATAATTACATGAATTTGATTGTTGATTATTTGATGCTACTGCATTTGGTGCACTCTAGATAAAAATTTGTTCTTAATTGGATCATGTCTTTTAACATGCTTATTAATTGCATTACGTCTTCATGCTTCTTAATTGGATCAGGTCTTTTATGCTTAAAAGTTTACCCTTTCTCAATGCAGGTGATTGACCAAGATGAGCCAAGGCAAGGAATCATCGGCCTCCTTGCTGAAGAAGGTGCGCCAGAAGAAAGTTACTAAAAGTGGAAGAGAACATATTCCGAACCCGCGTTACCTGTCTGACAGTGGTGAGAGTAGAGGTGATGCAATTATTAATTTGTTCATGTCTTTATGCTTAATTGTTCACCCTTTCTCAATGCAGGTGAGGGTGGAGATGCTGGAGGAGGGGGAGGTGCCGATGCTCCAGTTCCTCTGAGGGGACGAGGTGCAGGACGAGGACGAGGGCGAGGTGTAGGACGAGGGCGAGGTGAGGGAGGACGAGGGCGAGGTGGGGGCGACGTGTCTTCGGACATACCCTCTGCTTCTGTCGACGAGGGTTCGGAGGAGACGGGCCCCTCCACGGACGTGGGGGCGGGCCCCTCCACGGACTTGGAGGCGGGGCCCTCCGCGCTGCCGAAGAAGCCAAGGATTCGAGGGGAATCCCAGGTCCCTGATGAGGACAAGGAACCTGCTACCGAGGAGGAGAAGATCCTCATTACGCCTAATGGGAGAGAGTAAGTGACTATATATACTAATTTTGAACATGGTAACTTCATTGTGGTCAGGACAATTTGACATGTACTAATGTTTAATTATTGTGCAGCAACTGGATACATCCTGCGGGAGCCCGTGTGCCTAACACCCTGATTGGAGCTTTGATTAGGAAGTTTTGGCCGGGCTTGTACAGTACCGTCCCCAACGGCGCGACGAAGCTAGCCACCCATTGGGTAGACTATCAGGCCGCCAATTACGCGAGCGGCGGGAAATGTTCTGACGCCGTGATCAACAAGTTTTGGGTAAGTTGAACTTTTCGAATTTCGTTCATACTTGATGTCCCCACCATGCTCTCACAATTTGTTTTTTGTGCATGATTAAAGAAGTTTTATAGGGTACTTCCTGAGCAGCGGGGCGATGCGGACAAGACTTTGGAGGGGGCTTGTAGGAAGTTGACACGACAGCAGTTCTACAATGCAAAGCATACCATGATCAATCATTTCAGTACTGAGACGTTAGGCAAGACGGCGGTGAAGCATGCGATTGTGGAGAACCCACTTGAGGTGACCGTAGATGACTACATGGCGGTAAGTAGATTGTTAATGAGATTACATGTTGCTGCTAAGTTGCAATTGCATTATCCGTTCTTCACATGAGTATTGTTTTTTCAGTTTAAGCCCTCATGGGCCTATGGCAAGGATGACGCGTGGAGGGCGTTGGTGTCTAGGTGGGCTGGGGAGGACCCCGCGTTCAAGGCCTTGAGCGAGCGAAACAAGTTAAACCGCGGGAGCGGGGGGACACATCGTGCGGGTGCCCGCAACCATGATCGCTTCAAGGCAAAGCTGGTATATATATACATGAAACAATCTTCATTTATTTCCCCTCATGTTCCTACTTGATACGCATGACACTTCTTTGGCATTGCAGGAGGCCGATTTCGGGGAGCCTCTTTCGGACATGCAAGCATGGGAGAGGATGAAGATGAAGAAGCCCAATTTTTCTGAGCCTCAGCCCTCGCAGCCCGATTACTTCGGCACTGCCAAGGAGGGGCTAAAGGCATACGTCGAGACGTTCAAGGGTATAAATCCGGAGGTGGACAACCCTCTTGAGCATGACATCGACGAGAGAGCGGTGGTCCTTGCCGGGAACGGTTGGGAGCATGGCCGTCCTCTCATGCTTAGTGCGGTACTCACGCGTACTCCTGAGTTGGGCCTCTCGCGTGTCAAGGCTACCCTCACCGCCGACGACCCTCCCGTCCTGCCTCGTCGGCCTTCCCGAGCTCGCCCCGATGTAAGTTTTTCTCAATTTCATTCTCTTTCCGACATTCGTTCCTAGCTAAGTGGCTAAGTTGACGAGATGCGTTCCCTTTTAAAACTGTAGGCTGATTTCGAGGCGGCCTTCGATGCCGCTTACGCGAGCTATGAGAGAGAGTATCAGTTGTGGGTACAGAAGAGCCAGCAGTATGAGGAGTGGGAAGAGTTGAGGGATGCTGTAAGTTTCAACTTTTATATTTGCAAAATATGACAAGTCCCATTTCCTCAGTTTGAACCTTCTTTTTCTACAACTCCTGACATCTAAACTATCTTGTAGGCTGACGAGAAGTTTCATGCCACTGGAGAGCGGTCGCAGCTGCCTACGCGTCCACCTAGGCCGGGGATCATGCCCGTCGGCCCAACGAGGGAGTCGGTCGCTCGCACATACAAGCCAGCGATTCCGGTAAGTTATTTGCCAAACAAGTTGTTACCGCCATGCTGTGCTTTCCAAGTTGCTAACTTGGACTCAAAACATGTAGGGATCGGAATACTCGAGGACTGCACCCTTTGGTCGTGCTTCTGCCTCGCCGACTTCGACGCGCGCGCTCGTGGAGCATGGCACTGGTGGTGCCTCGCCTAGTTCGTCGCGTGAGACCACACCGTCCCGTGCCTCGCCGGATTCCTTGTGTGGTTCGACTGGCCCACGCGGTCGGTCGCCTATTCTCACGCTGTCAGAAATGGATACCTCGGGCTCTCGGGAGGTGTAGGATGTGTTCGGGTGTAGCGTGTGTGAATTCGAACTATGTTTATGTCATTTTTGAGTTTGGATGAATTTGAATCATGTTTGTGTCATTTGGATATGTATGTGATGTTTTATTTGATGTTTCTGTGATGTTTTATAATTTGTGCAATTTTAATTGTATTTAAAATGCGCCAGAAACCAGCAGCAAAAAGTTTCGGAAACTGAAAATATGGTCTAAGATACGCCGATTGCCGTCGGCGTAGGAGCTGTGGGGACGCACAGGATGGCGCCACGTCGACGCTGGATGCCCATATGGTCATCCCTACGCCGACGGCATTGCCGTCGGCGTACGACTCCTCCCAGACGCACCAGATCAGTACGCGTGGCATCCTAGGCCGACGGCACTGCCGTCGGCGTATAGGTGGAGCAGACGGAGACGTTCGACGTCCGTTTTGTGGGTCCCACTGCTGCGTCGCCGACGGCGACGGATACGCCGACGGCAGTTTTCGTACGCCGACAGCGTCCTACGCCGACGCAGCTACGCCGACGGCGGCCCGCCGTCGGCGTTTTGACGGTTTCCCGTAGTGTGTTGTCCCAAAATAGTCACGCCATAGTGACATTGCCTTTGGATGATCTACACCAAGTTCACACAATTTGTTTATGTACCCTGATTATCTCAGTAGTTGCATTTGCCAAGGACATTCACTCCGGTGCTAGATCTAGACACCACAACTTGCTTATATGCACTCCAAGAAATTAGGTTGCATCCAGTGGACACTGCAAATCCACCGGTACATCCCTCTGGATGACTTGCCCCATCCGCATCAAAAAATACACTTGAGTATGGAGTCTGAATGTTCAAGCTTGAGCCTAAGATATGAGTACTCTGGGGATATCTAGGAATCCGCTTGACCGATGTCGAGTGCATCATGGCAAGAGAATGCAAGAATTAACATACTTTATTGACATTCTAAAGATCCTAAAGAAGATCCTTGAATGCCTTGGGGGAGGAACTACACACAATAAAATATCAACACTAATAAGCATAGAAATAACTTTACCGTTCTTACTATGATATACCAGCCTTTCAAGAAAAAACCCAAGAGAATACAATTTTGCTCCAAGGGTACCATATGGAGACCGCGTGTTTCAACACATAGAAGGCCTTATCCAAACCTTCGCGCAAACCTAGTTTCATGTCTTGATGCGCATACACCGGGAGTGGTCGATACCCCTTTTAGAGATTCGACACGGGGCGTTAGGAAGCTTGCGTTCGGCTTCCTAAGACGGAAAGGATGAGGGAGATCTCACATATGAGCACGGCGCAAACACAGCGAGCTACCCAGGTTTAGACCGCCCAGAGGCTAAAAGCCCTACTCCTGCATGTCTGGATAGATCTCTCCATAGTTGTGGCTACAAGGTATTCCCGGATGATACCCGACAAGGAGGTGGCTAGAGTAATAAGAAGAGCAGATCCTACCCGGGGGAGATCACCACTCTTCCTTCTTCTCCTCTCTAGCTTGTGGGGGATTATGATCTAACTTGAGTCGTCCTTCTCTTGGTGTCCTTGGCCCTCCCTTTATGGGCTAAGGGGTCACCACAGGCGTCATGCGAGAGGCATGCTTGTCTTGGCGGGAGGACGATGAAAAGGTGGCGGGAGATACGTGGCAGCTTTCCGCCCTTCGCGTGCCGTGGGTTGGTGAGGTACACCAGATTTTGGAGGACATGGCTGACAGTGGGTTGTTGAGCCTGACATGCCCACCCAGCTGTCCCCGGATGACACTGTCCCCGGATGACATCGCCTCGGCATGATCGTGTTCCTTCCCTCATTGGCGCCCAAGTCTTCTCTTCTCTTGATCTCGTCCCTTTGCTTGAGGAGGAGTGCATCCCTCCTCGGTCAGCTATGTGGCCCCGAGGGAGGCAGGTTAACCACAATGCGCCGTGGACCCAGTGAGGCCAGCCCCCGGGTTAGCTCTTCTCGAGTTGATGTCCTTGGCTCCCCGGAAACACCCAGAGTGGTTTCCCGGGTTGAAGTACTTAGTCGTCTGGGCGTCGATGGAGAGCTTGGCAGGTTGCCGTTGTCGAGGCATCCAGGCGCGCATGCCGGGCTCTCCTAGCTTTGCCTTGTCTTCTGGGCGGGCCCACTTTGGCAGGAGCAGTTCCACTATTGCGACCCCTAGGTTTCTCATAGTACTCATATCATGGGGGTGTCTCAGAAAGACACCTCTTTCAGAACACCATATAGAATACAATGCACACATTCAACAGTCGCATACTCCGATTCATCATTGATATGACAACTGAAATAATGAATCTGTATGTTGTTATTTGACCAATGGACTAAACGTGTCCTCATAAGAAATCTCACACGTATATCTGAATAATTTCGCCGCCTTGTACCCATAGAATCAACTATGTTGCATCCAAGAGAATAAAGAATATTTCGAAAACATATTGAGACATGTGAATAGTTTGATCTTGTGAAGATTATGGAGATGAGTATTGCCCGAGTTCTTCAAGTAATGATCAAAGCGTCAGCAAACTAACAGCAGCCGTGACGGAATGATCAAAGCGCACACTTGTGACAGCTTTTCTGACCCGTTTTTCACGATTTGCGAGTTCGTAACTAAACCGATCATTTCCGACAAGTTCATATACTAAAAAAAACGCAGTTTACAACGGACAGTATCAGCCGGCTAAGCTTCTCGCATTTGGCCGTGACGTCGTCGTGCGTCGAGTTTGCTAAATTGCTGGTTCGATTTTATCGGCCGAACACGCAACCAACACATCACCTTTCGGCCGGAGCTAGCCGTACGTCCCGATCTCATTCATCCCGGGACAAACATCTGAATGTGTTGGCGGCATCGATCGCCAATCAGATCATCACAAACTGCTCCCACGAATCCTAATCAACGCATATTGTCCCGGTAGCCTGGTTGGGCCTGTGTATGGACACCGGCCCGTGGTGGGGCGCCGGGTTTGTCTTGAGGCCCCGTATACGTCGGGTCCAATCACCGAATGCAACGCACCATCACGATCACCGGTCCACGATGCGATGTTGCACGCGCTCGTATGTTCACGAGCGACCCCATCGATCGATCCTCGCATTACAGCCTGCCGGAAATTAAAGCGCGTATGGTCCCATCTGCACCGCACGATCGACCTACGAGAGGTAAATTTTATATACTCACTCCGTTCCTCCGTTTTAATTTAGTTTGCGTTTTGGGTTTTTCTAAAGTCAAACTTTTCAAACTTTGATCAACTATATATGAAAAAGTATTAACATCTATAATATTTAATATATATCTTATGAAGATTCTAATTATGTTAAAATTTTGTTGTAAATATTTATATTTTTTCCTATATATTTGGTCAAACTTTAGAATATTTGACTTTAACTAAACCCAGAACGCAAACTAATTGTAAACGGAGGCGGGCGCGAGACAACCGTGCCGCCTGAAGCGCAGCGTTGATGGTCCGACCCATTTTGGCGGTTTCCATTTCAGCGTTTTTCTTTCCTTTCCTTTTCTTTTTCTTTTCTGTATTCTCGTTTTCCTTTTTCTTTTCTATTTTTTTTCACTTTTTTATGATTTTTGAATGGTTCTGTTTTTAAAAAATATTTAAATTTTAAAAATGTTCATAATTGGAAATTGTTTAGATTCATAGAATGTTCAAATTCTAAAATCTTCATAATTGAAAATTGTTTGGACTTGAAATTTTTCAAAAATAGTATTTTTTTTATTATAAATGTTCATGTTTGTAAATGTTAAGAATTTATAGAGGTTTAGATTTGAAAATTGTTTGGATTAAAAAATTACAACATTTTATTAAAAAAAATGTACAATATGTTTTCTGCTGGGCCGCATTTGAAGCGTCCCGTGAAGCGATTGATTCAGGCGAAAGGGCCGACTAGCGCTGCGCGCGGACGCGATATAGGATCTTTCCCTAGCCCATGCGGTGTAGATCGGCAGCAACCGTGTGTCGAGGCCTGTTTAGTCTTTTGGGTTCGGGGTTTTTGGCCACAAGCGGCACGAGAAAGGAGAGCACGTGCATGTGTCGTCGCGTATCGGAAGGTCGGTTTGGATTCATCGGCGAGGAAAGAGCCGCATCCACTACTTCTCGCCTTTTGCGAGTTTGAGTATGGCCTCGCCCGCACCAACTCCCATATGGTCCGGCCCATTTACGATTTTTTTTTACCATTTTCGTTTTTGTTCATCCGTACTATTTTCATGTTTTCTTTTTATGTTTCTTTTTCTATTTTTTCTTCTTTCCTAAAAAATGTTTTATATTTTAAAAATTCATATCTGCAAAATGGTTCAATTTTTTAAAATTATTTTGTTTTAAAAATGGTTCACATTTAAAAAGATGTTCCAAAAAGGTTCATTCTTGAAAATGTTCAGATTTTTTAAAATGTTTATTTTTTTAAATGGTTCAGATTTCAAAATAAAAAAATTTACAAATTGGTTAAAATTTCCTAAAAATGGTTTAGATTTAAATAAATCAGGCATTAGCTAGAAGAAAATAAATAATTAAAAATAAGAAAATGAGAAAATAAATTATAAGTACTCCCTCCGATCCAAAAAAAGGGGCGCACCAACATTACAAAGTCCATTTTACATAATTATCCTTCGAGATTCAAAAACTGGAAATAAAGTCCCTCCGCAGCTCGCCTCTCTCGTGTAGCTCGCTCGCTCGCCGCCCGTCTCACTCGCCCGCCCGTCTCGCTCGCTCGCCCGGGGCGATCGATCGCTAGCCTCGCTCCCCATCGATCGATCGCTCCACCATCATCGATCGATCGCCAGCACCCACGTTGCAGATCCAGCCGGCCGCCGGTCGCCGGACGCGGGACGAGCTAGCCCTGATTGCTCCTAGGTCGCCGGCCGCCGGTCGCCGGCCGCCGGCCGCTGGGCGCCTCGCCCAGTATCACTGGACCTCTCCCAGCATCCTCTGCGCCTCGCCCAGCATGGACTGAGCAGCATCCTCTGCGCCTCGGACTTCTCTCTGGATCGCAGCAGCTCCAGCACGGAGCTCTCCCAGGATCGTAGCAGCAGACTGAGCCTGCTGAACAGCAAGCAGTAGCACAGCAGATCAAACAATTGCAGAGCAGTAGCAGAGTAATTGCAAAGGCCAAATTAGCATGCAGCTGCAACATAAACAATTCATACTTGCTGAGACTATATTTTGCAGTTCTAACACAGTTTCATCATTTTACAGTTTGTAACAATCGAAGAAAGAAAAACATGCGAGATGATCAGAGGTTTGGAGCTTATCTTGCACTGGAAGCACTCAAAAAAGCAAGAGAGGTACTCCCTGCTGATCATGCAGCTGATAAAAGACTTGTAGCTGGGCTATTGCAAATCAGTGTTCGAACTGTTGAGAAAATTTGGAAACAGGCAAAAGATCAAATTCAGAGAGGGGAACAAGTTGATGTGTCCAACAAAAAGAAAGGGAGGTCTGGCCGAAAGAGAAAAGACCTTGGTCTTGAGAGGATACCAACAATTCCTTACAACAAACGTTCAACAATGAGGGCACTTGCACTGTCTTTGAAAGTTCCCTATACATCATTGCAAAGGAGGTTAAAATGGGGCCAGATTAGGAAGCACACAAGCACTATAAAGCCCTATCTCAAGCTAGCAAACCAAATAGACAGGCTGAAATTCACTGTCTCGATGGTGGATGAAAGAACTGTGTCGGATGCTATGCCTAAATTCATAGACATGCGAAAGATTCTACATACGGATGAAAAATGGTTTGACTTGACTAAAAAAAAGAGGACCTACTACCTATCGTCAGAAGAAGCTAATCCTGAGCGCAGTATCCAAAGCAAAAAAAGAATTGGAAAGGTAATGTTCCTTTGTGCAGTGGCGAGGCCAAGGCGTGATGCCGATGGAGTGACATTTGATGGAAAAATAGGTATCTGGCCATTCGTCAAGTTAACTCCAGCTGTAAAAAAATCTAAGAACCGAGCCAAAGGAACTTTGGAAGTCAAGGCGGTGACAGTTACCAGAGATGTCCATCGAGACTACCTATGTAACAAAGTAATTCCAGCAATTGAAGCCCTATGGCCTGATGATGACGAAGGGACGATCTATATTCAACAAGACAATGCACGAACACATGTTTTGCCTAGTGATCCAGCTTTTAGAGCAGCTGTAGCAAAAACAGGGATGGATATCCAGCTAATGCAACAACCTGCAAACTCACCGGATATGAACGTGTTGGACCTTGCATATTTTAGGTCCATTCAATCCTTAACACTAGAAACTGCACCAAAAAATCTGAGTGACCTCATAGAATCAGTTGAAGATGCTTTTCACAGCTATCCAGTGGATAATCTTGACAAAGTGTTCATAACTTTACAGTCAGTTCTGCTGGAAGTTATGAATGCTAGAGGTGGCAATAAGTATGAGATTCCCCACATGAACAAGGACAAAATGTTGAGGGAAGGAACTCTGCCTATGGCTCTAAGGATTGATGGTGAACTCTATAGAAAGACCTTGGAAATTATAGCTGCCTATGAAGTAGAGGCATTATCCTTGTCAAATGGAGCAACGGCAAACAAGAAAAGAAAGAGGAAAGGAGTACAAGAAGGAGTGGTCCTTGTTTAGAAGGAGAAAAATATTGACACTTGTAAGCAGTTCATATTGAGTTTACAAATTTGTTCAGTTCATATTGAGTTTACAAATTTATCAGTAAGAGTACTTGCAAACAGAGCAAGAAAACAAACTAGCAAGACGGTCTCAGTCTCCAAGTTCACTGGTTTAGTCCAGACATAACCATATCTAAGCAAGCTTGTTTGTTTTTAGTCACAGGAAAAACATAAAACTTTGTTTTTAGCCCCACTTTGTCATCACAGAGTTAGATTACCAAGCTTTTAGAAGTACTCTCAACAAGATAAGGGCAAGCATAGACATCACGAGCCGTTGACCTTTTAGACCTGGGAACCTGGATAAATGCAGGCAGCTTATACATTCAGTACTCCAAGATGTGTGTTGTGTGTATGTGTTGTGTGCTCCAAGCAGTGCAAGCAAGCATTCATTTGTAATCACTAATATATGTATGTATGTATTAGCACTATATGTGCTCCTGTTCTATATGTACTCACTGAATTACAGAAAGCATTCATAAATATTCACACTTGTACTGTAAGTGAGACAGCAAACATTTCTGTTCTAAAGCTAGCTTGCATATTCAGTTCACAAATTTATCACGGTATACACAAGAATAGGAGTGCAAGCAGTACAACAAATCCTTGCTGCTGACATTAACGTGCAGCACAAGTGAAGCAAGATTATCCAGTTTTCAGTTTAGCACTAATCTTACAATGATATTGCATGCTAAAATGTGCTCTTAACTGATGAATCTTACAGTTATATTGCACACATTACACCACAGTGGCAAAAATCATGAATCCTGGAGACTATCCAGCAAGTTAAGTTTCAGTTTAATCTTACAATGATACTGTATGTTTTTTCAGCAGAGAAAGGCATTTAAATTGCATGTTTTGCGCACCACCAAAACGTCGTGTTAGAAGCCGTGTCACATATTTCAGAGTTTCTGATACCAAAACGTCGTGTTAGAAGCACACGTATGATGCATCCTTCCAAAATGAAAAACCTCCTACAACTACGCAAGAGGCTTGCCAAGCAGCAAGTTCGATTGTAGCAGCTGCAGCTCCTCCCTGCGAGCTTCATTCAACAGAGCAGCAACTACGTATGACCTCATTTAATCAGACATTTACTTGTCCATAAGCCCAGAAACTGAATGCTTCTGGTGTTACCGCAGCTGACTAGGGAAGAGCAAGCAACGAGAGAGAGGAAGTGCTGCGGTGTGCTCACCTCTGAGACCTCGACGACGCCAGCCTGCTCGAAGAGCTGCGCGAGGCGCTCGCTGTCGACGTCGTAGGGCAGGTTGCTGACGTAGACCTTGGCCTCCTCCGGCGGCTCCACGTACGCCCCGACCTCCACCGGCGCCTCCTCCTCTACACTCTCCTCCGCCTCCACAACCCTCCTCTTCCTCCGCAATAGCAAGCTCATCCTCCGCCGTGTCCTCTGCGACGTCCAGGTTCTTGATGGCCCAGTCCCGACCTCCGCCGCCGCCTCCGCCGGCCGCAGCCACTAAATCCGGCGCGTCCGGTCTCGCAGACACCGGATCCAGCCTCTCCGACGGCGGATCCGGCGATTCGTCGCCGGCTTGGACCAAAAGGTCCGATCTTTTCTTGGGCGAGAGAAGGTGGAGGGGAGCGGGCGAGGGAGGTGGAGGGGAGCGCGTCGGGGGGGGGAGGTGGTGGATGGGGGGCGGCGGCGCGGGCTGGTCGTCGTCGGAGTCGGTGCCGGCCATGGGTGGGGATGGGGAGGGGAGAGCGCGCCGGCGAGGGAGCGGGCGATGGGGAGAGAGAGAACATCGCGTGGAGAGAGAGACGAGTGGAGAGCGTGGAGAGAGAGACGGACTGCGGGTTGAGACAGAAAAGAACAAGGGGGCGTTTTGCAAAAAGAGCAGTCGCGAATCTTTTTTAGGACCGGAGGGAGTACTATTCATGGGCGGAGCAAAGTCGGCCCAAACTGGAGCTCCACGCGGGCGAGCGGAGCGTTCGCGCTCGCTGAGCGAAGTATAGGAGCTCTCGAAAGAACCGGCCTGCGCCGGGAGATGCTGTACGTCGCCTTCAGGCGACGCTTCCGCGTCCCGTCGCCTGAATGGAGCTCCTTCATGGGCCGAATTTGGCGCGGCCCATTACAAAAGGTAAGGTTTTTTGTTTTGTTTTTTCTTCTGTTTTGAAAACTGAATAAATTATAAATTTGAAAATCTTAAAATCTGAACAAAAATCAAATATGAACAATTTCGAATCTAAATAATTTTCGAATTTGAACAAATTTCTAATTTGAACAGATTTTAAATTTGAACATAAATTTGAATTTGAACATTTTTCAAATGTGAACAAAATTCGAATTTGAACAATTTTCCAATTTGAACGAAACTCGATTTTGAACAAATTTGAATATAAACAAATTTCAATTACGAACAAATTTTGAATCTGAACGAATTTTGAATCTGAACAAATTTCAAATACGAACAAATTTTGAATCTGAACAAATTTCGAATCTGGACAAATTTCAAATACAAACAAATTTCGAATCTGAACAAATTTCGAATGTGAACAAATTTCAAATCCGAACAAATGAACAAAATTTGTAATACGAACAAATTTCGAACCTGAACAAATTTTGAATGTGAACAGATTTCAAATCCGAACAAATGAATTTTTTTTGAATTCGAACCATTTTTGAATTTGAACGAAATTTCGAATCTGAACGAAATTTCAAATCTGAACAAAAAATCGAATCTGAACAAATTTCGAGTCTGAACGAAATTTCGAATCTGAACGAATTTCGAATCTGAACGAAATTTCAAATCTGAACAAAAATTCGAATCTGAACAAATTTCTAGTCTGAACTAAATTTCGAATATGAACGAATTTCAAATCTGAACGAAAATTCAAATCTGAACAAAAATTCGAATCTGAACAAATTTCGAGTCTGAACAAAATTTCGAATCTGAACGAAATTTCGAATCTGAATGAAATTTCAAATCTGAAAAAAAATTCGAATCTGAAAAATTTCTATTTTAAACAATTTTCGAAAAATATGAAAAAAATCGAAAATAAAAAAAGAACAAACGAAACAAAAACAGAAAAGAAAAGAAATACAACAGAAAAAAGAAAAAAAAACTAAGAAAAAAGGAAAAAAAAAACGCCGAACTAGGCCGGCCAACTAAGCGAGGGCACCGCATCCCTTACGGCGACGCCTAGGGCGATGTATAGGAATCGCCCCTGTGCCCGCGTTTTGCTCGATGCCTGGCACCTGTTGTTGGGCTGGGCGCTGGTTTTTTCAGAGTCGCCCGGTCAGCCCTGTGACTATGCGAGACCAGTAGGCCTACATGAGCGGAGTTTCGCTAATTTAAAGTTCACTTGAGACATACTCCTTCCGTGGCACAACATGACATGCTATACAAAAATGATGTTACCCTAAAGAGACACACTTATTTATTTCTGCAAAAAAAGCAAAACCGAACACATGGGAAGATGCTAACGGTACAGAAGCTTATGGTCATGTTATAATAATGGGCTCTGCTACTGATAAAAAGATGCAGCTTTTTTCACTCTTCGGACACATGTAACTATGTCCCCCTATTGTAAGAACAAAAAGAAAGAAACAATATTTCGTTGCTCATCGTCCCCCTTATCAGGTACTTGAACTTGAGGTAACTTTTCTACTTTTCCACACTTGATGGTTGGCCCGGTCTCTTCCTAGCTAACTACTTCCTCCTTTTTTAATATAAGATGTTTTAGGTGGTACACATGTTGTCTATATACACACTAAAATGAGTGAACATGCACACAAAAATGTGTCTACATACATTTGTGTGCATGTGCATGTGGACAAAAGCAAAACATCTTATATTAAAAAACGGAGGGAGTAGTTCCTATGACAGATTTTACGTGAAACATCTGATCCGCTCGTAGGGATGGTTTAGGCGAAATTCTATCTCCCGACTTCCTCCTCCTTCGCCACCTCACCGCCGCAGGAGGAAGCCGGCGGGTAAACCCCGTCGGCGGGCAGCGGTAACGGGCTCTCGTCTCCTCCCGCTGCTGAGACCTACGGCTGGCGCGGCGTTCAACCCTAGACGGCGTCACACTCGATGAAGATAAGAATCCGGGATGGAAGGCCAGAGATTTTTGTTCGTGGCATGACTGCGGCAGTTGTGAGGGAAGCGTGGTGGCCGCTTATTGATGCGACTATGACGACATGTGCGACAACGGAAAAAGGAGCAAAGATGTAGTCACCATCCATGGCAATGCCAGTAACTCACATTATGGTTGTGCCCTGATCTTAGGCACCATATTGCGGCTTCATGTCGTTCTAGCCTATCGATTGGGATTGGTGCTACTTTTTTTTCGCTGGAGCTCCAAGGTGAAGACCCTTGGTCTGACTTTCGTCGGTCTTACCTGGCAATATCGATATTTTCATTTCGTTAACATGCCAAAGGCGTTGCATGGAATTTGCTCTGTTCTGCTCTCGGGTTGAAATCTCATAATCTATTCTTTGACAAGATCCGACTGATGACGTGAAAGCACACGTTCGTTGGGAGACCCCAAGAGGAAGGTATGAAGCAGTGCAGCAGCAAATTTTCCCTCAGTAAGATACCAAGGTTGTCAGATCCAGTAGGAGTAAAAGGCACCTCTGAAGGTTGTTGGTGGCGCCGTTTACTCGATCACCAACGTGGAACCTGAACACAACACAATCAAACTAATTTGCCCCAACGAAACAGTGAGGTTGTCAATCTCACCGGCTTGCTGTAAACAAAGGATTAAACGTATGGTGTGGAAAATAATGTTTAATTGCAGAGAATGAAAAGGAACAATGATTGCAGTTGGTTGTATTATCAGTGTAAAGGAATGGACCGGGGTCCACAGTTCACTAGTGGTGTCTCTCCATAAAATATAACTAACATGCTGGGTAAACAAATTACAGCTGGGCAATTGATGAATAGAGAGCGCATGACAATGCATATATATGACAAGATGACTACTATGATATTCAATTGGGCATTACAACAAGATACATAGACCGTTATCCAACAGCATCTATGACTAATAATCCACCTTCAGGTTGACATCCGTGTTCCCCGTTGGTATTAAGTTGCAAGCAACAGATTATTGCATTAAGTAATGTGCATAATGTAAACAATACAATTATCCTTAGACAAAGCATTGCTGTTTTACCCCTAGTGGCAACAGCACATCCACAACCTTAGACGTTGCTGTCACTCGCCCAGATTACCGGAGGCATGAACCCACTATCTAGCATAAATACTCTTGGAGTTACAAGCATCTACTTGGCCAAAGCATCTACTAGTAACGGAAAGCATGCAAGATCATAAATAACATATAAGATAGATTGATAATCAACTTGATCATAGTATTCAATATTCATCGGATCCCAGCAAACACAACATGTAGCATTACAATAAGATGATCTTGATCATGATAGGCAGCTCACAAGATCTAAACATGATAGCACAAGGAGGAGAGACAACCATCTAGCTACTGCTATGGACCCGTAGTCCAAGGATGAACTACTCACGCATCACTCCGGAGGCAGGCATGGTGATGTAGAGCCCTCCGGTGATGATTCCCCTCTCCGGCAGGGTGCCGGGAAGAGCTTCAGAACCCTCCCGAACTAGGGTTGACGACGGCGCGGCTACGAACTTTTCGTGGATGGAGGCTCGGGTATTTAGGGTTTTCTAGACGAAGGCATTATATAGGCGAAAGGGCGGCGTCTGGAGGCACCCGAGGGGGTCACGCCACCCCCGGCGCGGCAGGAGGTGGGGCCGCGCCGGCCCCAGGCGTGGCTGCCTCCTCGGTCGCCTCCGTCTCTCCTTTGGACTCCGTGTACGTGTCGGGAAAATAGAAGGTTCTGTCCAAGTTTCGTCCAATTCCGAGAATATTTCCAGAACAGCTTTTCTGGAATACAAAAACAGCAGAAAACAGGAACTGGCACTGTGGCATCTTGTTAATAGGTTAGTCCAGAAAATGCATAAAAATGCTATGAAGTGTATATAAAACATGTAACAATTGGTATAATATCAACATGGAACATCAGAAATTATAGATACGTTTGAGACGTATCAAGCATCCCCAAGCTTAGTTCTACTCGTCCTCGAGTAGGTAAAACGATAAAAACAAAATAATTTCTGAGGTGACATGCTACCATCATAATCTTGATCAAATAGTATTGTAAAGCACATGTTATGAATGAAGTGATCCAGGTCAATGGTCTATAGTTTGCTAACAAATAGATAATGAGCAAACAACTGAATCATATAAGCAAAAACTTTTCATGAATAGTACTTTCGAGACAAGCATCAAAAAGTTTTGCATAAGAGTTAACTCATAAAGCAATAGATTCTAAGTAAAAGGTATTTAACCAACACAAAGGAAGATTTAAGTTTCAGCAATTGCTTTCAACTTTCAACATGTATATCTCATGGATATTTGTCAACACAAAGCAATATAATAAGTACAATATACTAGCATATAAAAATTGTTGCACCAAAGTTGACACTAGTGTTTGCTTCTGAGATAGAAAGAAGTAGGAAAACTGACTCAACATAAAAGTAAAAGAAAGGCCCTTCGCAGAGGGAAGCAGGGATTAAATCATGTGCTAGAGCTTTTTAAGTTTTTGAAATCATATAGAGAGTAAAATATAAGTTTTGAGTGGTGTTTGTTAATTGTCAACGAATCAGAAAATGGAAAAGTACAATATGACCCCTGCCAACCAGACTTTTAAGAGCGGCTCCCATGAAGGACGTTATTTCTACCAGCAAGGCAGATCATCCCTCTTTTCTCTTTTGTTTACACATGCAGATATTTCACTGGTATCATTGCTTGTCTGATAAATCAGGGCAAAAATGTGAAGAGAATTAAGCGGTTAAAGTTGTAATTAATTGGGACTGGGCACCCCATTTGCCAGCTCTTTTTGCAAAATTAATGGATAAGCGGATGTATATGCCACTAGTCCGGTGGTAAAGTCTGTTTGACAGGTGACATAAAGACATCCACCCCGTCCTCATGAGCTTGGTAAACATTGACACAAAAAGGAGTAATAAAAGTTTTGAATAGTTTAAAGGTAGCACATGAAAAATTTACTTGGAGTGGCAAGGAAATACCACATATAGGTAGTTATGGTGGACACAAATGGCATGGATTTTGGCTCAAGGTTTTGGATGCACGAGAAGCATTCCCTCTCAGTACAGAGTTTAGGCTAGCAAGGTTATTTGAAGCAAACACAGGATATCAACCGGTACAACAAGACTCATATGAAAACATATTGCAAGCATTATAAGACTCTACACTGTCTTCCTTGTTAACCAAACCCTTTTACTAGAAAATATCTAGACCTTAGAGATACCAATTATACAAACCAAATTTCAACAAGCTTTACGGTAGTTCTTCACTAATAGGTTTTAACACATGATACAAAAGCTTAAACATGAACTACTTGATAACTCAAAACAATTGACAAGTATCAAATTATCCAAGACAGTGATCTACAAGAATATGTAAGTCTTTTCCATTATACCATCTACCACATGCAGCATTTTCTGTTCCAACCAAACACCAATCAATTTATTTCAACACAAACTCTCCAAACAATTATAAGTGAAGCAAGAGAGTACTTTCTCTAAAAGAACTAACAGCTCTGAACAAGAGATGCATGAAAAACAGGAGCTAAAAGCATAGCAGTAGCTAGACAAGAATACTCAACAAGTATAAGTGAAGAATAGGAGTATTCAAATGAAAAAGCGGAGCGTGTCTCTCTCCCAAACAAGATTGCTAGGATCCAACAAGTTGATCTCAGAAAATAAAATAACAATGCGAAAATAAAAGCACACAGACGCTCCAAGTAAAGCACATATGATGTGAATTAAAATATAGTTTCACTAGAGATGACCTGATAAGTTGTTGATGAAGAAGGGGATGCCTTGGGCATCCCCAAGCTTAGACGCTTGAGTCTTCTTGAAATATGCTGGGGTGATCCATGGGAGCATCCCCAAGCTTAAGCTCTTCACTCTTCTTGATCACATTATATCATCCTCCTCTCTTGACCCTTGAAAACTTCCGCCACACCAAACTCAGAGTAATTCTCATTAGAGGGTTAGTGCACAATCAAAAACTCACATGTTCTATAAGGACACAATATGACCGTTACTTTAAACATTAGCTACTGCCACTGATGTTATGTGAAGCTCTTCCACCCAAAAAAGAATTCCACTCAACACTAGTAAAAGAGAGAATGCAAAATAAAAGACATAATCTGTCTAAAACAGAATAGTCCGCAATTTTTTCGAGACACTTACGTTGCTCAGATCGAAACACCTTGAACTAACGAAAGATGCATACATATAGCAGGATTACGCACAAAATTTTCAGATTTAATTCACATTTGATATTTTTAAAGAATTAATACGGTGAACAGCAAAATCTGTTTCTGCGCAGTAATCAAATCTAGCATCATCTTATCATTAGAGACTACTCTTGGCACAACAATGCGATAAGTAAAGATACAAAGGAATTGCTACAGAAGTAAACAAGACCTTGACTCAAATAAAGAAAAAATGCAGAAATAAAATAATGGGTTGCCACCCATAAGCGCTTTTCTTTAACGCCTTTTAGCTAGGCTAGAAGATTTTAATGATGTTCTCATAAGAATAAGAGTTGAAAAAAACAAAAGAGAGCATCAAGAGGCAAATATCAAACACATTTAAGTCTAACCCACTTCCTATGCAAAGGAATCTTGTAGTAAAACAAATCATTGAAGCATAAATCAACTAGCATAGGAAGATGCAACAAATGCACTTTAAAACTTTCAACACAAAGAGAGGTGTTTTAGTGACTTGAAAACTTTTACAACCATATTTTCCTCTCTCATAATAACTTTCAGTAGAATCATGAACTAATTCAACAATATAACTATCACATAAAGCATATTTTTCATGATCTACAAACACATAATTTTTATCAAGCTCCAAGATAGTGGAATCAAAATTTCAATCCCACTTTTAAACATATTAAAACAAGATGATTGGTCACTCTCAATAGTAGAATGCATAATATTATCAAGCAACATAGGACCATCATCTAGAGTTTTATCATAAACATTTTCTAAGCAAGCTTTCTCATTACCATGCATTTCGAAATTAGGCATAAATAGAGGATTATCATAAGACTTATCAAAATAGCATGGATTTTCATAAACAACAATAGGGAACACATCTTTACGTCCTGTTATTTCATTTTCTTGAGTCAAGGAGGTTGTTACTTCAAATTTATCAAAAGGAGTTATTTCAATAGAATCATTACCAACTTCCCCAAGCTTAAGATTTTCCATAGCATTAGCAACAACCATTTCAAATAGTGCATACCAATAACATTGGTACTATCATGCAAATAAAGTTCCATAGGTTTTTTAATTTTCTCTTCAAACACATCATGTCCTAGCTCAAGATAAATTTCATAAAGCTTTCTCATGTTGTTTTCAGCCATAGGACTAGTTTCAAGAAAAGTCACCATTGATAGCAAGTAAAGAACTAGACATAATATTTAAGCAAGACAAAAACAAAGTAAAGAGATTGGAAGCGTGAGACTCCCCTTGCAGAAGTCTTCTTACTCCCCGGCAACGGCGCCAGAAAAAGTTGCTTGATGACGTGAAAGCACACGTTCATTGGGAGACCCCAAGAGGAAGGTATGAAGCAGTGCAACAGCAAGTTTTCCCTCAGTAAGATACCAAGGTTGTCAGAACCAGTAGGAGTAAAAGGCATCTCTGAAGGTTGTTGGTGGCGCCGTTTACTCGATCACCAACGTGGAACCTGCACACAACACAATCAAACTACTCTGCCCCAACGAAACAGTGAGGTTGTCAATCTCACCGGCTTGCTGTAAATAAAGGATTAAACGTATGGTGTGAAAATAGTGTTTAATTGCAGAGAATGAAAAGGAACAATGATTGCAGTTGGTTGTATTATCAGTGTAAAGGAATGGACCAGGGTCCACAGTTCACTAGTGGTGTCTCTCCATAAAAGATAACTAACATGCTGGGTAAAGAAATTACAGCTGGGCAATTGATGAATAGAGAGCGCATGACAATGCATATATATGACAAGATGACTACTATGATATTCAATTGGGCATTACAATAAGATACATAGACCGTTATCCAACAACATCTATGACTAATGATCCACCTTCAGGTTGACATCCGTGTTCCCCGTTGGTATTAAGTTGCAAGCAACAGATTATTGCATTAAGTAATGTGCATAATGTAAACAATACAATTATCCTTAGACAAAACATTGTTGTTTAACCCTAGTGGCAACAGCACATCCACAACCTTAGACGTTGCTGTCACTCGCCCAGATTACCGGAGGCATGAACCCACTATCTAGCATAAATACTAACTCTTGGAGTTACAAGCATCTAGTTGGCCAAAACATCTACTAGTAACGGAAATCATGCAAGATCATAAATAACATATAAAGATAGATTGATAATCAACTTGATCATAGTATTCAATATTCATCGGATCCCAGCAAACACAACATGTAGCATTACAATAAGATGATCTTGATCATGATAGGCAGCTCACAAGATCTAAACATGATAGCACAAGGAGGAGAGACAACCATCTAGCTACTGCTATGGACCCGTAGTCCAAGGATGAACTACTCACGCATCACTCCGGAGGCAGGCATGGTGATGTAGAGCCCTCCGGTGATGATTCCCCTCTCCGGCAGGGTGCCGGAAGAGCTTCAGAACCCTCCCGAACTAGGGTTGACGACGGCGGCGGCTACAGAACTTTTCGTGGATGGAGCCTCGGGTATTTAGGGTTTTCCGGACGAAGGCATTATATAGGCAAAAGGGCGGCGTCTGGAGGCACCCGAGGGGGTCACGCCACCCCCCGGCGCGGCAGGAGGTGGGGCCGCGCCGGCCCCTGGCGTGGCTGCCTCCTCGGTCGCCTCCGTCTCTCCTTTGGACTCCGTGTACGTGTCGGGAAAATAGAAGGTTATGTCCAAGTTTCGTCCAATTCCGAGAATATTTCCAGAACAGCTTTTCTGAAATACAAAAATAGCAGAAAACAGGAACTGGCACTGTGGCATCTTGTTAATAGGTTAGTCCCAGAAAATGCATAAAAATATTATGAAGTGTATATAAAACATGTAACAATTGGTATAATATCAACATGGAACATCAGAAATTATAGATACGTTTGAGACGTATCACCGACGCGGTGACATTTTTATTCCACTAGACAAATATAACGATGTCATATACATAAGCTCATGTTTGGGTATTATTAATTTTCAAAGATGTGAATTAAAGATGGTGAAAAATCGTGTGCGTCTTAAATTTTCGTGCAAGACATTTATAATTCATAGACTGGCGGGGACTTGTGCATACCAGATGATAATATATAGGCACACTGTATTAGAGCATGTCAAATAATAAAATTTACATATGCAACCATACTAGAATTAACACAATTATTTTCATATATTGATGATTATCTAAAAAAAAATCAACACCAAGTATAGAGTATGCACACTTTGTTAAACTTTTATTTGCTAGACAATTTTGATCGCGAAACTTAGTGGCATTGGTTTAGTTTATACTCTTAAAGTTTATATGAATATACTTATTTAAGTATACACTAGAAACTTTTATTGAGATATTTGTGGGATCATACTTTTTACAAATCTTTATCATAGATACGTATAAATTATACAGATTGTACATTGTACAAATAATAGTTCCGTAACAGAATTTTAGTACACAATACAGTTTAGTATTTTTATGGATATTCAAGGCAATAAAATAGACACCAAGTAATATTTAGTAACATTGTAAGTCATGTGTTTAAATTATGCGGAACAAGATAAAACGATACTTGTAATATTGTAACAAATTATAAATAAGATATAGAAAAGAAAAGTATAAACATTTAGTACAAATGATATCTATTTCGATGTTCAACATGCCCAAATTTTTATAGGACCAGCCCTGGAGGGGGAGAAGATACTCGCGATCTATAGTTTTAGATATGCCTTACTTGCATCTAGAAAAACGTGAAAATTAAACAGGAAATCACAGTGACGGACGAAGAGAAAAAATCAATTTCGAGGATAAGATCGTCATTAAAAATCTAAACAATAAAAAAGTCACGGTCAGGGCAAACATTGGAATGCTTGAATATATGCGAGCACACGAGCATTAACATGAATCCTTAATTGGGCGCTCAACTTAGTTAGTTACCGAAATGTTAAACGTCCGCCGCCTGGATCCAATAATTTTCACGCAACATTAAAACATCAGTCGCCTAACTAGTTGTCGATGCTGATAAAACGCCGAGGAATTTCACGAAACACCGGGATTTAACTCCTAGCGTCCGACGTTGTACCTGCCCAAAAAAATTATCTCTTAGATAAGGTACGGCAAATGTCCTTTTTTTTTCGACCTTACGACGAACGTCTTTTCGCCTACCTCTATTTCATCATGCCACTCTGTCGGAAGAAACTGTTTCTTACAAGTTACAACTCTCAACGGCTCGTATGGAAATGCCCAGTTCCCCACAAAGTCCGCATTTTCACATGGAGATGTGCCTCGGACAACCTAGCTACTAAAAAGAACAAATGATGGAGGACCTTGGAACATGACAACACCTGCAACATTTGTGGTAATGGAGAGGAGAACAGCTTCCATGCCACGGTTATGTGTACCAAAGCCAAAGCACTCAGGGTAAAATGAGGAAAATTTGGAATCTTCCAAAGGAAAACCAATTCAGGCATACTGGTCCAGATTGGCTGCTTATTCTGCTTGCGAATTCCTCTCCAGATGCTCGTCCTCTCATACTGTTCTTACTGTGGAGAGCTTGGCACCTAAGGAACAATATTGTTCATGAAGATGGCAGCTGTACTATTGAAGCCTCGGCAGTCTTCCTTCAGAACTATGTGCACAACCTCTCTTGTGCTGGTTATGCCATTGGTAGCAACAAGGTCAAGTCTGTGGACAACAACATGCGTAACCACGAATGTGACTCTACCGCTAACACCAAACAAGTCTCTAATGGCTGGGATGCTCCATCACAAGGTAACTTAAAACTGAATTTTGATGCCTCTTACATTCAGGACACTGGACAAGCTACCGTGGGGGGAATAGTCCGAGATCACACCGGCAAGGTGATCTGTTGCCTTGCAGATCACCTTCAAGTTTGCAGAAGTGCGGAAGAAGCTGAAGCAAAGGCGCTTCTGAAATGCCTTGCTGTCTGTGCTGACGAAGGAATTCAAATTTCGACGATCGAAACTGACTGTGTTGCGGTCTGGTCGGCGCTAAAGGCAAATCACAAAGACCTGTCTGTGAATCGCATCATCTACACAGAGATCGATCGTCTTAGGAATCTCTTTTTCAGTTCCTCTATTTCACTTGTTACAAGAGTCTGTAATAGTGTGGCCCATGAGCTTGCGAGGGTTGCTAGGGTTGAAGACACCGTTGGTTTCTGGATTAGGTCGGTGCCTTTGGCTGTGGGGCCTTTCGTCTTGAATGATTGTAAACAGTATGTGAGTTTATAAAATCCTTAAAAATGCCAAAAAAAAAACTCTCAACGGCTCGTGAACCATTTACGCTGGATCGATCGGAACCCCGCCGGCCCGCCGCCCCGGGTATGCACCGGCCAATCCTCGTCCGCATGAAGTCCATGAATGCTGAACCGGACCGCCGTCCGTCTGTACGCGTGACAGGTCCATGACGCGTGACCGCCGTAGCCTGTCACGGGGACGAGGGCCGCCGGGTCAGCCACCACACGAGTACACGACCGCACGCGTGACCCGCTCCCTCACAGTTCATGGGCCGCGTACGGGGTAACCGCATTACCCCTTTTTTCTTTCAGAAGCGTGACGTATAGTGACTGTCGACTGACAGCACGTAGACCTGGAATTCGAGCCGAGCCGGCTCGGCTTGACTCGTTGAAGCTCGGTCAACTAACGAGTTAGCTCGGCTCGACTCGTTTAACAAACGAGTCCATAAGTAGAACTCGGCTCGGCTCAGTAAACTCGCGAGTTTGCTCGTTTAACTCGTTTAGCTCGGTAAAACTGTTAACATGAATTATAATATCTTTTATATATAATTGTTTCTAATTATTTGGGCATGTATGATGTAAATATCAAAACAATCAATGACAATATAACACTGTCAAGTAATATCTAGTTGTTAAACTATAATAATTAGGTAAAATTGTTCACAAAGACAAGAATATAGGAAACAATATTTGTTTACCGAGTTAAACGAGTAGCTCGAAACTCGGCTCGTTTAACTCGAACTCGGTTATCGTCAAAAATGAAAACTCGGCTCGGCTCGTTTAGCAACGAGTTCGAGCCAAGCTGAGTCGAGTTCCGAGCTACTCGTTTAACTCGCGAGTTTCAAGTTTTAATTCCAGCCCTAACAGCACGCACGCATGGCTGTCGTTGCTTGCTTGCAGAGTAGCAGCACTCCACCTTCACAGTAGCAGTGGCTAACCGTAAGTACTAGCTACTGCACTACTCCCTCCGTAAGCATGACTCCAACGGGGCGACGCATCGAGTCCGCGCGCGTTCGTTCTTATCCACGGGAGGCAAACACACGGACCAACGGGGCGACGCAAACAGACCGAGATCTGTTCTTCTATCCGCCGCGACCCATCCTCGGCCCAAATTTGGGTCAGGTTTGCGTCGGCCGTGGACGCGCGCGGAGCGCTCTTCTGCCCTCCCCTAGTCCGCCCTGGCCCGCGTATCAGACCATTCCCCACCCCAATCTCCTCCTCCTCCCTTGCCCCTCCCGCCGCCACCTCGCCGTCGCCACCTCGATTTGGCACTGCAGGCCATTCCGGGGACGCCGTTTGCTGCTCCTCTTCCCCGCCGTCACCGGAGCAGCTTCCTCCCTGCCACGGCCGGTGAATCTTGCGGCCATATCTCTCGCATCGCCCGTGACACCAACGCCGCCCACAAGGTGTTTGGCCATTCGCCCCGGCAAAAACTCAGGTACAAACTCGGCCATGTATAGCTCTGATGAGTGGTACTACAAGAACTACATCATGTACCAGTCATCATCGGACGATTCCTCCGGCGATGAGAGTGACGGCCTGGTTGCCACCCTCATCATCAATGAGTACATAGAGAGGATGCGACGGTGTTCCTAGGGTCGTTGCTGGGCCGTTCTCCTTCCTTGGACCGGAACAGGTCAGCTGGCCATGTCCAGCTCTATGGAGACTACTTCCGGATTAGAACATCATTGTTCAATCATATCCGGTTGGGGGTGATGCATTTTGACGATTATTTCATATGCAAAAGAGAAGCGTGTGATGCCCTCGGCTTCTCGTCCTATCAGAAATGCACGGCCGCAATTCACATACTTGCATACGGAGTTTGAAAGAACATTTCTTAATCCCTCGATGTTTTGTGTGTTAGGCAACAACACTAGTGATAATCTAATTGTGTTCTGAGTGATGCAGAATTTAGTAGATCAAATCATAAGCATCGAACTCCAAAAAGAGAAGTGAAAAGAGCTTGTGCGAGGCTCTGGCTAAACCGGAATATTGGGCCGGAACTTTGGTTCCTGGCCGGATATTCCGGGGTGCTAGATTTCCTGCTAAGGACCTATTTCGAGAGCTAAGTGTGAGCTCCTGGATAAACCAGAATATTGGGCCGAAACTTTGGTTCCAGGCCGGAATATTCCGGTCTGCTCGGATTTTCTGCTAAGGACCAGCTGCCAGAGAAAAGTGTGAGCTTCTGCCTAAACCGGATTTTTAGGCCGAACATTTTGGTTCCCGGCCAGAATATTCCGGCTGACCCGATTTTTCGGCCCCAACTCAGGCCGGATATTCCGGCCTCCTTGGAGGTTGCAACGGCTAGTTTTCAGAGGGCTATAAATACCCCTCCCCTTCTTCAACCTCAAGTAGCTCGACCAGACCAAGAAAGAACACCATTGTTGTAAGTTCAAAACTCATAGATCTCCCAATCCCTCCACCCAAACTCGCTGATGTTTGGAGGATTGAAGGAGAAGGCCGAGATCTACATCTTCACCAAGCAGATTTACATTCCCCCTCATTCACTTGAGGGATTCAAGCCTAGGGTTTCCATTGGGAAAACCTAGGCATCTTGTTAATTTTACCTCTTTTCTATTGTGACAGATTGTAGCTGTTCGGGAGCCCCCAATTCATTTGTGGGTGTGTGCCCCGGATTGTTGTTGTAAAGGCTCCGGATTCCACCTTGAAGGATTCTGATAGTGGAAGGTGAACCAATCCTTTGTGATGCGGTTCATCGGAGAATAGGGTGAGCCTATTGTGGCGTTGAGATAGCCTGTGGTGGCGAAGCTCACACCCCTCCAACGAGACGTACTCCCTAAAAAGGAGAAACTTAGGATTACATCTGTGTCTCCGCGTGCTTCACTTTCGGTTACAGATGACGTGAAACACACGTTCGTTGGGAGACCCCAAGAGGAAGGTATGATGTAGTCAGCAGCAAGTTTTCCCTCAGAAAGAAACCAAGGTTATCGAACCAGTAGGAGCAGCAACTCTTCAGAAGGTTGTCAACGGCGCCAGAAAAATAGCTGTCGCAGGGAGTCTGGACTGTTGACGTGGAATCTGCACACAACACAATCAAACTACTTTGCCCCAACGAAACAGTGAGGTTGTCAATCTCACTGGCTTGCTGAAAACAAAGGATTAAACGTATGGTGTGGAAAATGAGTATTAAATTGCAGAGAATGAAAAAGGAACAGTTTGCAGTTTGTGGTTGTTTAATCAGTGTAAAAGAATGGACCGGGGTCCACAGTTCACTAGTGGTGTCTCTCCATAAAAGATAACTAACATGTTGGGTGAACAAATTACAGCTGGGCAATTGACGAATAGTGAGCGCATGACAATGCATATACATGACATGTTGACTACTATGATATTTAATTGGGCATTACGACATAATACATAGACCGTTATCCAACAGCATCTATGACTAATAATCCACCGCCGGGTTGTCATCCGAGTCCCCGTTGGTATTAAGTTGCAAGCAACGGATAATTGCATTAAGTAAAGTGCGTAATGTAAACAAACACATATGCCCGTGGACATAGCATCGTTAGGTTATCCCTAGTGGCAACAGCACATCCACAACCTTAGAACTTTCTGTCACTGTCCCAGGTTAAACGGAGACATGAACCCACTATCTAGCATAAATACTCTCTCTTGGAGTTACAAGCATCTACTTGGCCAAAGCATCTACGAGTAACGGAAAGCATGCAAGATCTTAAATAACATATAAGATAGATTGATAATCAACTTGACATAATATTCAATATTCATCGGATCCCAGCAAACACAACATGTAGCATTACAATAATATGATCTTGATCATGTAGGGCAGCTCACAAGATCTAAACATGATGGCACAAAGTGGAGAGACAACCATCTAGCTACTGCTATGGACCCGTAGTCCAAGGATGAACTACTCACGCATCACTCCGGAGGCAGGCATGGCGATGTAGAAGCCTCCGGTGACGATTCCCCTCTCCGGCAGGGTGCCGGGAAGAGGTTCTGAACCCTCCCGAGCTAGGGTTGACGACGGCGGCGTCTCTGGAACTTTTCGTGGATATTTGCTCAGGTACTTAGGGTTTTCGCGTCGGGGGGAATAAGTAGGCGAAAGGGCGGCGGCGGACCCCCGAGGGGCCCACACCACCCTAGGGCGCGGCAGAGGGGGGCCCGCGCCCTAGGTGCGTGTGGGGCCTCCTGGCTCCTCTCTGCTCTTCGCTCCGTCAGGTGTTCTGGAAAAATAGGGACCCCCGTGTAGTTTCGTCCAATTCCGAGAATATTTCCAGACTAGCTTTTCTGGAATACAAAAACAGCAGAAAACAGGAACTGGCACTTCGGCATCTTGTTAATAGGTTAGTCCCAAAAAATGTATAAAAGTGATATAAAGTAGATGCAAAACATGTAGCAATTGGTATAAAACAAGCATGGAACATCAAAAATTATAGATACGTTTGAGACGTATCAGCATCCCCAAGCTTAGTTCCTACTCGTCCTCGAGTAGGTAAACGATAAAAACAAAATAATTTTTGAGGTGACATGCTACTATCATAATCTTGATCATATAATATTGCAAGGCACATGTAAATGAATGAAGTGATCCAAGTCAATGGTCTATAATTTGCTATCAAATAGATAATGAGTAAACAATGAATCACACAAGCTAAACGTTTTCATGAATAGTACTTTCGAGACAAGCATCAAACAGTTTTGCATAAGTGTTAACTCATAAAGCAATAGTTTCTAATAAAAGGTATTTAATCAACACAAAGGAAGAATTTAGTTTCAGCATTTGCTTCAACTTTCAACATATTTATCTCATGGATATTGTCAACACAAAGTAGTATAACAAGTCCAATACATTGCATATAACGCATGTTGTAACAAAGTTGACACTAGTGTTTGCTTGTGGAAGACAGAAAGAATAGGAAAACTGACTCAACATAAAAGTAAAAGAAAGGCCCTTCGCAGAGGGAAGCAGGGATTAAATCATGTGCTAGAGCTTTTAGGTTTTTGAAAGCATATAGAGATTGCATAAAATATTTGATACTCCTCCCAACCTTGCTAACACAAGCCATGGCTAACCGAATCCTCGGGTGCCTTCCATCAATCACATACCATGGAGGAGTATCTATTTTTGAGAGGTGTTTGTTAATTGTCAACGAATGGTAGCGGGTGAGAACAGTATTCTACCTGTCGAACGGACTTTTAAGAGCGGCTCCCATGAAGGACGTTATTTCTACCAGCAAGGCAGATCATCCCTCTTTCTCTTTGGTTTACACACATTCAGGTATTTCACTGTTTGTCATTGCTTACTGATGAATCAGGGCAAAAGTGTGAAGAGAATTAATTGGTTAAAGTTGTAATTAATTGGGACTGGGCACCCCGTTGCCAGCTCTTTTTGCAAGTTATTGGATAAGCGGATGTATATGCCACTAGTCCAGGTGTAAAAGTCCACTCGACAAATAGAATAAAGAATAACCACACTAATTCCTCATGAGCTAGTAAACATTGACACAAAAAGGGAATAATAACATTTTGAATAATTTAAAGGTAGCACATGAAAAATTTACTTGGAGTGGCAAGGAAATACCACATATAGGTAGTTATGGTGGACACAAATGGCATGGATTTTGGCTCAAGGATTTGGATGCACGAGAAGCATTCCCTCTCAGTACAGAGTTTAGGCTAGCAAGGTTATGTAAGCAAACAAGAATATCAACCCGTACACCAAGTTTTATATGACAAACATATTGCAAACGTTATAAGACTTCATACCGTCTTCCTTGTTAACCAAACCCTGTTATTAGAAAATATCTAGACCTTAGAGGTACCACCGATGCAAACCAAATTTTCAACAAGCTTTACGGTAGTTCTTCACTAATAGGCTTAACTCATGTGATGCACAATTTAATCATGATCTACTTGTTAACTCAAAACAATTGACAAGCATCAAGTTATCCATTTTAGTGATCTACAAGATTAAGCAAGTTTTTCCTTATACCAATTACCACATGCAACATTTTCTGAACCAACCAAACACCAATCAATTTATTTCATCAACTCTCCAAACAAATATAAGTGAAGCAAGAGAGTACTTTCTACAAAAGAAAGCTAATAGCTCTGACAAGAGATACATGAAAACAAGAGCTAAAAGCTGAACAGCGCTAGATATGAATACTCAACAAATATAAGTGAAGAATAGGAGTATTCTCATGAAAAAGCGGAGCGTGTCTCTCTCCCAATCAAGAATGCTAGGGTCCAGTCAAGCTTTATTGAAAATAAAAGTGCAATACTGAAAATAAAAGCACACAGACGCTCCAAGAAAAGCACATATGATGTGAAAGAATTAAAATATAGTTTCACTAGAGATGACCTGATAATTTTGACGATGAAGAAGGGGATGCCTTGGGCATCCCCAAGCTTAGACGCTTGAGTCTTCTTGAAATATGCTGGGGAGATCCATGGGAGCCTCCCCAAGCTTAAGCTCTTCACTCTTCTTGATCCTATTATATCATCCTTCTCTCTTGACCCTTGAAAACTTCCGTCACACCAAACTCAAAGTAGATCTCATTAGAGGGTTAGTGCATAATCAAAAATTCACATGTTCTATAAAGACGCAATATGATTTGTTACTTTAAACATTAGCTACAGCCACTGATGTTATGTGAAGCTCTTCCACCCAAAAAAGAATTTCACTCAACACTAGTAAAAGAGAGAATGCAAAAATAAAAAGGCATAATCTGTCTAAAACAGAACAGTCCGCAAAGACGAATTTTTTCGAGGCACTTACGACGCTCAGATCGAGAAACTCTGAACTAATGAAAGTTTCAGACATTCATAAAGATTACGCACAAAAATTTCAGATTTTTTAACAATCTGGTGATTTTAGGAATTTCGTACAGTGAACAGCAAAAATCTGTTTCTGCGCAGCAATCAAAATTAAGCATCATCTTATCATTAGAGGCTACTCTTGGCACAACAATGCGAGAAAATAAAGATACAAAGGAGTTGCTACAGAAGTAAACAAACTCCTTGACTCAATAAAAGAAAAATTGCAGAAAAATAAAATGGGTTGCCTCCCATAAGCGCTTTTCTTTAACGCCTTTTAGCTAGGCACAAAGCATGCATCAAGTATTACCAAAGACATTGAAATCTCCAACCTTTCGGTGGGATCGTCCTTCTTAATTGGAAAGAAGAACCTTCGATTAATAGGAGTATTGAATTTCATAAACCCATACTTTGCATTAATAAAAACTCCATTGTTCTTTAAAAAGGGCCTTCCAAGGACAATATTACCAGGAGATTTTGCAAGAATCATAAAATTAACAGGGACAGTCTTATTCTGAATAGTAACCTTAACATCGTTAATAATCCCTATACTTTTTATGATTGTTCCATCCGCATGAAAATGAAAAACAGGGTAACTAACCATATTATCATATTTTAATAAATCATAAACCATTTTTGGCATGATGGACATTGTAGAACCAAGATCACAGTAGGCACGGAACTTTTCATTACCAATATTAATCTCAATGAATGGTTCCCAATCATTTTTTAACTCAACTAAAGGTTGTTCTTTAAATTATGGCTCAGAGTTAAATCATCAATTGACTTTTCTATTTTATCAAGCTTAGCGAATACCCAGTTTCATCCACATTGGAAAAATTGCCAAACCACTCAAAATATTATGAGCTTTCATTGAATCAATCTCAGAAAAGGTTTCCCCTACCATGGTATCTAGAGCAAGTTGATAGACAGAAAATAAACCATGGTAGAAATTTTTTATAAGAACTCTCAAATCCATCTTAGGTTGCACCTTCTTGTGCAATTCCAAAATTCTCGCCCAGGCATTCCTAAAGGATTCCCCACCTTTCTGCCTAAAAGTAATAATTTCTCCCACAGGTGGCACTACGGAAAAGGAGCAGAGCTAGACATGATAACTAACAGAAAACAAAACTGAAAATAAACTAAATGCAAGTAACTAATTTTTTTGTGTTTTTGATAATTGAAAGCAAACAAGATAAAATAAAATAAACTAAGCAAGACAAAAACAAAGTAAAGAGATTGGAAGCGTGAAACTCCCCTTGCAGAAGACTGCTGTCTCCCGGCAACGGCGCCAGAAAAATAGCTGTTGACGGGAGAGCAAACAGTGGCAGTCTGCTGAAGCGCTTCTAACTCCCCGGCAACGGCGCCAGAAAAATAGCTTGATGACGTGAAACACACGTTCGTTGGGAGACCCCAAGAGGAAGGTATGATGTAGTCAGCAGCAAGTTTTCCCTCAGAAAGAAACCAAGGTTATCGAACCAGTAGGAGCAGCAACTCTTCAGAAGGTTGTCAACGGCGCCAGAAAAATAGCTGTCGCAGGGAGTCTGGACTGTTGACGTGGAATCTGCACACAACACAATCAAACTACTTTGCCCCAACGAAACAGTGAGGTTGTCAATCTCACTGGCTTGCTGAAAACAAAGGATTAAACGTATGGTGTGGAAAATGAGTATTAAATTGCAGAGAATGAAAAAGGAACAGTTTGCAGTTTGTGGTTGTTTAATCAGTGTAAAAGAATGGACGGGGTCCACAGTTCACTAGTGGTGTCTCTCCATAAAAGATAACTAACATGTTGGGTGAACAAATTACAGCTGGGCAATTGACGAATAGTGAGCGCATGACAATGCATATACATGACATGTTGACTACTATGATATTTAATTGGGCATTACGACATAATACATAGACCGTTATCCAACAGCATCTATGACTAATAATCCACCGCCGGGTTGTCATCCGAGTCCCCCGTTGGTATTAAGTTGCAAGCAATGGATAATTGCATTAAGTAAAGTGCGTAATGTAAACAAACACATATGCCCGTGGACATAGCATCGTTAGGTTATCCCTAGTGGCAACAGCACATCCACAACCTTAAAACTTTCTGTCACTGTCCCAGGTTAAACGGAGACATGAACCCACTAGCTAGCATAAATACTCTCTCTTGGAGTTACAAGCATCTACTTGGCCAAAGCATCTACGAGTAACGGAAAGCATGCAAGATATTAAATAACATATAAGATAGATTGATAATCAACTTGACATAATATTCAATATTCATCGGATCCCAGCAAACACAACATGTAGCATTACAATAATATGATCTTGATCATGTAGGGCAGCTCACAAGATCTAAACATGAAGGCACAAAGTGGAGAGACAACCATCTAGCTACTGCTATGGACCCGTAGTCCAAGGATGAACTACTCACGCATCACTCCGGAGGCAGGCATGGCGATGTAGAAGCCTCCTGTGACGATTCCCCTCTCCGGCAGGGTGCCGGGAAGAGGTTCTGAACCCTCCCGAGTTAGGGTTGACGACGGCGGCGTCTCTGGATCTTTTCGTGGATATTTGCTCAGGTACTTAGGGTTTTCGCGTCGGGGGGAATAAGTAGGCGAAAGGACGGCGGCTGCGGACCCCGAGGGGCCCACACCACCCTAGGGCGCGGCAGAAGGGGGGCCGCGCCCTAGGTGCGTGTGGGGCCCTCCTGGCTCCTCTCCGTTGCTTCTTCGCTCCGTCAGGTGAGTTCTGGAAAAATAGGGACCCCCGTGTAGTTTCGTCCAATTCCGAGAATATTTCCAGACTAGCTTTTCTGGAATACAAAAACAGCAGAAAACAGGAACTGGCACTTCGGCATCTTGTTAATAGGTTAATCCCAAAAAATGTATAAAAGTGATATAAAGTAGATGCAAAACATGTAGCAATTGGTATAAAACAAGCATGGAACATCAAAAATTATAGATACGTTTGAGACGTATCAGTTACCTCTTTACCTTGCCTTTACTTGTATATCGTGGCCTGCTTAGAGTTAACTTGTCATATAGATAAATTCACCGTAGTTGCATATCTAGAGAATTTACCTTTGTGTCAAGCCTAAACTGAAAAAGAACTAAAAATTGGGTAGCACCTATTCACCCCCCCTCTAGGTGTCATACGATCCTTTCAGAGTTGCCGGTGATCTTGTTGACGAGTACGTGCGGATGAGTGAGTCCACATGCCTAGAAGCAATGTACAAGTTTTGCAAAGCCGTGGTGCAGGTGTTCGGCCCGGAGTGCTTGAGGGAACCCAATGCTGCGGACATGACCCGGCTCTTGTCCATCAACGAGGCCAGAGGCTTCCCTGCGATGCTTGGGAGCATAGATTGTATGCACTGAGAGTGGAGGAACTGCCTATTTGCTTTGCAGGGGCAGTACAAGGGCCATGTTGGGGCGTGCACGGTCGTTCTTGAGGCCGTGGCATCACAAGATTTATGGATTTGGCACTCGTTCTTTGGCATGGCCGGCTCGCACAATGACATCAATGTGTTGCAGCGGTCTCCGGTGTTCAACAGGCTCTCCAATGGTCTAGCACCCGAGGTGACCTATGAGATCAATGGCCGGGAGTACAAGAAGCCATACTATCTTGCTGATGGCATTTACCCTACATGGACTACATTTGTGAAGACCATCTCCAATGAGAAGAAGAAGAAGTTTGCCAAGGAACAAGAAAGTGCTAGAAAAGATGTGGAGCATGCATTCGGTGCCCTCCAGTCTCGATGGACTATTGTTCGACACTCTGCTAGAACATGGGACAAGGACACCCTGTGGGAGGTGATGACAGCTTGTGTGATCATGCACAACATGATTGTGGAGGATGAACGTGATCAGAGTATGCATGATCAGGCATGGCAGTTTCAGGGTGAGTTGGTTCAGCCCAGGGACCGTCCACATTTACTCAGTTCCTCGACTTCCACCGTGACGTTCGTGAGAAGGTGGCCCATCTTCGGCTCCAAAATGATTTTGTGGAGCATCTCTGGCAGCACTACGAAAACCAGTAGTTCCATTTGATGAACTACTGGTTTCCTATTTATTTGGTTTGTAAGACTATGAGTGGAACAATTTGTTATTTGTGAAATAATTTGTATTATTTGCTGAATTATTTGGATTGTAATAAATACTAGCAAAATGTCCGTGCGTTGCAATGGGAGAAAAATGTGTCTTTTTATAATACGACATTAAAATGAAAATATGCTATAATTAATAAATAATAGACCAATAATAATAATACGACTTGGATTAAAAGAGTGGCTAATGTAATAAGTGAAACATAATACTTGGAATTAAAATAATTTTATTTTTATTTTACGGAAAGTCGACTATTTAAATTGTGAAGTATGGTGTAAAAGCAATTCAATGGTTTAACTGAATGTAACTCCATATGAATATCTGATATTTCGTCCAATATGTTAAATGTGTCGTGGGAAAGCGATCTAACCAGTACAACTCCTACATATAGCTCGCGAGCTTTTATCGGACCACAATATGGGATATGCATATGCCGAATCATGTTCATTAAAAAACTTAAGGAGTTTTATCACATTCACGCTATAATAAAAAAAGGGTTAATTGTATAAATGTCACTCCAATTCATGCCATTTCAAGAAATGCCACTACAATTTTCAACTTTTGAAAAATGGCACTCCAATTTATGTATACTTCTACAGATGCCACTCCAGCCATTTTAGTTCAGTTTTTGTTAAAATTTTGTCAAATATTGATCATGTATTTTTTCCTGGACGAAATTGCCCTTGACACCAAATCTTCAAAACCAACAATCAGCGAGCTCCTCCTGTTCTTCTTCCCGTTGCCCAAATTAGCGCACTGTTGCCTCGCTCATCCTGGAGTCCAGGAGTTCAGAGAGCGTTGCATCGGCGTTTAGGACCTCCCTGCGTGACGAATCGGTCGCATATGCTCGGAATCGAGCGGACGAAGCTCATCTTCCCCGCCTCCGGCCGGATGCCGTCGTCGCCATTCCCTCGTCTCCGAGCTTCCCCGGACTCGCCGACTCTCTCTGTAGCTCGATAGTGAGCATGCTGTCAGGATATACTCTTCACCGTCTCTCCTAGTGCCCCGCAGCGTCCTGCCGTCGCGCGCCTCCGAGCGCCACCGCGGATGTGCATCGCCGGAGCTCCGCTGGCGACCTCGTGGTCTGTTTCACCGCCCGCGTGGTTCGGAGAGAAGCCCCATTCTGGATCCTGCAAAGCATCGACACCGGAACGCACCGAGCGCCATTGGGCTCGAGTTCTTGTCGACAGAGGTGGGGAATATGGGTGAAGCTTGAGGAAGATGATGCTGCTGCGGGGAAGAACGTTGGAGAGGAGGAGCGGCGACACTGGGCTGCAGGGAGGTGGCGCTTGGAGCTGCAGGGCGCGCCGGAGGGCAGGGCGGCGGCCGCGACGAGTAGTAAGAGCCCGAGCTGGTGCGCCAGCAGCACCTCGAGGGACCGTGGTTCTCCAGCCACATAGTGGCGGCGGTGTGCCGGAGTTCCCCTGCTCTGGCTTATTCTCTGTTTCTGCTCGAAGCGGTATGCGACTTAACGAGGGACTGCGGGTTGATTTCAGTATTCTTAAGGGGTTAAAATGCAAAACGGCGCGACGTACCACGACCACGGTCGTTTACTGATATTATATAGTAGAGATTTGCTGAACTATTTGGATTGTATTATTTGTATGATGTGATTGATTTTATTATGTTCAAAACCCTGGCCGGGGCAAAAAAAATAGAGACCAAAACCCTAGCTGGGAAAAAAAATGATCCAAACCCTGGCCGGGCGGACACAATGTGTCGGCCCGTTGGGCGCAGTGGCCAAAAAACACAGACATGGACCGGACGCGTGTCCGTTTGCCGACCCAAACGGACAAAACGCAAACCAAACACGCGTCCGTTTGCGTCGCCCCGTTGGAGTCATCCTAACAACAATATATAAGACGTTCTATGAAGCTAGAATAGCTTATCTAAACATCTTACATAGAGACGCAGAGGAAGTAAGTACTACATCAGAGGTAGATGAAAGTCGCCATTACAGTATCAGTCTCTGATTATGCATCATAAGAAAAAGTCTCTGATTTTGCACATGTATGTTGATTCTATGGATCATCTCTACAACATCTAAGCTCCCTAGGATTGCTGGCCTATGGTTCATCCACGTCATGGTCCCACATTTCAGTGACACATGTTTTGGCTTTTTCCTTGTTGCCGCGTGACACGGGCCCGCATTTCAGTGGCACAGCGTGGGCCTGCAGGTGGGCGCGTGGTGGCCCTGGAGTTCGCTTGTGCTCTCCCTCCCCAATCCCCTCGCGTCCACGCACGGCCTAACCCCCCCCCCCCCCCCCCCCCAATCCCCTCACGTCTCTCTCCCCAATCCCTTCTCCTCCTCCCGTGAACTCCGCCGCCACCGTGCGCTTCCTCCTTCGCCGCCGCTGCCTCTCCTGCTGCTGCGTCGCCGATCGTCTCCGTGCCTGCAAGGTCACCTCTGTGGGAAGCAGGGGTGGTGGCTGTGAAGGAGCATGGAGGGTAAAGAGGATGGTGGTGGAAGGAGGAGCAGCTAGGTCGGAGACGCAAACGGAGCTCGCGTCTCTCCGTCGGCGAGCGAACGGAGCCAGGTGGGACGGCCGCGGTGCCCGGCGGGAAGAGGCGCTGGAGGATGGCAGCGGCGATGCGGAGGGCGAGCGGTGAGCGGACAGAGCCGGACAGGGAGTCCACGGTGCCCGGTGGGAGGAGGCGCTGCAGGAGCGCGTCCCGGACGAGGCCGACAGCGCGGAGGGTGGCGAGGTCACGAGGAATAGCTGATTCAGGTGCCCTAACCCTAGCTCTCCATTTGCTTTTCTGATCTGTTCACGGTGCCCACCGCCTTACCCGGATCCCTACCTCCTTCTCTCGCGACGAGGCACAAGCAGGCAACCACGTGCTGGATCCTGGAGGCAACACCGGAGCTGCGACGGCGTACGGCGGCGCTGGACGTGGAGATCCAACATCTCCCATACTCGCTTGACTCTCTGGACCATGCCTTCTCTCGTGACAGGTCTGCATCGCTTCCTAGGTTCCTATCTTGGCCTGATACATGTCGATCTCGCTCGCTCGGGGATGAACCTGTGAGCTGCCCGAGGATTTGAGGCTGTGCCCGCCCCTTCCGTCTCCTCTCACTCCTCTCCGTACCACTGCTGATTCGATTTTCCTAGGTCGATGTCGTGGTGGCATGTGTTGTCGCCGGATGTAAAGCTGATTGTTTTCCCTAATGTCATTTCTATTTGCTTGTATTTCTCTGTTGCCTTGTGTGATGTTCCGGTCTAATGTTATGATGCTCTTTAATGGCACATGATTTCCTTAATGTTCCATGGAATTGGCTGCAATCTGTATTTTTTCCTTGACCACTGTTCTGAATTTTTCCCGTAAGCCATGTACTGTGCCACACATACATGTAGTCATCATAAGTACTAATTCAGATATAGCTTGGCTATAAGGCATGACTTTATGCAAATTGTAAGTAGTTCTCTGTGGTCACAGACATGCTTCTCAACAGTGTTTAAATTCAGCATTATTTTCTAGATAAGCATTAACAAGCATAGATTTTGATGTGATGAACAGTAGTTAATTAATTTGGATTCAGTATAATTCCCTAGCTATCTAGCTGAGACAGAGTACCTGGAAAAAAATTGATCTTTTAGTGGTACAATTAATTAATTGTTTAGGTGCATATAATTTAGTGCCTTTTGCTACTGCTGAAGGAACAATTAGGTTTGAATCAATTTGGAGGGATTTGATTCGTTGTTGACACATTGGGCGGCGGCGGTTCCTCCCGGCAGCTAGGGAGATATCGGGCCAGGGCTGGAGCTAGAGATGGGTGCATTTCATCGGCGCAGCGGTGTATACGTTCTTGGTTTTTGGGGAGCCTCCTGTGTGTGTTGTGTTGTGCCACCGATGAGGATGCGCTGCGGCGGTGCTGGACGGGGCGTCCGTTGCTTCCAGGGCTGGCTCGCCTACCTTGATCCCGTCATAGTCGACAAGGTCCACGTTGTACCCCAACCATCCTCCTTCTCACACGCAGCTCCCATTTGACCTCGCTTGCTTTGTAATGAACCGTACAAAGTCTGAAAAGTAGATCGTAATTTGCTCTTGAAGCAAAACCGTGGGCGTCTTATACCCCTATTTCTCTTCAATCATGCTTTATGTGTGCACTGCCATTCCCCTATTTTTTTACGCATGAAGGAATTTTTAGTGCTATTCTGTAGATTGTGCCAAATAAAAGTTAAGTGCCATATAATATGATAATTTTCTTAACTGGGTTCTATCAGCTAAAAGGATTCTTTAGATTTCTATGTGCTTACTAGAAAATATACTTCAATGGGAATCTATGCGTTTGAGGTATCTCAAGACAGTTCGACCAGATTTCCATTGAGGAATAAAATGTAATATATAGAATTGCAAAACCTGTAAACCCTATGGAATGTAGATATGACACCGACAGAATGGCAACTCGGAGCAGTCAGATACAAGCTCAGCAATATATTTCATATGCCATGTTCTACCACGTATTATCTGTTATCGGATTTGAGACCGTGATATAAAATTTCTTGACATTCGGAATTTTACTTTTGCATGAATTATTCTCTAAGTTGTCAAACTAATATGTGCCATAGGTTTTCAAGCCAACCCCGTTGTCAGGAAAGTTGAACTGGACTAGGCAAACAGATATTGGAGTTTCTTTGTTGCTTTTATGTCCTTGATTTCTGCAGTTCTGTATGTAGATAGATTTTTCCTGAATAAGGTTAATATATCAATCCATGTTGAACTACTACTGAATGACAGTTTATGTTTGCTCACTATATGCTGAAGTATATTCTCTTACGGACAGTAATCCATGAATGTTTTGCTGAAGATGAAAGTTTATAGTCTAACATGAGGATCAAGGTATAGACTAATATATGTTTTAATATTATTTTTGTTTTCATAAATCAGCTACCTATTTGAAGGCCATTCTTCCCTTATCACCAATTGTAGCTCCATAGTTCCAGGGAATGCTTTGGTTTATTCTTATGTTTAGGAATAGTCAGAATCTTTTTTTTAAACATTGCATTTCGATTCAACTCCATGAAAGGACGGACACCCCACAATATAACTCAACCCAAAACACTAAACTAGGGGAGTAGCTGGGGAAGACCCCGACCCCCGCATCTGCCCACGAAGCAGCCTCGGTCTTGATCGTGTCAAGCAGGGAAGACTCATAGGATCGTGCAATGTCGAAGATGGCTGCGCTGCGGTGCTTCCAGGTCTAACAGATGGGCTTAGAGGATTGTGCAGGTAGGGATTCGCTAACACCATTGTCCTAGCTTCATCTAACTAGCTACATGCACAAACTAACACAGAATTTGGCACAAGTATATGTTCATTTTTTCTGGTCATGCTCTTTGTTCATGGATGTTCGTATAAGGTTTCATCAAATATGCTTACTACTGCAATTCGAGCTATTTTCTTCTTATTTTTCTTGGAATTCCCAAAATCGTAGTGTGAAGTGGAAATTTGGATTCATTCATAGGATGGCATCTTATTTATCTTGGTTTCTAACCTTCACTTAACTTATGAAATATTTCTCTACTAAAAAATGTTTTGGTAATATAATACACCTCTTTCCTTCAGTGAAATTTGTAAATGCTTTTAACCTAAACTGTAAGAACAAATAGGCTGTCATTAAATTTATGTCTAAATCTTTTCTATTTATTGTTAAGTTTTACAGTACAATATTAGACCTGTCAAAAATTGGGGTGCTGATGCACATAACATAAGCGTAGAGATGATAATCCCTTGTTTGGGCATTACTCCAAAGAACATTCTACTCTGGGGGTTTTTCAAGTATTCTGATAATACTTCAGTTTCTAAAAATAATGAAGTACTAAATACTTTAAGGCGTTTGGGTCCAATTAATTCTGTGGTACAAAACTAAAGTATTGTACAAAACTTAATTTTTTTTGCCATATTAGAAACTTCAGCCCCGGCCACTTTTTTTTTATAAACTGAAGTACTGTACAAAACTGTAATATTCCTTGCCCTCTACATTTTCCTATTTCCTCTTTAACCTGGTTCCCACACATAATATTTCATATTTCATATGAATTGTGGAAGGTGCATTTTGTTCTGTTTTCAAACTAGATCTTGAATGTTCAGCCTTACACTGCCCACGACAAAGAGACGCTGACGCGGTCTGAGAATGAGCCTTGTGAAAACAATATTGAACTGATCAGATTTCACCGGCACAGCAAAGCACTCTATTCTGTTATGGGCCATGCCTTTGTTCAGTGTTCTAATTTTTTATATTAATGGATATACATATGCAGTTCTCCTGCATGGTCACTGAAAAAATCGTAATGGTTACATGTGCTCACTTCAGTTGCTTCTAATAGGAAGTCTTGGGCCGAAAGCATACCGAATTCCCTTCGCTCCTAAAATGTTTCCACTAAAATGGACTACAATTTTCTTATACTGGAGTTAAATGTTGGTACGGTTAATACTAACAGTTCTGCTAGCTATTCGGTTTCTTATGATTTTGATTCTAGGTTCAGTCACAATAGCCATCGTCTGCAGATGGATATTGAAAGAAAGGGAGTAGAGTTGGATAATAGATGTACTGTATGTTCGAAACTCCTTGAAAATTGGGGTCATCTTTACCTCCGATGCAAAGAAGTCAAAGAAGACGTGGAGGGTGTTTGGGACGGAGGACACATATTGCGGCAACCCTCAGGTTATTGTGATCCTGCTGCTCTTTCCGATCGAACAGTGCATGAAGGATGGCAAATTTTGTGGTGCTGGTGGCAAGAAAGAAATAGAGCTAATCATGAAGAACAACGCATGTCCACGTAGGAATTCAGGTTTCAGGTACAACACCATATTGATGAGTGCTAGCCTGTGCAATTAAGTGCCAACAACAATCGGCTGAGAAGCACAACACATGAAACCATTGCCCGCGGATCTGGTTAAAATTATTATTGATGAAGGCTTCCTTGATGATAGAGATACACCGAGTCATTGATAGGGGTTTGGTGTGTGATTCCATTTTGATGCAGCTGGGGGATTCGAGAGACTGAACTGATGGCCCTGGTGAATGCAATCCCAAACGGTGAAAAACAGGGGACTACGGACCTGTTTTCTCCACGGTTGACGCCTTGCCTTTGAGTAGGCAATTGCACCCACTTCTTATTTGGCCAGGCTGAGGCCAATGAATCTTCATGTAAACTTCCTATTAAGTACTTTCTTTATTCAGTTCAGTTTTGTATAACAAGCTAGCTCACTCTCCGGTGGCATTAGGGATAGAGTGATGTGAATAGGACTTCTTAATCGGTTATGAATATACCACCTGATTGGAACGTTCTGGTTGTCGATGCTTGCGTTCTGCCATGATGGACTACGTATGTTTCATCTAAAAAACAGTCCAAAATGCTACGCCTAGACTAAAGGTGGTCGATTGGGTGATAAGTAGTTAAAAAATCAATATTTATTCAGATGAAACCAGGAGTCGCATTTGTTATATTCATGTGAGCTTCTCATCATCTTAAAAACAAGGCATATTTCTTTTTTTTGTTGCTAAAAAACATTTCTTATAGCCCAACAGATAGCATGCAATGCTATTTTTTTGATCTTAACGCAGGATTTTGGATAGTGTCGTGGTGGTATCACGGCAGATACCATAAGATGGCTTGAGTTGGGGCCGATGGACGCTGGTGGAACCGGGGAGGGATAGCGCGCTAAGGAGCGCACACAGAAGACACAAAGCACACCACAATCTACCCAGGTTCAAGGCCCTCGTGAGGAGGTAAGACCCCTACTCCTGCCTGTCTCTCTCAGTATATCAGGATATCAAGAATACAAAGGTGCTCCTCGAGCTGTATGCTCTCAGCTATGGTGATGTACTCAAGGAAGAAGAAGATAGCTATGGGGGAAAGATCTCTCAGCACATCGCTCTCGTCGTGGTCGTCGTCATGCTCCCCTCTTCTTCTTTCACGCAGGAGGGCCTGGGGCACCTTATATATTGGTACCCCGGGTCACAGGATTGGTGCCGTACGTTACATTGTAGCCACGCGCGCCCATGCCACAACCTTTGTCATCATTGTCTAGCACGTCCATGATAGGACATGGCCTGCCCATGCTCTTCACACTGCTCCCTGGACAGGACATGGCCTGCCCACGCCGCACTGCTCCCAAGCACGCATGCAGTCAGCGATATGGGCAGGCCATGTCACGTCGTACTTGCATTGCGCCGCCTGACACGCTCCCGTGTCAGGAGGAACCTGTCCTCATCATTGACCCTCGTCCGAGATATGAGGCTCCTTCCATAACCCGGCGTAGCCACGCCAGACTCGGTTTACCCAGTTCCTTCTCCCCTGCACATACAAGAAGATAAATAGACAAACCGACATACACGGTACGTCGGTCGTCACATGTCGGTTAGCACATGCATCTTAACTCGGATCATACTGAACCGGGATATGCCGGCTACTGCTGACCCATCTTAACTCGGATCATACTGAACCGGGAAATGCCGGCTACTGCTGACGCGGTCAGCAGTATTTCGTCCATTCCTGTTCATCACTTTACTCCATAGCTTGACCCTCCCCGGGGGTAGCCCCCCGACAGATAGACATGTATTGTTGATTTTAGATCTAGCGAGCGCGGCAAAGCGCGCCGTCCCCTTCTAGTTCATTAGATGCTGGCAACGGTTAGACGACTGTCCGATTCAGCTTGCTCGAGCAAATACGAACTAATGAGAAGTTTGCTCGCAACGCAGAGCGGCCGTCGGCATCGCAGCAGGGGATCCTAGCTAGCTAGTCAAGCATCGGATTCCCCATCTACAGAAGGGGAAAAAATCAAGCAGCATTTCCAGATCGGAGGGTGCGGATAGCTAGCTATCGAAAAGAATAAGAAAAGAACAAACCAACGGCCTAGCTAGGTGTAGAGAGCCAGCTAAAATAAATACCAACAGTAGTACAGTACCGTAATCCTCACCGAGCAGAGAGCAGGTAGCCCATGCCGACGTGCTGCGTCAATTAACTGTGCGCGCCATGCCGTTGCCGATCCATCCGTTTCCGTTGCATGGCACCGTCGATTGGGCAGTCACGGAACGGAACGGGGAGCCGCCGGGGACCATGGATGGATGCATTGCACGCACGCATGGGTTAATAGTGTGCTGCCAGTACCACTGCGGATGCATGCGGGGGAAGTGCCAAAAGAGAAGGATCTTGCATTCTTGCTGCCACCCACTGTAAGTTTTTTCTTTTGCAGGTGTTCCTTCTGCTCTCGTACTGGCCTGTCTCCTGCCTGCATGCTGCTCCTCTTCTGGTTCGAGCTACTCCTACACATCTGCTGGCCTGCTGCTGCGCAGTCCATTGATTGATTCATTGATTCTTACAGACTGGGGGCAGTAATTCTGTAAGCTTGGGAGTTGGGACATACATTAGTGCAGTTTTACTACCGCAAGGACAGTGCTTAACTGTAAACTCAACCATGGTTCTTTGTTTCGCTTTTAATTAACCATAGTTCTTGTTTTAGCCTCCTCCATGTGCGCGCGAGGCCCATTTCTATTTGAGAGAGGGCAAATATGCAGATTAGTCAATGGTATGGCAGTACGTACTTACTTACGACAGTGATATTTCTGCATGGGGGATTCCATTAATTACATGCTTCGCCGGCCTGGTACTGGTATGTATGTTTTCTTGGATGCGGTGTACTATGTGTGCTCCCAACATTTGGATCAAATGGATAGACTATCGAATTCACGTCCCTTTTTCGCAAAAATAATAATATTCACGTCCCTGTTTGCTGTTCAGTGTCGTTCATGTTTAATTACCTATAGGAGTAGACTAACAAATGGATAGACTATCAAATTCAATAGGTAAACTACATACTAGCAGACTAGCAGTGTCCATGTTCAGTGCCGTTCATGTTTAATTAGCTCTACTAGTAGACTGACAAGTAGCCTTACTCGTCACTGGCTCTCTTAGGAGTATTTTGTTTAATTAACCTGACGTGTATTTGCACCGAGTGTAAGTATATATGCTTGCCTGGAATCTCCCAGTTACAGGAGAAGTTCACACAAGAATATTCGGATCTGCCGATGGCATGCAGGAGTCCATTCATCAATTAGAGGAGACATCGTTACTTAACTAATTTATGCTTGCACTGGATCGAAACTTTTGTCTGGCCTAGTGAGACGCATATGTGACATCACAAGATCGCACAAAACTTCGATTGGTCAGAAAGAAACCACATGTGGATCTGATTCGATTCTCGTCTCCACCGATTCAAAGCAGTAGGAAATGTTGAGTGTATATGACACTATAAAGATGGCCGATCCGTACCTGTCGGCTAACGTTATTGTTATTCTATGTTATCTCCTGTCTGTTTCTAGCGTGGCAAGGGCATTTGATCGTTGCGGCTACAAGAAGAAACGACAAAATGGTCATCTTGTTAGAAAACCAATAAAAATAAGGGTCTGTTTGGTTTTGAGATGCACCGGAATGGAATACGGAGTAGTTCTATTCCATTCCATTCGACTGGAAAATAGAATGGAATCGACAGCACATATTTTTAAACATGCAATTAATTTGAGTCTAAACTAATTTTTACTCAAAACCAGAGTTAATTAACAAAATCAAATTAGGGGATAAATTCCCAAATTGAAGTCGCATCCGCTGGTCGCCGCCTGCTGGCCGCCGCCGCGCCTGCCCGATTCTGCCTCTGCTGGCCCGCCCGACGCGGCGGCCGCGCCTGCCCGACGCCGCGCCGTGTCCGCCCGCCGCCGCCTTCAGGAGGTCGCCGCCGCCTCAGGATGCCGCCGCCGGTCCCTAGCCGCCCCGGGACGTCGCCGCCGGTCGCGGCCGCCCCGCTAGCCCGGCCACCGCTGCCGTGCTGCCCATCGAGAGAGAGGGAGGAGAGAGAGCCAGAGAGAGACGATGCGAGTTAGGAGACTAATTTTTTTGTTTAGCGCCCGTTCCACTCGGTTCCACTCGATCGGTACGGCCGATTTGGCCGGACGGGTTGGTTCCGCATCTGCACGGAATATTCCATTCTGAGGAACGACTGTGTTCCATTCCACTACAAGAACGAACACTGGAATGAGCCCCAGGGACGGAACGGTTCCGTTCCATTCCAGCTGGTTCCAGAACCGAACAGACCCTAAGAGAATCCAATGTCTGAATGCAACAACATTATCTATCCCTTCCACCCGCTCGGAGGATATGTACTCGCAACGAGTGTACTACAGTACTAGGATGCAAGAATGGCGATATGAACCCCAATTAAGCATCGGAGATCTATAAATTAGAGATCTATATGTATTTTTCCTTTCAGGTTTTTTAGTTGAAATATATAGTTTTTGTATTTCTTTAAAAAGGGGTCTCCATACCCCAAACTCCATTTGATATTTTTGATAACATTGATCCTTAATCTCGTTAGCAATTCCCCTATCAGAAAATGACTATCGAGACTACTTTGTTGCAGTATTTCTTTTAATGGTACCGAGCACTTCTTTTCACTCCAAAAAAACATCCAAGGAATTTCTACACTCTATATCTTATGTGTTCACAAGGATGAGCATTTTGAAATTCTTGTGGCAATTTATTTGTTTAGTTAATTAAGGATCTTTGTGTTTTGAAAAGGTAAGACAAGCCTCCCTCGCTCTCCATCTTCAAATGCACAACCACATGTTTATATCTAAGGATCAACGCCGAGCTAGTCAACTTCCAATAATTTTAAAAATCCGAGACCAACATGCGATGACATCTCCAATCTCTACCACAAACCTACCAGTGCGAAAAAATAACGGATCTAACCAAACAAAAAAACATGATACTCAAAGACGGTGTTTTTCAGGAAGGATTCGTCGCTTGAACTTCAATGTCTTCGAGTCTTACCAAGAGGTCCAACATGTGGGTTATCAACCCCGAAACGAAGCTTCAAGCCGACACCTTTGACAATGATACGTACCTCGATGTTTCTTTATCCACCAAAAAAAGGCTAGACCACGAGTTTTCACTCTCAAAACATGCACACTCATTGGAAATGTGGATGCTGCCATATCCAACCCTACTACTCGCGAGTGTCTTCTCACACGCAACATTGTGATCTAGCTTTGGATGCAAAACGAACCCTTTGTTCGCCCATGTTGAAGGAGAAATCGCTAAAAGAATTGAGGCTATCACCCCGACCTCATCCGGGTTGCAACACTACCAATCTACCATCGAGGGCCATTATTATTATTTTGAAAGGAATGCGGTAAGGAAATCCCCTACAAAGTTTTTTCTTCTAATAATAAGAACCCAAATCTGCGTCTGTGAGGACCTGAACATGGGTGGCTGGGTTGTACATCCATTTCGCTAACCAAGTGAGTTGGACTCACTTACCTGGGTCGTTATTAACTAAGTTCATGACAATCACGGGCAAGGAAAATAAGAAATTCAAGTGTCATTTTGGACGACAACACATAGTGCCTTCCACTCCTAAATCCATCGGCTACCGCCCTCGATCCTAGTCAAGATCCACCATCAACACCAATCCGTGGAGATATATACTTTCTGAGCTATACCTACCAGTCATGAACACAATCGCGCCATCCCCATCCACAATCGAAGGCCGCGAGCCTGACAAGGAAAGCCCACCAGGGGATATCTCCAGAGCCGTGGTTGCTACTTGTTGTTGCTCTGGAATTACACATTTTGCCACCTATACACCCGAGGAAGGCTCAACATCGTCGGGATGGAGCTCTGTTACCGAGTCCGACGACCAGCTGCCGCCAGTGGTGGGGATGTTCTCATCGAAGAGGATACCTATGACTCAAGATATCCTCCCTGGACACCCCTCCCGGGCGACACTAATGCCAGCCAGATCGGGAGAGGAAGCGGAGGCATCAGACATATTAGAGTGCAAAAACGCGGTTTAGGGTTGGAGATGGGTTAATTAAGCACGGGCTTGCTGACTATGGCCTCATTGTTTGGCGAGAATCCAAAAATGGATCAACAAAGAAGAATAGGAATATGGTAAAAATACATGTGTAAAATATACCGTTGAAAAAGCAAATTTGCGCCATTAAAATACACGTACAAAATACATGAACCGAGACGAATAAGAATATGATAAAATATACGTGCAAGATATACCGTACAAAACCATAGGAAGCCAACTAATGATGTTCTACACTTCCTAGATTGCTCCGTGTTACTAAAATATGTCGTACTCCCTCCGTCCCAAAATAAGTGTCTCAAATTTATATAAAAGTGAATGTACATATACATGTATCATGTCTACATACATCCACTTTTTGACAAATCTAAGACAGTTATTATTGGACGGAGGGAATACTATGTGCGTAGGAAAAAAGTAAGAGGACCTATGATCTTCCATTTGAAATGGCATCCAATGGAAATCTATCTATATGTGCGTATCCGTTGGCTCATTTCTAGTATCAAAAGACGCAATAACCAACTTCATTGGGATTCGAATCCTATGTATTTTGTCAACCCGACAGTGGCCGCTAGCTAGTTTTCGTACAACATAGTATGCATGGTAGGATCCAGTAATAAATTTACAGTGGAATCGTCTGCATGGGAACCCAAACGATTCAAATTCAAGTGGGGCGGGCAGCTGCAAGACGCGTTGTCATCATCGTTCATCACACGACCAGGCGCTGCGCCCGACTGGGCATATGGCAGTATCGAGATGCCACACACACGTGCATACGCGCCGCTAATCTATCGGCTTGCGTCGTACTCCCTCCGTCCTCAAATAAGTGGACGTTTAGCATTCAAATTTTTCCACAAAAAAGTGTACTTCTACCTTCCCAATGCACTTAAAAGTAGATAATAATGTTTCTCTCTCATCGCACGAGAATCAAACCCACTAACATTGAACATTTTTTCTACATGCACTTAGCTCATTGGAGGTTGGTGCATTAAAGAGGAGAGAGATGGTGGGTTGCATTTTCCCAATGCATTTTCCACTACTCTCCATAATTTGTCTTAAAATTTCTAGATGTCCACTTATTTGAGGACGGGGGGAGTATACCTCTTCGTGGCCAGACGCCCACGCGCGCACGGCAGCCGTGACGGCGACACTGCGGGCGCCCGTGGCCGCCGGGGACCCCGGCCGGCAGCGCGGGAGAAAAATCCTATGAGACCGGGTCTATCTCCCCAGCAGGATAGACCCAGCTCGATGACTGACACCTGTCCGTTCGAATCTCAGAGCACGCACGTCCAGCTTCCATTTCGTTCCGATTCTCACACGTCTATTCCCGATTCCCAGTCTTTACCTCCGTATTTCGCTCACGCTTATTCCTACGCTGGCTAGAATTGGCACGGAATGGAGTAGTGCGCTAGGCTAATTCCCATAGAAACAGCTTTGCTCGGCTTGAGTGCGGCCATGCGACTGCGCTGGAGCGCAATACCATAGTTTTGTCGTGGTAACGGAACAGCAGCGCCGCCAGTCGGCGATGTAATGTCGTGATGTCGCCCAGTGGCGGAACCAGAAACTTCCGGAAGCCCGGGCAAACAATCAAAAATCGCTAAATTTTCAGCAAAAATCGCTACAAAAAATCAAAAAATACAAGCGCGCACCGCCGGCAAGCCCGGGCGGCCGCCCGGGCATAGGGGCGGCTGGATCCGCCCCTGATGTCGCCGGAGCGGCGGCGACGCGACGCCATGTTCTTACTCCACCGGTGGCATCACACACGTGCATGGTAGAATGGATTTAGTTCCAGTTAATGATTGGAGACTCGTGGTAATCTGAACTGAATGACTACTTCTGAATGGATGTAGTTTCAGTTGTGTTGATTCTGATTTGGCTGATGACTAATTCTCAAGTATTTAGTAACAGTGCTGCACCAAAAACAATTGTCTGCTTGTGATGGTTAACACCAAGAATAGGAGCAAATGGCATTTCAAATTTATTTGTTGAAAATGTGGTATCAAAAGAAATAACATCTCCAAAGGAAGCATAAACCATCAGCCCAGAAGAAATTAGCTATTCTGCCATTCTCTTTGTCTACTTGCACGGCATAAAAGAATGAAGGGTCTTCAGCTTGTTTATTCTTCAAATACTCCAATCGAGTTTCTGCATCTTCGGTTTCTAAATACTTCTTGCGCTGACTTCTTATGTAATTATTGGAATCCATCTCTAAGAAAGGCACATTTTCGGCTCCACCACACCATTCTTTGTATATTTCAGATTGTCGTATTCCTGCTGTCCGCATTTGGTTGATCATGTGCTTGTCAGCATCAATCAACTGACGTTGGGATCTTAGCATGTGTGACTTGTCCGGAGTTACCATAGGATATGATTGTGCTCAAGGATAACCTTCTGGATATTCCAAATGCCCTCCCGAGTGATACGAAACTGAACACGAGCCTTGCAAGACGTCCTCCTAGAAGCTTGTTCTTTCCTTGTCTCATCTCTCATGTGTGCAATGTTTATCCTTTACCCCATCCTTGCTGCAAACTAAATATCTGGCAGATAGGCTACCATCTGCTCTAGTTTTTTTGTGTGTCCACCTTATACTGAATCCTTTCATTTTAGCATATGCATTATAGAACTTGTATGCCTCTTCTTCAGATTGGAAACACATTCCTTCTGTTGGCACATTTTGAAATGAAGATGCATTTGAATTATCCTGGTAAACACATGGAGTGCACAAAGGTCATCAGCCATGTAGTACGATTACTTCGCAACATGCAGTACTTTTTTGCTATTCGGCAAAACTATACACATTACCTTAGTTGGACAATTTCCTTCTCCTGTATAACCATCGACGACCTGTAAGGATGACTCCAACGGGGCGACCCAAACGGACGCGCGTTTGGTCCGCGTTTTGTCCGTTTGGGTCGGCAAACGGACGCGCGTTCGCCCCTGGTCCGCCCCTTCCTACGCAGTGCGCCCAACGGGGCGACGCATCGAGTCCGTCCCCAACTTTTTTGTTTTGTTAAAAGGCCATATATGGGCCATTTTTATTTATATATAAGGGGGTGGGCCACAAACGGCAATTTTACATATATTTTTTGAAAACAAAAAAATAAAAACTGCCCTTCGCGGGCAACTAGTCCTCGTCGTCGTCGAGGATGTAGTACGGCGGCTCCTGGTAGAGGTGCGCCGGTGGGCCTTGTCGCGGTGGGACGGCGGCCGGCGGCGTCGGCGGCTGCTCCTCGTCCTGCTCCGGGAGGGGCGGCGCCCGCTGGAGCTCCCAGCTCCCGCCATTCCAGGTCCAGTTCTGCCCTAGTAGGCCGTCTGGAAGGGGAGGCGCCGGTGGAAGATCCACGTCCATGGGGACCTGCCACCATGGCTGTGGCTCCTCGAAGACCGCGGCCTGCTGCGCCGCCAGGGCCTCCTCCTTCTCCCGGGCGACGGCCTCGAGGACCATCTCCCACCGCTTCTGCTCGTCCTCGACCATGGTGTGCTTCGAGGCTTCGAGGGCGGCGGCGAGCTCGTCTTCCACCTCCATCTTCACGGGAGGTGGCGGCGGCGGCGGCGAGCCGATGCGGAGGGACCGCGGCGTGGACCGCGACGTGGACCACGACGTGGACCGCGGCACTGGCGGAGCGTCCCGGCGCCGCATGTGCGACGGCAGGTCCCAGCGGCTTCGCCGCGGCGGCGTCGGCGCCCGCGTGTAGTAAGCCTGGCGCCGCAGGCTGTGCTCGCCGCTGAACCACGTGTCCCAGTTTGGGGACTCCGCGGCGTAGGCGGGGTCGTCGCGGAGGGAGGCCGGGAGGCGCTTGCGGCGGCGCTCCACCTACAGATCGCGGGCGCGTTCGTTCGTAGGCATGGGCGGCACCGGGATCCGCTGCGGGTTCAGATGCCAAAACTCGGGGAGTTTGACATCTGGCCATGGCAGCGGGCAGGCGTGCTCCCAGTACCACTCGCAATCCTCGCGCCGCACGTAAACGCGGTCGCGCCGCGCGATCTGTGCACCCGGCGGCGCGAGCTCGAAGGCGGCGGGGGCCTCCGGCTCCAGGGAAGATGGTGGCGTCGGGGAGGGCGTGCGGAGGCGGCGGCGGCCAGACGACGACCCCGCCTCGCCGTCGTTCTTGGCCTTGCCAAATCCGGGCCACCGTAGCGGCATTGCGTCGCCGTTGAGGGCTGTGGCTAGGGTTGCGGCTAGGGTTTGGTCGCCGGTGAGGGAGCGGAGTGGGGCAGTGGGAGTGGGCGGGGGCTGGCCGTCCCTATTCCCTGGCATTAAAAAGGACCGACCAGGGGAGGCTGACCGGCGCCGTGTCGCTGACAGGTGGGCGCGGGGAGGACCAGCCGCGTGGGCGCGCGGACGCGTTTCCAGTCCGCCGCGCGTCCGCGCCCGACGCATCGGTGACTCAAATTTGAGCCAACAATGGGTCGCGGCGGACAGAAAACCGGACCGTGGTCCGTTTGCGTCGCCCCGTTGGGCCATGATTTTCGCAAAAACGGACTGCGACGGACCGACGCGGACTCGATGCGTCGGCCCGTTGGAGTCATCCTAAGTCAGGTTCATGTCTTGTCCCCTCCAAACTGTGTGTAGCTGTGCCATTCATGGGCATAGTCTGATCAGATAGCATCCGTTCTTCCTGGTTTCCGAACTACATAGACTTAAATATTATCAAAGGATTACTAAAATCAAACACCAACGTAGGAACAGACTTTGCAGATGATGGGTATGTATTTTGTGTATTCGTTTCACACTGACCATAAGCGAAGTACTCGTTGACTGACATAGCCCTGAGATCGGCACTTCCACGTCCGCCTGGAGTTTGCCCCCAAGAATGGCAGTGGCCTGAAGGAGAAGTTCGAGGCGTCTTGACGCAATGCCTCGTGCTGTCTTCTCGTGTCGCCGCCGAAGGAGCTGCTTGATGCGTCTTGCCGAGTCACCGCCATCGACGACAATGCATTTCTTGTCGCGTCGCCGCTGCCGACGAGGTTCGGCACCGGCCTGGAGGAGCAGCTCGATGCGCCTTGCTGTAGGGACCGCCTCCCCTCAGGGGTGGAGGTTCGCAAGCGACAGGGGCCGGGTGATGGGCTCTGCCCCATGTGTGGGATCCCCGAGACGGGAACCCATATTCTTTTCACCTGCCCTGCTGCCAGGTTTCTATGGAACTTCGTCCACGAGGCGCTGGGGCCTGCTTGGCAGGCCTCAGACCTTGGCGAGTTCCTAGAAATCCAAGCGAACCGTACCGGGGAGAAGCGACGCCTCTTCTGGTTGGTGTTTGCCGCGTTGATGTGGACCCTATGGACGATTCGCAATAAGATGGTGATCGAGCGGATTTTTCTCCGACGTGCTTCTGACTCGATGTTTAAACTTCTGGCTTTCTTGCAGCAGTGGCACCCGTTGTCTAGGCAGCGGGACAGGGAGCAGCTGGACGCCATGATCACTAGACTTGTGGAGACCGCTCGGCGCGTCTCCGCGTCTTCTTCCAGCTAGCGCCGGTGGGGCTGAGTTTTTTTGTGTTCGCTCTCTTCTGTCTTTCTGGATGTATCTCTCGCACCCCCCCCCCCCCCCCCCCCCCCCCCACACACCCCCACCACTTCTTTCTTGCTTTTTTTCTTGTGGGCTTACTTGTGCTGCGCCCCAGCAAGCGGCCTTTCCGCTCTTATGTTTGTAACTGTGTTTGGACTTGCTTGGCATGTTGCTTTATTTATAAAGCGGGGCGAAAGCCTGTTTCGAGATGCGCCTTGCTGCATCGCCGCCGTCGAAGAGAATGCCTCCTGTTGTCTTGTCCCGTCTCCGGTGCCTACGAGGTTTTGCCGCGCGGCCGCCATGGACGAGAGCAGCGAGATAAACCCTAAGTGGGTAGTTAATATCTGATATTGAGCAACCGCATCAATCAATGAAATCCTAAGTATCTGATTACCGTGCGGAAACAAAGACTGGGAATCGGGAATAGAGAAGTTGGAATCGGTACGGAAGGGTAGGCTGGACCTGGGTGCTTTGAAATCCGGTCAGACAGGTGTCCGTCATCGAGTGAGGTCTATCTTGCTGGGGAGATAGACCTGGTCTCATAGGATTTTTCTCCGGTCGCGCGAGCGAGCGCCCGGCGAGGCGGCGACTCCGCTGCATGCGCGGCGCGCACCTGCTGCTCTTCTGGCAGTCGTACGCGCGCTGCCTGCAGTGTACGGAAGGCTGCCGGCCGGCCGGCCGTTGTTGGTTACATGGATCGTCGGCTGATCTGTGGATCGATTGGCCAAGCCACATCTATGCATTTGCCCAACTTGCTGTGCGATCATGCTCGTCTGACGATCATCACTGTGGATCACCGATCAAGGGAATCAACCCAAGGAAAGACCACTCACCAACTGCCACTCACTGCTCGGCGGGGTGACGGCAGATAGAATCTGAACCTGCGAATGCAGGTCCGGGCCCGTCGTCCTGCCCGCTGCTAGCTGCGCCAGGCTTTTTCCGGGGAAGCTTTCGAGATATCGTTACCACAGGTTCTGCAGTTCACCATCCGGGGCCCCAGCCTCTGCCCCGTTCTTTCCTTCTTCAGGCAAGGCAAGCCAGGAGAGCCTGCCAGCCCGTAACGTTTTTTCTCATTCCCCTTTACGCCCTTCACGGCAGCAAATCCTGTAACGCGAGTTCCCTTTTTCGAACGATATCCTGTAACGCAAGTTACGGCAACAACGGCCCTGGCGTAATCGAATCGCAACGGCACGGGTCCCCTCCCTTCCTCTCCCCAGTTCAAATTTCCGTTTCAAATCGTCTTTAACCCCACCTCAGCCGTCCGATCTACCCAGGTACACGTGTCTACCGCCTGTCGAAGGGGTAATCTCGTCCCACACAGTCCCGTGATTATCACGTTCCGTTTAGATCCTCCAGAACGCCGTTACCACCTCCTCGCTGACACCGGCTGTGAAAGATGAAATCGGCCGTCACCGCGCCGCGCCCGCAACGGCCAGATCAGGTTAACGGCGCCGTCAGGACGGCGGGCGCTCCTGGCCGTCCGATCCCGATCTGATCCCCGGGCCTTCTTGGCGTGTTATATGTGTACGCGCACGGGAACCGCGAACGCGCCGGGAGAGGATCCAAAGAGGAAGCGTCCGTCGCGCAGGCAGCAGCATATCGATACCACCGGCGCCTGCCTAGAGCGAAACAGCCAAAGACAAGCGAGGCAGGGAGCGAGGGAGGACGATATGGGGAAGTACATGCGCAAGTGCAGGGGGGCTGTGGGCGAGGAGGTCACGCAGCAGGCCGTCGGCGTCCGGACCAGGTCCAGGGCGGCCGCCGGAGCCAAGGTCGTCGTCGTCTCCAAGCGGATCAGGAAGCCGCTGCCGCCGTCGCCTTTGAGGCGGGTCGCCGACGCCGCCGCTGCTTCGTCCATGGGAGAAGGCGAGAGCGGGAGCTGCTACCTGAAGCTGCGGAGCCGCATGCTGTTCATGGCGCCACCGCCGACGTCGTCCGCCCCGGCGCCGGCCCACAGTGCGCAAGGAGCCGGAGATGCGCTCGCGGCCGGCCTCTCCCGTTGCGAAAGCACGGCGTCATCGGTGGACACGTCCTCGGCGGCGGCTCAGGACAGGACCACGCCGTGCCGCTCCGACGCTGCGGAGGTGAGCGCCGGAATTTCGGTTGGAACAAACCCTAGAATTCGAAATTCAGATACCATTTCGAGATCTCTTTCTAGCGGCTCAATTCCGTTGCTGAAAAGGCGTTGGCTTTGTGTGCTACGCAGGCAGGCAGCGACAACGTTCGGCAGGTGGGATCGGCGAGCGACAACTCGGAGAGCGGCGGCCGTGGTGACCGCGAGAGGTTGGAATTCTCTCTTGTTTCGGGTCAATTCTGCTGAATTATGGTTCCTGCCGTGCTCTTGGCGCCGTCCCGCTCACCGTTTTTGAAAATTCAGGAGGGAGACGACGCCTTCGAGCCACCGGCTGCCCGGCGAGTTGAGCGACCTGGAGTCGGATCTGGCAAGCCAAAACGGCAGCCGCTCGCTGCCGTCAGCGCTGACGTCTACGCAAGTTCGGGCGGCCGCGTGGGCGAGGATGCCGCCGGCGGCGGAGATCGAGGAGTTCTTCGCGGCGGCCGAGGAGGCCGAGGCCAGGCGATTCGCTTCCAAGTAAGTACTAGCAGTACTCCTATAATAGCAGCTAGCGTCCAATTACTTTCTGCTTGCATAAAAACCTTAGCTTGCCGCCGGCGGCGGCGTCCTAATTAACGTGCGATCTCCGTGTGTGGTCAGGTACAACTTCGACGTCGCCCGCGGCGTGCCCCTCGACGCCGGCCGGTTCGAGTGGGCCCGGCGGTGAGCAGCAGCTAGCTAGCTAGCCGCTGAAAGTGAGCGCGTGCAAAGGGGGTGTGCAGAGAAGCAGTAGCTAGAAAGTCACTCACTGTAGAGGCGCGCCGGCCGGCCGTGTAGAAAAAGGGAAGGGAAAAGATGCTCCGGAAAGAAGAATACTCCAATCCAACAAAAGAAGCATTATAGCCTAACCAACCAACCAACCAACCACCGATTCGATCCACCTTTCTTTACTCACAGCTTCACCACCCCCTTCTAATTATATTTCCCTAATTAGCACCGGTACTTATTTGTTCAGAAGAAAGTTATCCTGACAGGATAGATCCATCGATCCGTCCCACCTGTAATTGCTTACTTAGTTACCTGTATCTTGGATGAAATTTTACTGTACATCGTCAGCATGCGTGCAGCAGCTAGCTGCACTGCAAGAGTTAATATAACCGTCGCCATTGTTTCAGTGTTTCCATCTTGTCCATTGCTGGTCCAGCAAAGTTGTCTGAAATTCATTTGTGAACCGCTGATTTTTGTATCTGAGGGACAGAAACGGCCACATTCAGGAAGAAGTTGAGGAGTGCAGAAACCACCATTATCGGCAGGAAGGAACATGGTACAGGCAAACTGCAGTGGAGGCTTCCATGGCAGAGCTCGCATGGCGTGCCGTGGAAAGGAGGTTACTGATCCACAGTCCATGGACGGACGGGGGACCAAGGCAGAGCGGATCGGCCACACGCCATTGGAAGTCACCTCTGCCGTCCCAGTAAAAAAAAAGGATCGAGTGAGGTGTGATTGATTAAACTAAGCCTGGTAACTATGATTAGTGAGGGTGATTGGGATTGGGATCGAGCTGGCTTTGGATCCAGCACATGGAACATGAAGAGCATCATGCCATGCATGTGGGAGGAGGAGGAGAGAGGGAGGCATTAAGGAATGTTACTTGCATCGGGATCTGGGTTAGTCAGTGAATGAATGAATAGGTTGGGTAAAAACTAGGAGGAGAGATGGGACCAGGGATTCGGTGCCACTCACTTTAACTGGGAACCATACCACTGTTTACTGGCTTCGCACTGAAACTTGTGTGGATCTTTATGTATCGCTGGCTGGCTTCTCGTGACCTCACCCCATTGGGCGTGGGGTGTGCTTCTGGCGGTTTGTACCTCTAGCCCAATGTGGAAAATTTCAGCTACTTCTGCTCTGTGGAGGCAGTACCTAGTGCCCAATTCGGAAATTTGGATGTTCTTCTCTTTGGCTGTGCCAGCGGTAACCGGAATTGCGTTCTAGAGCATCTCCACCGGGGTCTCCAAATCGGTGTCCGGCACCCCCAATTGGGGGGTGCCGGACACCATGTCCGCCCAAGTTTTGGAGGCCGCCCACAGCGGCGCACCCCAAAGGCCCGCCCCCAAACGGTCCGAGATGACGACCAAACTACAAACACCTTTTGGGTGTTCGGGCTACAAATTTTAGATTTAAACATAAACGCGAGGACAGTTTTAGGTTGAAACTTAAACTAAGACGATACAAATTTATACCTAATAAAACGATACAAACTTAAACTAAACCCTAATCTAAACGCCGCCGCTTGGGCCAGCCTCGTCGTCGTGCGCGGCCTTCTGGCTCTGGGCTAAGCGCGAACGCACACGCCTCTCCTGCCGGAGCGCGCTCGCCGCCCGGCGCATGGCATCCCTCTCTACCGCCCGGCGCGCGGCATCCCTGTCTGTCGGTGCCGCTGCTGCCCTCGCCTGCACCTGCCTCGTGAGGCGCTGCTGGTTCAGCTCCTCGTGCGACTCCCGCTCGGCGCGCAGCAGGGAGGCGTCATGCGCTAGCTCCTCCGCCTGGGCGATGAGCTGTTGCTGCCTGGGCTCCTCCGCCTGGGCGTTGAGCTGCTCGTACGCCGCCCGCTCGGCGACCGTGAAGGCGCGACAACGCTCGTCGCGCTGCGCGCTCAGGATGGAGGCCTCAATGATGGCGGCTTGCCTGCTCGTTGCGCCAGCTCTCGAACGAGTTGGCGGCAACCACCTGGTCAGGCCAACGCGGCGGCGGGAGCGCCTGCTCCGGCTCCTGCTGCGGCGGCGGCGACACCTCATCGAGCTCCGGCGGCGGCTCTTGGTCGGGGTACGACGCCTGCACCGGCTCCTGCTCCTCCTGCTCGTCCACGTCGACGTTGTCCATGTCCGCCCAGTTGAAGGCGGGTTCGTCGGCGGCGTCCTCCTGCGCCGTGGCGTGAGCACGGTGAGCTGCCTGGGTGAGGGTGGCCCATGAGGTGGCGAGGTGACGAGTCATGCTGTTGTTACGGGCTATGGTGGGCTACGGTGAGCGTCAGCGGTGGTGTGGAGAAATGGGTGCACGGCGGGGGCCTCTTTATAGCCATCCAGGGTCGAGGCGGGAACCGGAGCGGGAAGCGGTGGCGCTGGGCGTGAAACGCTGGGTGGGTGAGCACGCGTCTCGTCAGAGTTAATGGCGTTGACACGTCTCCGCCACTGCGCCGCTTGGGAAGCCGGGAAAGGCTGGGCGCTCTGCAGGCGCCGCCGTAAATGCGAGGCGTGCGGCAGACGCATCGCCGTCCCGTCCCTTCGTCGCCTGCAGAAATGCGTCGCCATTAACGCAGGCAAAACGGCCTCCTGCACGACGCCATTAGAGCACCTGTTCGCGCCGTGTTTGTATGACGGGTGGGCCGCACCTGTCGGAGGGCGTGTCTGGGCAGTGTCCGGCACCCCGAAAGGGCCTCCAAACTTGGAGGCCCTCTCGGGGGTGCCGGACACGATTTCGCTCGGAGCGACCCTTTGGGGGTGAAGCTGGTGGCCGATTTTGGCGTCCGGACCCTAATTGGGCCTTGGGGTCATTTGGAGGCCCCGGTGGAGATGCTCTTAGTGCAATTTTTCTCTTGGCCTAGGGAGGAACATAAACGAAGAATTCTTCCAGTAGTGGCAACTAAAGAGCAGGTCACTTCCATGCTGTTCCAGTCAGTTTGCAGGTAAACGGAGCTCGCCATGATAGGACGAACGAAAAGTATGAATTAGCAAAGTGGAAGAGAGAGGGGGAGCATGCATGAGCACGTTACTACTCATGGCTTTACAAGACGATCGGTGGAAGGTGGGGTGAGATCATGGGAGATCGATCGAATCGGGGTGGCAGCGCAGTGCAGAGCATTGTTTGTTGTCAGTAATTTGTCTCACCGTTTCTTTCACCCCGGGCGCATACATAAAAAACGCGGTAGTTAATTTACCTGGGGAAGCGCGGTTTGGGACTGTGGAGAAGAAGGTGGAGATCCCGGAGCGGGTAAACATTCCGCGCACGGGGGGTTGTATACTCCTACCAAGCGGTGGCACTGAAACTGATGGTTTTGTACTCCACTTGGGAGTCAGGCAGCTTTGGAGTCCGCCGCAGTGCTAGAGTTTCCCTTCTTTCTTTCTTTCTTTCTTTGGGGGAGAGAGATAGAAGATCTGCTCCTGCCAGAGTCTGAAAAGTGACTGGATATTCAGGTTTGGGACGTCAGTTGAGGATACTGCAGTTCCTTCAAATGTTCAGAGCAGAGCAGGGGAATGGCAGCGTGAGATAGCAACTGTTTCAGGAATCCATGGAAGTTCCGGGAGGAGTACTTGTTCTGTATTAATCGCGTTGCGTGTCCAATTGTCCCAAGTTCAAGTGACATCTATCGGAGTATATATGTGTACCGCCGATGCACCGGACCAGCGGAGTACAGATGGGTCGACCAAGGGATCCGCCGAAATTAAGGGGGAGGGCGCCGTGTAGATCGACTGTAGCTAGTACTGGGACACGTACGATTTGTGCTAGCAGCGATAGCCAACCGCATGTTTTTTTTTTTTTTTTGCGAAACACAGTACAACGCAAGCGCTCATATACACGCGCACACACTCACCCCTATGAACGCACGCACGCACACCCTACCCCTATGAGCACCTCCGAGAGACTGAGTTGGCGGGTCGAGTCTTGAGATTGACGAAGTCACCACGGGCGCCTCGCTGTCGACGGGAACGTCGCCTCCCACTGAAGAATATTCCGCCTTAAATGAGAAACACCAGCGTCAAACCTGGGGTTTGAACTCTGGTGGGCTAGGGGTACAACCACCCAACTAACCATCTTGCCACAGGCAAGTTCTCGCCAACCGCATGTTAACGGGCAAAGGATTAGCGGTACTTGCGTGTACGTACCCATGATATCTTCTCTCTTGTCGCGTTTGCTGTACTCTAATAGCCATGGTGGTGCACGGCACGCAACAAGTTGCGCAAGGTACGGATGCAAATGGGTTGGATGTTTAGATAGTCGTTGTGGCAGATCCATATAAGCTTTGCGTGCGCAAATTGATCTGCTGGGCCTAATACAGGCATTTATGTGTGTTAAATACTCCAATATAGATCGAAATCTCAAGGATCTCGGATCCTTCTGTGTGCCCTCTAGTGCTGTGTACGTACTCCCTCCGTTCCAAATTAGTTGTCTTTCATTTGTACAAAAGTGGATGTATCTTTTGTACAAATGAAAGACAACTAATTTGGAACGGAGAGAGTACGTACGTTCTGTCTTCAGAACAAAGGTATGTTTGGATTGTGGCCGAAACATATAGCCTACGTACCAATTATCCCATCCTAAACTTCGGTTTTTATTTGGATGGCTGCCACGCAATTATTTGGCATGCCAACATACAGTACTTCTTTGGCTAGTTTAGTTCACTTTTCTTACCAACGTTGGTCTACTCATGAACAATTACAGGGTCAACAAAAATTTTGGCTAGCCAAATATTTTGTGCATTGTCAAACAAGGGCTAGCACCAAACATATCCTATAAGAGTCATCGACCAGATCGCCTAGTTTGGATTCAAACTCATATGGCCACGGGTGCGAATGGCCTTTGCTGGACTTTACACTTCTACCATTGTGTGTAACTGCCGCAACTGTCGTAACTGTCTTGATCGGCGAGGGCTCTCTCCGCGGCGCGGTGAAGCTAGCTTCTCCTGACAATGATGGCGGGCGTCGTGGCGACGTCGTTCGTGCTTTCCTGGCTCCTCAGACTATTATAATATCCAGGCGAAAGGAGAAAGCACGTACGTAGTACAAGTGCTAAGGGGAACAGCGTCGGTGTCAGAACGTGGAGGAGCATGATCACGCACCAGAACGTAACACGTACGGCAAGTTGGCAACAGGGCACATGCATGCATAGATCCAACAGGTTCTTGCCCAAGCTTGGCCGATCGATCAGTCGACGATCGATGTAACGAACAACGTCCGGCAGCCTTCCGTACGCTGCACGTACGACTGTCAGAGAGCAGGTGCATGGAGACGGCAGCCACAGGTCGTCGTCACACTGCCGTGCGCGCGTGGGCGCCTGGCCACGGATCGAGCTATGCTACGTGTGTGGCGGCATCTCGATATCCTGGCATATGCCCAGTCGTGTGATGGCAACGCGAGTTGCAGCTTCCCCACTTGAATTTGAACTCTTGGTACTCAAAGTTTTATTACACCTGGCCTCTGCATAACAAATGCACACAGCCGTCATCCGAACGGAGAAAGTAAAAAGTGCATAAATAAACGAATTACAACCATCATGGTAATGTAAAACGCCTATGACATAGCGAGCTCAATAGCCTATGGAGGTCCAATCCGGCGATCAAGCGGCCACCCATGTTGTGATAAAATGTCCCTTGCCACCTCCTCCAGCCGTGCACATGCCTCCGTAAAGAGGTCTCGATGTCCCGCGCGTTGTAAGGTGGACCACATACGGAGAGTATTTGTACATCGGTAGAGTACCTGCAAAATGGAAACATCTTTGTCATTGAAAACCTTGTCATTTCTACAAAGCCAAAGCGACCATATAACGGCAATCGCTCCCACCCTAATAATTGTTCTAAGCTTCTTGTCTATCCCATGCAACCAGTTACCAAAAACGTTGGTCACAGACTTGGGAGGATATAAGTTAGACGCTATTTGGATGGATGACCATATAGAACGTGCGAAACTACACTCGAAGAATAAGTGTTTTATTGTCTCTTGTTGAGGACAAAACATACACTTAGTACTTCCATGCCAATTCCGTTTGACAAGGTTATCTTTGGTTAAAATGACACCCCTACGAAGATACCACGTAAAGACTTTTATTTTAAGTGGAATCTTCATATGCCATATCTTTTTATTATCATCGAATGGGATATCAGAATGCACAAGCGCCCTATACATGGAGTCTACTGAGAATTTTCCGTTCCCACATAGATTCCACCGAAATTCATCGGAACCTTGTGTGAGCTGGACTGAAGCCAACCGTGCCAACAAGGCGTTCCAAGATGTTAATCTTGGACCAATTAAATCTCGTCTGAACGACACGTTAGGGGGTGAACTCTGCATAACAGTGGCTATCGTATCCCCTTTATGTCGAACAATATCGTATAGAGCTGGGTATTGTTCCCGGAGGGTGGTGTTGCCTAACCATTTGTCCTCCCAGAAACGAATCTCCGAGCCATTCTTAATATTAAATACACCAAAGCGAAAGAAATGCTTCTTAGTCGCCATTAGGCCAGCCCAAAAATGAGAATCACCAGGTTTCCAATACACCTGTGATACCGCCTTTGAACCAATGTATTTTCTTTTAAGGAGAGTTTGCCAAATGCCATCTTCGGTTAGCAGTCGAAACAACCACTTCCCAAGGAGGGCCGAGTTCTTGATGCAGAGATCATGAATACCCAACCCACCTTGATCTTTTGGCCGACAAACAACATCCCATTTAGCCAGTCGATATTTCTTTTTCTCGCCAACCCCTTGCCAAAAGAATCATGAGCGGAAGTAATCCAACTTATTCAAGACACCTTTTGGCAATTGGAAGAAGGATATCATATACAGTACCATGTTTGTGAGTACTGAATTAAACTTATTACTGGATGGTTGCCATGCAGATGATTCCATCGTAAACTTATTACTGGATCCTGCCATGCATATGTTGTAGGAATGGTTCGAGGAGGCGGCGGCGACGAGTCAGGCGAGGAGGCGGAGCGGCGAACGGCGGTGCGGAATGGTTCGAGGCGGCGGCGGCGACGAGTCAGGCGAGGAGGCGGCGAGCGGCGGGTGCGGGATGGGCGTGGAGAAAAGAAAAAAAGGGGAGGACAGAAAACAAACAATTAAAGTATACATGTCATAGTAATGGGGGCCATCTAGATAGTGTAGAACATCGTTGGTCTAAGGAGATTTCTTACTCCCGACCTCCAGTGCTCACTGTGTCTTAAAAAAATAATCAAAAATCATATTTCAAAATTTCAAAAAAAAATAGTGACAAAAATCCTGGTTATTCTAAATGATATATTCTAAAAACGTGCAAAATTTCAATTAGAAATACATCTTATTTTGAGATACACAAAAAAGATAGATATATAGATATGAGTATAGTGTTTCAAATCTCCATTTTTTTTTAAGATTTTGTCATTTTTGTGTATCCCATAACATAAAGAATTCCGCCTTGTGATTTTGCACTGTTGTAGCTTACATAATGAACTATATCCAAAATTATTTTCAATTTATTTTAAAACTTCCAAATAGTTTTATTTTATTTTTCTAAAACGAAGTCAGCACTGGAGCTCGGGAGCACAAATGACTTTCCGATCATTGGTTGGCTTCCTATGTTTTTGTGATTCTTGCGATTCAAACTAACTCGCGATAAATAATTTTTTGCTTTCTCAGCCTTATATTTATCATGTGTATTTATATCATATTTATGTTCTTCTTTGTTCCTCCATTTAGGAATCTTGCGGAACAATGAAGCTATAGTCATTTGGAGTGAGCAAGATCATTAGTTAACCCATCTCCACCTCTAAAACCGTGTCATTAAACTTTAATACGACTGATGGCTCTCCTTCCTCCCCTGATTCATTTGGACGAAAATGAATGAGGTAAAAAAGGTGCTCGATTCTAAGAAAAGGTAGAACTATTCTAAAAAAAAGGTAATACTCTACAACAAAGTAGTCTCGATAGTCATTCTTGATAGAAGAATTACTTGGAGATTTCTTATTTCCGAGCTCCACTAATCCCTTTGTTTAAAAAAATTAAAAAAAATCATATTTAAAAATTTCATAAAATCTGAAATAAAATGTCTGATTGGTATCAATGATTTATCGAAATAGCGAGCAAAATCTCAAATTGAAATACTTTATATTCAGACCTACACAAAAATAACAAATGTGTTGTTTTTATTAAGTTATTATACACACTTTAAAATCTCTAAAATATATAAGATTTTGTGATTTTTTATATAGCTCATACTATAAAGAATTTCGCATTGCGATTTTTGCATTCTTATAGGATGCATCATCGACTAAATCCAGAATTTGTTGAACATTGTCAATATAGTTTTTAAAATTTAAAACAAAGGGATCACTGAAAACAAAGTGACTTTCTGAATTACTAACGAGTTTAAGGATCGATGCTGCATAGTATACTCGTTGCGGGTACATGCAATCCGAGCGGGTGGAAGGGATAGATAATGCCGATGCATTGAGACATTGGATTCCCACATTTTTATTGGTTTTCTAACAAGATGACATATTTGTCGTTCCTTCTTGTAGCCGTAACGATCAAATGCCCTTGATGCCACGCTACAAACAGACACGGGATACCATATAATAACAATAACGTTAGGCGACAGGTATGGATCGCTCATCTTTAGCGTCATTCATACACTCAACATCTCTAGCAAGCTTTGAATCGGTGGAGACGATCGAGAATCCGATCCAGATGTGGCTTCTTTCTGACCAATCGAAGTTTTGTGCGATCTTGTGATGTCACATGCGTCTCACTAGGCCGGACAAAAGTTTCGATCCACTGACTGCAGGCATAAATTAATTAGTTAAGTAAACGCGGTCTCCCCTAATTGATGAATGAACTCCTGCATGCCATCGGTTGGATTCGAACATTCTTGTGTGAACTTCTCCGGTAACTGGGAGATTCCAGGCAAGTATACGTACACTCGATCGGTGCAGTATATGGCAGGTTAACTAAACAAAATGCGTAAGAGAGCCAATGACGAGTAAGCTACTTGTCAGTCTACTGTTAGAGCTAATTAAACATGAACGGCACTGAACAGCAGAACAGGGACGTGAATTTGATATAGTACTCCCTCCGATCCATATTAATGGTCTCAACATTGTCTAGATACGGATGCATCTAGTCTAAACACTTAACTAGATACATCCGTATCTAGATAAAGTTGAGTCCATTAATATGGATCGGAGGTAGTATATCCATTTGATCCAAATGATGGGAGGACACATGCACCGCATCCAAGAAAAGATACCAGGCCGGCGAAGCATGTAACTAATGGAATCCTCCATATGCGGAAATCGTACCACCATACATATCATTGACTAGTAATCTGTATATATATTTGCCTCCCGTCAAATGTGCTGTGCACATGTACTAGTAGGCTACAACAAGAACTGGCGAGCTAATCAGGAGCGAAACAAAGAACCCATGGATGATGATGCAGACTGTCCTTGAGGCAGTAAAACTGACAAAATTACTGCCCACACCGTTGCAACCAATCAATGCACCGTGCAACAGCCAGCAGGTGTAGGAGTAGCTCGAACCAAAAGAGGAGCAGCATGCAGTCAGGAGACAGGCCAGTACGAGAGCAGAAGGAACACCTGCAAAAGAAAAAAAACTTACAGTGGTGGCTCTGGGCAGCAGCAAGATCCTTCTCTTTTGGCACTTCCCCCGCATGCATGCATCCGCGCAGTAGTACTGGCAGTACACTGTTAACCCATGCGTGCGTGCAATGCATCCATCCATGGTCCCCGGCCGCCGTTCCGTGTCCAAGCGTCGGTGCATGCAAATGCAACGGCCGGATAATGGATCGGCATGGCGCGCACAGTTAATTGACGCAGCACGTCGGCATGGGCTACCTGCTCTCGAGGAGGGAGGAGAGGATGCATGCAGATGCAGTGCATGGACGGGTTACGGTACTCTACTCTTGGTATTTACTCTAGCTGCTATGGCTAGCTAGGCCGTTGGTTTGTTCTTTTCTTATTCTTTTCTAGCTACTCCGATTGGGAAATGCTGCTTGATTTTTTCTCTTCTTGGCTAGCTATAGGGAATCCGATGCTTCGTTAGCTAGCTAGCTAGGATCCCCCGCTGCGATGTGGACGTTCGCTTTGCTCTGCGAGCAAACTTCTTATTCGTACTGATGCATGCAAGTCGATGAGCCTAGAGAGTTGTAGGTGTGTTTTTCCTAGCCATAAAGTTGTGCATATCTCATCTTATCTTGTGTTGGAAACTTGGAATGGATGTCTGTCAAATGACTTGGGACGTCAACTTCTCACTTGAGTATCACAGCCGCGGGACCAAGTTTCTTCGTGCATGGTTACTCTCCCTCGGTCTAAGCAGGCACAGCTCTCTACTGCATAGGTCCACCTGCATGCTACACCGAGCACGAGCAGGCAGCTGGTGCTGTGTTGCTTTCTGCTGCCGACTGACGTTTTCATTTTACACGAATCTTGGCACCGTCTTTTTTTTACAGCTTTTTTTTTTTTTTTTTGCGGGAAAGCACTGGTAAACTTACAGCAAGGTCCTTACAGAAAGATCCAGAACAAAGGGAAAATTACAACTTGGTCCAGCTGGAACTCGATGTTGACGACGAAGAACAGAACGTGCGGCCGGCGCGCCGCCGCTGCTCCTCCCCAGACCTTGGATCAGGAGGAGTCCCTCTGCGGACGGGAAGTCGACGATCCTCAGCTTCAAGAAGCCTCCACCCTGCACCGCCATCGCCATCGCCTCGCCGCACGTCACCAACACCTTCGAAAGCTTGAAACACCCGGATCCGCCGCACTCGGACTCCGGCGAGGGAAGAGCACGCACGGCAGCACCAGAGGCCTGCGAGCATGCACAAAGCAGCAGATCCGCAGCGACGGAGCTCCGGAGAGCGCCACCACCGTAGAGGAAGATCCCTGCTCCAAAACACCACACCACCCACGCCGCCGTCTCCTCAACGCCGCCGGCCCGGGACTCACACGACCCTACACTATGTACAGACGAGCTGCGGGGTTCCCCCACCCTCCCGCCGCCGGAGCGGCCGGCGGAGGGAGGGGGAACCGTCGAAACGCCGCCGGCGAGGTGGATCTGCGAGGACGCCCAAAAATCGCCCTCTTTACTGTTGCGGGAGGGAAAGGTCCAAGGTCCTTGTCTTTTTTTTACAGCTTAATCAGAGAAGGTCTCCTAACCCCTGCCCCGTAGAATCAACAGCCACGCTACACGAACACACATGTGCATAATCAGAGACTGATACTGCAACACAGTTGCCAGTACTGACTGTCGGTCTGCCACTGCTACTCCGAAGCTGGAGTGCTGCTGCAGACTGCAGTGGAGAGGGACTGAGATCCAGTGCCCCGCAAGAGGCAGGGCACACCGTGACCTGAGGCAAGGAAGCAAGCAAGCAGCGGCAGCCGTGCGAGCGTGCTGCCAGTCGACAGTAAGTATACGTCACGCTTCTCTCCTAGGAGTAGAAAAGAAAAGAAAAGAAAAAAGGAACGGGTAATGCGGTTAGTATAGTTACTGGCCTACCTACCGGGTACGCCGCCCATGAATTGCGAGGGAGCGGGTCACGCGGGCGCGCACGCGCGCTACGGCGGCTATTTATGCCGCCGAATCGCCGGTGCCCGATCCGGCATTCATGGACTTCATGCAGACGAGGACTGGCCGGTGCAGGAGACGAAAGGTGGCGGGGTTCCGATCGAGCGTAAATGGTTCACGAGCCGTTGAGAGTTGTAACAAACAATTCTTTTCGACGGAGTGTAGCTTGGTACTAGTTGAATTTAGCGTGGCGTCACGCCACGCCCTTGTTTTTTTTGTACAATATATTATTTTTTTTGTTCGGCAAAATGTTGGCCAAATTGGAGTGTTGAAACATGTTTTTATTTTGTTATGAATAGGCAGCATTTTTGTTGTGAGTTTTTTATATATATTGTGTAGAATATTCAAATATTTACTGGTTTGAAATGTTCGAACATGTTTGTATTTCAACGACAGTATTTAATTGAAATTAGGAAAATCCATATGAATTTGATTCCACATTTGGGAAAAGTTTATTCGTACGGTGTCGAAATTTTGACCAAATTGAAATGTTTAAACATATTTGTAATTTGCTATAAGCATATAGTTTTTTTTAGCATTATCGATATATTTAATGGAATATCGGTATATTAGCTAAAATGTTGGCCGAATTGGAATTGCAAACATCTTGTTTATTTTGTTATGAATAGGTAGCATTTTTGTTGAGCATTATTGATATATTTTGTAGAATATTCAAATGTTTGGTAGTTTGAAATGTTCGACCATGTTTGTATTTCGTTGTCAATATTTAAGATTTGAATTACCTCCAAATGGTAACCAAATTTGAATATTCCATATTTTTTTTAAAGTAAGTAGGTTGTATGTATTTTTCTGATTGTTTTGATATATTATTCGATTTTTTTCCAATGGATATATTCGGAGATATTGATTTATAATTTGTTTGAATTTCAAAAATTGGTGAAAGTGGGAAGCTATTTGTATGTTTTTTTTTGTCGGCTTTCAAATGCTCAAATTTGGAAGTCATTGAAAATTTTGAAGTGTTCGAATTTGAAATTTGGTCATATGGAAAAAAAGTAAGCGTTTATTTGTTTGTGTTAATGTTGATATATTTGTCATATTTGTGAATGCGGTGGTGGGAGAAATTCAAATCTGAAGATGTACCCATTCAAAAGTTTTTTAGATTTGAATGTATTGAAATCAAAAAAGGAGAAGTTTACATTTACAAATTGTATAAATTTCAAAATTGTTAAAAGTTGTTCGCATGTGAATTTTTTTTTTGTGGTTTTTAAGTGCTCAGATTCAAAAGGCATTGGATATTTTAAAGTTTTCAAACTTGAAATTCGATCAAATGTTGTAAATAGTCGGTGTGTGTTTTTTTGTGTTAATGTTGATATATTTGTCATATTTGCGAATACTTGGTGGGAAAACTTCAAATTTATAAAGGTGCACATTCGAAAGTAGTTTATATCTGAATATTTTGAAATTTGGTAGAAGAAATTTACATTTTTTTTTCTAATTTAGTTAAATAGGGTAGGCCCGCCCGTCAGAAATTTAATAGTTTATGAAATTATTTTTGAAAAGGGAAAAAATCCGTTATATTCTAGGGCATGTCCAATTTTTAAAGCAAACTGGAATGCTAAAAAATGTTTCTGTTTGCTTATCAATTTCTAATTTAAGTCTATAATGAGTGCGAAAGCACATTTATTTAACTGAATTCCATAATTAGAGAGTTTGTTTTGTGAAGTTCAACTCCATGTAATTGTCCATATAATTGGAGCAAGTGCATTGGTTTTTTTTTTTCAAATTTTGGCCAAATTGAAATGTTTTGTTCATATAGTGCAGAAGAATTTTCCAGACATGTGCGTTTTTTTGTTGTAAATAATTGGTTTTGAGTTTTAGAAATGTTCAGGTTTGAAAAATTGTTCAATTTTGAAAGTTATTAAGATTTGGATTTTTGGAGACTTAAATTTCAAATTTGGATTTGAATGTTCTGACATGTTTGTGTTTTTTCCACAAATTTATCCAAATATTGGTTGTTATGACAAAGTCAATTTCCTAAAAAATTTCTACATGTTGACAAATTTGAATTTTCCACACATGTGTGTTTTTTGTTGTAAATAATTGATTTTATGTTTAGAGATGTTTAGGTTCAATTTGGAAAGTTATTAAGATTTGGATTTTTAGAGACATAAATTTCAAATTTGGATTTGAATGTTCTGACATGTTTGTGTTTTTTTTCCACAAATTTATCCAAATATTGGTTGATACAAAAAAGTCAAACTTTTGTATTTGTTGCTGTAAATTTTTTTTCTAGTCATTTTGATATTTTCTCATATTTGTACGATGATTATTTTTACAGGAATGTTTTCATTTTCTGTTTTTTCGTTAAAAAAAATTCTGACACGGTAGTCCCACCCCGACGTCGACGTGACGTCAGCAGGGGGAGAGCCTCCCGCGGCCGCTCCGGCGACGACGACGGCGGCGGCGCAGCAGCGTGTTCTGGGAAGCGCGCGCGGGCGTCGCGGACGCGCGTGGATGCGGCGTGGCCGCAGGCAGCGGCGCCGCCACATCTGGGCCGCCGAAGCGTTGCCTGAAGCGGCGAACGCGGCGGCCGGAGCAACTCAACGGCGGCAATGATTCCGGCGTGGTTGCGGTGTCCCAGAACGCGAATCTCGGCGAGGAGGGAGAACGCACGGCGGTGGAGCTTGCTGTATAGCTCGATTTGATCGAGGAACAGCGGAGAGGCGCCGTCGCACGGCGGCGGCGGCGCGGCGATCTCGACGTCGCGGGAGAGAGAGGGAGGGGGAGCTCTGGACGTTTTTGCAGAAAAGACCCTGGGTTGTGATGTAATGTCATGTAGGTCCTTTTCTTCGTGAAATGGTGGACTGCGGAGCTATTTTTGGCAGCGAGGGGCGTTTTTGCAAAAGTGTAACGGGAAGCCGCGGTGGTCGTTCGATCGGGAGGCGACGGCGCAGATCGAAGAACTGTTCAACACTGTTCCTAGCTACAGTGCGTACTGTTGCCAGGAACAGTGCGCGAGCGCTGAGGGAGCGAGGATTTGCTCAGCTTTCATATAGTTAGTGATAGTAACATGACTTTCAAGAATACTACATCACCATGCAAAAAGGTGCACTCATCTTCGTACTGCATGTTTCTCCGGCAGTTGTGGTTGCATACATATAACAATTGACAAAGAAAAAAATCTAAGAGAATATCTATTGAATAATAGTTAGATTTTTTATTCACTCGAAGGCGCGAAATGTTTTATCAGTCATCATCGTACATGTCCTCAAACAAGCAACCTTTTTGGGAGAGTGGAAAGCGAAAAATTATTTTCATCCAAGATTGTTTGGATTAAAGATTGACACACACGAATTTGGGCAAGGTGCTGATTTTGTAGGCCCCATTAATTAAGATCTATTAATATTATCAGGAGTTTCTCTGCTCATGCTGCTCACAGTGGTGAGTAATTTAGAGTAGCAACATGCTGATGTTACTACTCCCTCCGTTTAGGTTTATAAGTCCTCTAGGTATCCCTAGGTCGTAAATTTGAGCAACATAATATGATTTATATATTGTAAAAAAATATAATTAGAAAATTCAGACTTTATATTTTCTAATGGTATAATTTTGTATTTTAATTTTTGTATTATATTAGTTAAATTCACGACCTAGGAATACGTAGAGGACTTATGAACCTAAACGGAGGGAGTAGTTTATATTACTAACTGCATAGTGGGAAACTCCTTCCATCACAGTTTACGGGGTATACAGGTAGTTTTAAAACACACTTTAACCATTAATTTAGTCAACAAGATTTAAATTTTATCATAAAAATAATAGCATTAAAATCTTGTCTTCAATATAAATCCAATGGTATAATTATTGTGACGCAGGGAGTAAGGCCTATGCCAATGCATTGTATCTTAGCACGTTATCATAGGTGTAATAAATAATTAAGAAACAACTTGTCCAATGTATTTTTTCTTATGAGTTGTATCTAATTTAATGATTTTTGGCTCATGCATGCATGTGATTGGGCTAGCACAATTTTTTGCCTATGGCCACGTGAAAAGGTTGTATGTTAGCTAAGATACAACCCCACCCTTTCTCTTCATTAACTAGCATGCCACATAAGCAAAATGCATATGAAACCGTGCTAAGAGACTTGCATTGGCATATGCCTAATATACTCCCTCCGTCCGGGTATTCAAGTCCCCTAATGAAAAACTATGTGTCCCAAAACTAGGTAGAAATAAGGCTCGTTTAGCATTAATTTCTCGTCTTGATTAGACTACTCATAGTGGGAGTAACATAGGTAGTAACATAAGTGCCACATGGGCAAAGATGATGATGTGGCATGCAATTAAAGAGGAGAGAGACAAATAGAGTAACTAGCTATTTTACCGTAACATCACACAGTTCAAGACAATATGAGTGTACAACCTAATTAATGAAGAGTTGCATGACACCGCACACAAGTTACTACCCACTATAGAGGTGGTAACTTAGCCTAGTAACATGTGTATGTTACTAGTCTAATAGCATCACTAGCAGAGCCCTTAAAAGGGCCAACCCTTAAAAATAACCGCTTTTTTACGGGTTCGGGAGGAAAAAACGAACTAGCAGAACCCTTAAATCCTTAAAACTGTAAAAAAGTTTGAGGGTTGACCCCTATTTTCGTTTACGAACCTGTACAGGTGAGGGTTGGAGGGGAAAATTGGAGGCGACCCCTACTCCGCCTCCAGCCCAGCCGCAGCTCCCTCGACGCCGCCGCGATTCGCTCCCTCGACCGGCTCCCTCGACGACGCCGCCGCTCCGTGCAACTACGGTATGTTTTCTTTCCCCTTTTCTTTGCTTGTTTTAATTTGTAGCAAATCAAACTAACTATATTTTGTATATTGTAGATGAACACCGATGATTCCATGACCGATGGTTCGGGTTGGTCGTCGTCGGACGATTCCGACATCGATGATTTGCTTCAAGACGACGATGCCGAGTTGATGGTCGTCGTCCTCGCCGTGCAAGATATAGAGGACCGAGCGAAGATGCTCGATCAGAGAAGGGGGTCTCAGATGGGTCGCATTTGCATCCCCAGAAACCGCGCTGGCGGGCACGACCAACTGATGCAAGACTACTTCTAGAATAGTTTCTGGAGATGCTCCACCTTGCAACTACAAAGTCATGGACAATGAGTACTCAATGGGATACTATCTCACCGATGGCATTTATCCTGAGTGGGCAACTCTTGTTGTGTGATTCTACACAACATGATCCTTGAGGATGAGAGGGGTTTGAATTTGCCTTGTTTCTATGACAATGTTGGAACCCGAGTGCAACCGGAAAGAAACCCAAATCGCGTAGAAGCTTTTCTCCAAACACATCGAGATATTGAGAGTGCCAACACTCATTGCCAGCTGCAGAAGGATCTTATCGAGCACCATTGGCAGCTAGATGGGCGTCGTCGCCAACACCAATGATCTACCATTGTTTTACTTTTCCATGTCCTATTTGATTCGAACAATTCTTGTAATTTCGAAAAACCCTTGTTGTAATAATTTGAATGATTATTATGTGTTTGAAACTACTATTTGGTGTTGTAATAATAACTAGAATGATTATTGTTTTGTTCAAACTATTATTGTTCTATGAAATTTTTTATGAAACATACATGTCTGTTTTAAGGGTTGGGGTTGTGGCATCTAGCAGTGCCCTCAAACCAAGCCCTTATAACGGAATATTCTGTTTTAAGGGTTGGGTTTGAGGGTACTGATCTACGCCCTCTGTTTCCAACCCTTAAAACTGCCATTTCTCGACCCTTATTCCCCTTTTAAGGGTTGGACTTTTAAGGGCTCTGCTAGTGATGCTCTAAGTTACTCCCCACTATGACTAGTCTTAGTATGCAGCACCCTACCTCCTCCTCTAAACACACACTGGACTATTGCATGTAATTACCTCTTCATATTTAGCATGCAATATTTATTGTCCCGCCTAATAAATAGCCACAGTTAATAGGAGATAAGCAAGAATTTTCCTTTTCCAGTCAGTTCCTGCCTTGGTCGTGGTGCTGTATTTATTATTTCATTCGGAAGGTTGTCCCAGAATACCCGGACAGAGGGAGTAGAAGGTTGTATTTATTATTTTGTACACTTATATTTCATTCGGAAGCGCTATGGTAATTAACTACTCTCACTGTGGTTATGTTAATCCAATTGTCTCACCTTTTAAAATGATTGCCACATCATCTATCATCTTTTTTTTCTAGGTAGTACTTATGTTACCAACTTAGTTACGCCTACTACTCCACAGACCGCAGCAGCCGGCCCCATTAATATTGTATTGTTGAGTCAATGTGAATTCTCATGTAAATCTAGCAATGTAATGCAAAGGGATCATTCAAGAGAAAATCCTATGAGATCCAATACTACAAATCAAGTGTCGCTGATACCCATGTGAACTCCAAAAAAATGGATTTTTTACATACATATGCATTTACTCCTATAAAATTCGAGAACTCTAAATTTCCAAATTTCTATGAAAATCCTTTGGATAGAAAAGGCCCTAAGGCTGTAAGGCAATACATGAGCTACCAAGAGCATGGAAAAAATTCACATGTTCGTTACACAGGGAATTCGTGCACTTATTCTACAAAGCTGGGCATTTAAGATTTTAAAGGGAAAAATAAGAATCAATTTATGATTACTGAATTATGCCATTCTAAACTAAATTTATAATCTGCTGTGAGAAAAGACACGAAAGGTGAGAAAGTAGCTCAGCCAAATGGAAAAGATATGCACAACCTAGTTTGAAAAGCTGGATTTACCATGGTCACCGGACCACCTTGATGCCGAATGTAGCCAAGCTAAATTTTTTTTCGAAAAAGGGTGCGGATCTCCGGCCTCTGCATTAAAATGATGCACACAGCCAGCAACCAAGCTGATAGCTTTGTATGAATCGACATGGAGTGTAGTACTGAACGTGCACACACACGATTTCAAACAAGAAAAGAGTGAGAGAGAAAAGGGCGTGCAAAGCCGGTGATGTTTGCAAAGTTCATACTAGTACTACTAGCTAACTACTCGGTTTGCATTGCAATCATCAGGAACATGAACTAGCTAGCTATGAGGAAAAGTAGAAAAGGTGCTTCAGGTTCAAATGGCTGATTATTTGTGAAACGAATCAAAGGATGGCAAAAGTGCCATATGATGATCTCGTGCATTGTGATAAGGGGGACGATGAGCGAAATATTCCCTTCCTTTTTCGCCTTACGATACGAGAAAAGTTGCATGTGTCTGAAGAGTGAAAATAGTTGCATCTTTTTATCAGGAGCAGTGCAAGCCGTTATTATAACATGACCATAAGCTTTTGTACCATTAGCAACTTCCCATGCGCTAAATTCAAATCTTTCGTTTTTTGATTTGTTTTTTGCAACAGTAATTGACGGTTGCTCCTGGAGGTGGAGTAACATTCTGAACATTTTACCAAAAAACAAGGTAATTGACAGAAAGTGTGTGTGCGCTTCCTCTCGCGCGCGGCGCACGCGGGTTGTCGGAACGACCAACATCGCATCCTTGGCTGCTGGTCATGTACACACTGTTTTACCTGTCGTTTCTGCATACACCCAACGCAGCACCCACATCACATGCAAACCAATTCAAAACTTTAAAAAACACATAACTTTCAAACTAAACTTCCAAATTAAAATCGCTTTTCACCATAGTGTTCCTCGCGACGATATCTTCGAAACTAGATCTCACATAAGCATGTTCTGACCATTATTTTTGAAAAGCAATTTTGTATTGTCAACTTGCTTTTCTATCAGGAAAGCAAGTTTAAGGTAAAAACTTGCTTTTTCATCCAAGAAGTTGCCTTTTTTAAATATCAACTATGTATGTCGAGACAACTTTAGTTATGCAGAACAAACATGAATTCTCACATAATACCGACAAAGTTGGCCATTGAGTAGACTAAAAACAAGCTCCTCTCATCCTTGCATATTTTCATGTTTGTGGTAGAAAAGAAAGTCTATAGTACGAAGTATCTTTTTGGGAAAGTTTATATTACAAAGTCGATTTTGTATAGAAAAGCAAGTTTGTACTACAAACTTGATTCTCGCATTTTCTAGAAAAGTAACTTTCCACATGAAAATATGTTTTTACCATAAACTTGCTTTATCATGACAGGAAATTGAATTTTCAAAATTAGTTATAAGAACATTTTCACGTGGGATCTTGTTTTGATGATTTCGCCGCTAGTAACACTATAGTAAAATTCGATTTTGATTTGTACACTCGGCTTGAAAGTTATACTTTTTAAAAAAATATTGGCATAGCTTTGTCTAAATAGCAACTTCTTGGCTAAAAAGCAAGTATTTACCAAAACTTGCTTTTTTTGGTATAAAAGCAAGTATATAGTACAAAGTTGCTTTTCAAAATAATTGCCAGAAGTTGTTCATGTGAGATCTAGTTTTGAAGATCTTGTCACTAGGAACACTCCAGTGAAAATCGATTTATATTTGGACGCTCGTTTTAAAAGTTATGTGTTTTTAAAACTTTTGGAATATGTATGCCCGTAGCTGACATCATCTATTTGGTATGTATATAAAACCCACCGGCGGAGCTATGTTGAGGTCGGAGGGGCCGCCGCCCCCCCCCCCCCCCCCCCCCCCCCCCAGCCCAAGACGATATTTTTTTTGTAATCACCTAGTAGTCAGCTATGAACTGGACAAATGAGAGCACCCGGCCCCCCCACGTCCGCAGGCATACGGCCCATTGACTGGTCCTCGGCAACTTCCAGGAAGAGAAAAGGAAAGAGCATCTAGCACAGCCGAACTGGCGAGAGGCGAATTGGCGAACGACGGCCTGCATCCCCCCGTCGCCCTTCCGGCCGGCGCCCCCACCCACCCACTCCGCTCGCCGACCTGGATTGTGGCAATTTCCGACCCAACGGACTGCTCCGACCTGGCATCCGGCCACCAGGAGCACTGGCGGCGATCTGCGACCCGTCCAAGCGGCGTCGCCCTGACCTGGCGGCCAGCAGCTGAGCAGCAGCGACCCAGCGGCTCCACCGGTCGATCCATGGAGCTGGATCTCTTCTTTACCACTTTGATTCTTGGTAAATGGTATCTAGCTAGGAAGCCTAGGATTTTCTTGTTCCAGTTGAGTACGCGGCTGTACAAGCACAACCTGAATACCTGATCCACCTCAGCTCAGTCCCAAATTCCTAGTGGTGATTTTTTATTGTTTGAGTTGCAGATTTGTACAATTTTTCTGTTCAGTAGTTGATTGAATTGCTGCAAGAGAATTATCAGTGGTAGCGCCCATGGATGGCCAGTATCAATATAAATTTGTCTCAAGTCTATTGTTGCAGTTTTTTTTGTGTGTGTGTTTCGCCCCCAAATTTTTTTTGAAGCTCCGCCACATCCACGGTGGAGCATGCATGCAGAAAATTATTGTTCTTGTTGTGCATGCATCAACTTACCCAAATTGGAAAAAGCGCGTCGCGTGGGTGAAACCTTCCTAATGTGGTCGCGTGCGCTCCGTCCAGGAAAAGCGCGCGTGCGCTCTCCAGCAGCGTCCAAAAAAACAAACATGAACGTAGAAGCCCGCGGAGCTGAGGCTGTACATAGTTCGGCCCAATATAGGCCAGCCAAATCTGGGCCAACCTTGACCCAGGTTGCTGGTTCCTGCTCTCCCCCAGTCGCCGCGCCGCCGAAACCCCTTCGCCGGCGTGGACAAGCTAGCCTCTGCTCCTCCTCCTCCTCCTCCTGCCGGAGCACGGCTACTCTAGCCCGCAGGTATCCTCCTCCTCCTCCTCCTTTGTACGATAGTCCCTGCCCTCCACCGGATTCATTGTGGGATCAGACGCATCCAGACTCCCATCCCATGCAGTCAGCCGCAGCTCCGGCGAGGGCAGGGAGCCGCCTCTGCGTGCGCTGCGGCGAGCGGAAGGCCGCGCTCAAGCGGCCCAAAACCCTAGATCAGGTGAGCCCCGCCGGCTTCCCGCTTTCAGTATCAGTTCATCCTGATTGTAGCCTGCAGGAGCTTCATACAGTTCATCCTAATTGTTATAGTCTTGAGTAATGGGGACCCAAATAGGATGTTCCATTTGTGAAATCATCAAGCTCTTGATAAATTGCTTGATGTTGTGAATTGTGATGTTTCACCATGCCCTGTGCGATTTATGCGTATGCTTAGTTTTCATCTATATTGCCTTATTGCTTTTAGCTGTCAAGTGTTTTCATTTTTCTATCTGACAGACATAGAGTAGTATTTGACATTTTCTGTATAGATATGCAGGGAATGTTTCTATATCGTCTTCGAGGACGAGATTCATCGAACAATTGTTGACAATAATTTGTTTAAAGCCGGTGAACGTGTGGCAATTGGAGCTTCCGGTGGAAAAGGTATTTGCAGACTTGTACAAAACAATCAAGTAACAAATGCTTTTTATGCAATAGATGTGCTTCCTACTCACTACTCATTGAATGATAAACACCTTAATGCCGGCTTCTATGTCTGGCTGGTACGCTAGGCGCTATTGTCTCCTTGAGAGCCTTGCATTTTGCAAAAGTGTGTGTTATCAAAATGTTCATTCAACCTTCTCGTCACTGCAACAGAGATAAAGATTTTGAATTAAGGCGACCACTTTACAAATATTGTTGCTGTTCAAAAATATGATAAACCAACTGGCAGTATTGATCATTTATCTTATCTGTATAACGCAAATGTTGCTGAGCTTAGTGTTGAAATGCTTGCTTATTTCTTACTTATCGAGCTTGATCTTATGCAGATTAAAACACTTGTTTGTAACGTTATGCAGATTCAACTGTGCTTGCGTACGTGTTATCAGAATTAAACAAACGTCACAACTATGGCCTTGATCTGTTCCTTTTATCTATTGATGAGGGAATCACAGGCTACAGAGACGACTCTCTGGAAACTGTTAAAAGGAATGAGATCCAGGTTCCCCTCCTCCACCAGATTCATATAGTTCTGCTGCAAATTTTGCCTCTTAATGTGTTCTCTTCTACTACTATTTATTACATACATTTAGTTTATTAAATATTACCAGTTAAAATTTTCTTATTCATGTCTTGCTGATTCAACCATGCAATTCATGTATTGCAGTATGGCCTACCATTGAAAATAGTTTCTTATAAGGACCTCTATGGCTGGACAATGGATGATATTGTGAAAGCAATTGGCCTGAAAAACAATTGTACTTTCTGTGGTGTTTTTCGACGTCAGGTAGCTGTTACGTACCCTTGTCAGTAAGACAACTGCGTGCTCATTAATCGAGTGAACATTCCATTCTTATTAGGCACTAGACCGAGGTGCTGCTCTCTTGAAGGTTGATAAGATTGTAACTGGGCATAATGCAGATGACATTGCAGAGACTGTCTTGTTGAATATTTTACGTGGTGATATTGCAAGGTAAATGTTGGTTAATACTAAATGTTGGAGACTGTCTTGTTGAATATTTTACGTGGTGATATTGCAACGTAAATGTTGGTTAATACCTTATTGTAGGAGTACTAAATAAGGTATGCTATTATAACATTGTTCTCATGATTGTTGTGTTTGGTATTATGCTTTTATTTTATAGGTTAAGTAGGTGCACCTTCATAACTACTGGTGAAGATGGGCCAATCCCTAGATGCAAGCCTTTCAAATACACCTACGAGAAGGAGATTGTTATATATCCTTGACATGAAATGTTCTAATCAGTTCTATTTGTTATTAACTTATTATGCTTTACCCATCAACATGCCCTGAGATATTTAATCCTTGACTGCATGACACGTATGCATATTTCAAAAAGCTGGACTACTTCTCCACTGAATGTAATTCAGCTTCTTGTTCTCTGCAATTGAACAGTAGCTCCTCATTCCATTACCTCAAGATACTAAGGACTGTAAATATAGAATCAAAATATAAGTTTGCAATAATCAGTGCTTAACATTTGATAGTCAATGCCGTAGTAGTTCTGCTAAGCTTTCTTCCTCCAAACTTAGTGATGTGTGTTTAGAATCAATATACATTTTGTAGACAACTGTTCCCATCTTCTGTTAAAATAAAAGTTATGTTTATTGGTTCTCTATCACTATTCAGGTATCTATTCACCAAATGCATATCGTGGATTCGCTCGTGAATTTATTAAAGATTTGGAAAGGATGAGGTAAAGACTTGTGTTGTCCAAAAGTAGGATTATTTCTTTTCTTTACATTTCTTCATATGTTAATGTATGCAATCTCTGGATATTTTTCAATATATTATATATTGTTATCTGGTTTCAGTAGCTTGAATCCGTACATCATCAATGGTGCAGGCCTAGAGCTATACTGGACATCATAACCTCTGGTGAAAATTTCCGGATATCCACGACAACAAGAATGCCAGAGCAAGGAACATGTGAACGTTGTGGTTACATTTCGAGTCAGGTATTTCGGTCACATATACTGTGCAATTTGCCCCCTTCTAGATCCTCTGTCACTCAAGATAACCAACCAAAGAATTATTCATTTGCTAAGACAGTTTAAAATAGGTTGATTACTTGCTTATACAGTGACAACTATTTTCTCAATACAAAACCACAGTTAGCTCTCATGTAGGACATTTTTATGCCAGTATTTGGACTGCATGAATTTGTCCTTATTTTGGCACATTTGAACTTCAACAATTTTACTGACTGCATATTGGATGAAAATCTTGCTCCGTAGAAACTATGCAAAGCGTGCGTCCTGCTGGACAGCTTGAATCGAGGCTTGCCGAAACTAGGCATAGGGAGGACTGCTAAAGGCGTTGCTGGAGCTGATGGTGACGGTGAGCGGCAAGGCAAACGTCCAGAGAGGAACAGGTCAAGCCTACAAGGAAAACATGGCAACTTGGACTTCTGAATATCTGCTGTAATGGTCACCGAGGAAACCTCATGTATTCCTTCAGTATGTTGTACTATAATGTAACATGTTTTAGTTCATGGCCATTGCTGCTTGTTAAGATGGTAAAAGTGATCAAAATGAAATACAACACAGACGAAGTCGGGAATTGTTATTCAGTAAAAGAAAATTCAAAGAGATTCACGACACACGTCTATGCTTATTACAAACGATGAGGTTGTCGTTTGTTCTACAGTCTACAAGTCAATGATCGCCCAGTTTAGTATAATAATGGTGGTCTGTGTTTGTTTCCTTCCATTCGTAAGAAGAAAGATTATAAATCAGTTCACTTGCAAATATTTCGGCAAGAACTACTTTCTAATTCCGTTAAAAAGAAATGCTTCCCAAGAATCCAACATCTGCCGTGCTGAACAGCAAGGACTTTTGTCACAAACATGAGAATGCTGTGTTGCCTGCTCAACTGAATATTCTGTAACAAGAATGTTAGGTTCCCTACTTCAAAGAATAACATCATTCTGGCTCTCAAAGGATGCATTACCCCAGCCTACAAAGAACTTGTTTTTGGGCCGTTAGATTCACAAACCCTCCTCGACATCACAGTTTCATAATGGCTCGGTAGCAGCAATACACATCTGGGCTGCGCTATCACGCAGGAAACGCTCTACAAATCTTGTCCGCTTCGTAGGAGGATTACTGATGAGCATCATCGTGAGAGGCACTTTTCTTGCCTAACCGTTTCCGCCTATTCTATTAATGCTGCTTCCTGTCCTTATCCCTATACTCACTGTTGGTGGCTCTTCAAGGAATGATCAACATAAAAGATCACACCATATACATCTGGGCCCCACCATTTACAGCAAAGAGCCGAAAAGCACAATAGTGATTATCTGCTAAAAAGGAATTCCATTGCTGACGCTAAAAAAAGGTTGGACTGTTAAGACTTAATTAACAAAAGAAAAGCAATCCATTTCAATCTCTAAGGCAATTGTTTCAACTGGAGTCCCTTTTCCATTTATATATTTTAAATAAAAAGTAAGATGTCCAAACGAGGTCTAGGCAGTAATGCAACATTGAACTGCACTACAAGACTTGAGACTCACTGCTCCTCCCGCCTTGCCACTAATACTACCATATGACTCTTGATGTCATCCTTGTTCTTCAGCTGGCATTTCTATTTGGACTGGAAATAAAAAGGAAAGGAATCAGCAAAAGGATTATAAGGCATGTGAGGATAGTCAAAGACAAAAGAGGAGGTACGACAATAATCAAATATTACGAATTATACACAAGTTTGAGCTTACGCAGTAAACGATATAATGTCCAGAACATAAATAATTTAAACCTACAGTTTATCCATCAATATGTTGCTTGAATATAATTCTGCATATGGAACAAATAATCTTATATACATTTCACAGTTATACCAAACGATCAATGGTAGACGGGATGAAACAGTATCAAAAGCAACGAATGTAGGATGATGAGTGCAGCTATCATATAAAACATTTTATGATAATGCTTTGATCGAACCCACAAGTTTCAACCACAGATAAGCATATACATAAAGCAAATGAGCACCAAAGTATTAACAGAATTCACATATCAAATTTCGGTGATATCATGAGTTCAGAGACAAAAAAAAATTAAGAAATCTAAAGGCAAACCTTGCAAGATGATCACCCTTGAGCTTAGGGAATTTGGGAGGCCATGTCATCATAAAAGGTTGGATCCTCTCTAGAGTTTGATCCTCTTGTGTCACCTCATAGACTTTACGCAGCACCCTGCGCCTAGTATCGAAGCAGAATGCGCATTGTCCCAGCTTGAGGAATACAAACTCGAGAAAATCCCCTGTCTGGGTTGTTTGCAAAAGAGTAGCAGGCTCGCCATCGTCCGTCCAGACCGTCATCCCCAAAGTTTCAAACATCTCGGGCAAGCTAACAACTTCAGCAAGCAGCCAGTTCGGCGCGCCGACTCTACCGAGGTGGAGCCAGATACAGAGCTGGAGGTCCTCATCAAGATGGATGAGAAAAATCGCTGAATCATCATGGACCGGTGCCAAAATCATAGCTTCGTAATCGTACCGCTCCATTCCTTCCGGGAGCGGGATCGTGGAGAGGCTCGAGCTTTTCAGGTCGAGCGCCGCGATGCTGGTAGAGTGCTCCAGATAGATCTTGGAGCCGGCCAGCAGAGGTCTTGAATTCGACTTGGGAGAAGGGAGCACGGCCGCGGCCGACGAACGGAAGCGCCACTGCCCGTCTTCTTGCAGCACGTATATGTGCGCCTTGTATTTCACGGAGTATTCGCCTTTTCCTTTGATGAGGAACCCCATGGAGAGCCATACGAAGGCGAGGCTGTCGCGGCTGCCTTGGTCCACCTTGAGGAGGAAGTGGGCGGCGGTGCCCGCGGTGCCGTCGAGCTGGTCGTACGGGGTCACCGGGATGGCGACGACGCCCCGGTGAGGGCTCAACGGCCAGTGCACCTCGACCGCGAACCTGTTGCCGTAGAAGCCGCTGACCAGCACGGTGTCGTTCTGGAGGTCGGAGATGCAGGCGAATTCCTCGTCGTACGCGTCCAGGCCATTGTAGCTCTGGACCATGCGGACGGCGGCGGCGAGCTCCTCGGGCGGCGGCTGATCGGAATCAGTAGGTGGCGACTGATCGGAATCAGGCCGCGGCGCCTGCTGATCGGATTCAGTCTGCGGCGGCGGCTGATCGGATTCAGGCGGCGGCGGATGATCAGAACCAGTCGGCGGCGGCTGATCAGATTCAGGCGGCGGCGGCGGCTGACCGTATTCAGGCGGCGGCATGGGGACGAAGCGCGGACGGATCAGCATATGGGTGGTGGAGACGTAGAAGCCGAGGAGGCGGGGCGGGTGGATGTAGCGGAACCAGCGGAGGAGGAAGGGGTCGGAGGCGACGAAGGACCAGCGCTTGCAGACGAAGATGGAGCGGACGAGGCTGGTGTGGAGGTCGAGGCGGAGCATGATGTCGAGGAGGAGGTCGTGGTTGTGGAGCACCATGGACACCGCCGGAGCCGCGTCTTCTCCGGCGGTGTCGCCGTCGTTTGGGGTTGCGTTGCGATCGACCCTGAAATTAGGATGGACGATGAACTGCAGTCCATGGATGCAGGTCGAGACGAAACTGATGAGAGAAACTGGATCTTACCCTTCCAGAACCTCTGTAGGATCCATCCTTCCACTGGCGATTGGTTCAATCTACGCTGTGATCAGGGTTGCAGGAGTAGGAGGGGGAGCAGACGGCGGGGAGCAGTTGCCGGAGAAGTTGGAGGCGTGCGGGTAAAACGGCGTTCTATCAGCCATCCACATATGCGACCACTTCTCGATTGGTGAAATTTAACACATCAGACCCGTCATTTGCTAGGACAGTTTAAAATAGGTTGATTATTGGGTACCTTTGAACTGTTTCAACGCTTTTACTGACTGAATATTGGATGAAAATCTGGCTCTGCAGAAACTATGCAAAGCGTGCGTCCTGCTGGACGGCTTGAATCGAGGCTTGCCAAAACTAGGTCAAGCCTACAAGGAAAACATGGCAACATGGACTTCTGAATATCTGCTGTAATGGACACCGAGGAAAACTCATGTGTTCCTTCAGTATTACGGTGTACTATCGTAACATGTTTTAGTTCATGGCTGTTGCTGCTTGTATGATCGAAATGAAATACAGCAGAGGAAGCGTATATAGTGCCCAGGGGGAATTGTTACTCACTAAAAATAATTCAAAGAGATTCACGGCACACGTCTATGCTTATTAGAAACGATGAGGTTGTCGTTCGTTCTACAGTCTACAAGTCAATGATCACCCAGTTTTGCAAAATAATGGTGTTTTGTGTTTGTTTCCTTACATTCATAAGAAGAAAGATCATAAATCAGTTCACCTGCAACATTTCGACAAGAAGTACTTTCTAATTCCGTTAAAAAGAAATGCTTCCCAAGAATCCAACTGCAGTGCAGAACAGCAAGGACTTGTCACAAACATGAGAATGCTATGTTGCCTGCTCAACTAGATATTCTAATAAGAATGTTATGTTGCCTCTCCAAAGAATAAATGTGGAGGTTATGCCGAACGGGTATACCTGCCACGGTGGATAAAACCAGCCCACCGAGGGGGCCCATCAGCTAAAGCCGGAGGGCTTAATGGAGAAGGCCTCATGGGCTTAGGCGCAAGGATAAGCCCTGGGCTGGCTTAATGAAGTCCAAGACGAAGGCCAGACCGCGTTCGCCTTAGGGAGCAAGTTAGGGTTTGTTACCGTGTTAGTCTAGGACTCATGATTTATGTCGGTTAAGGCTTTCCTTGTAGGGAAAGGCTTGGCGCCTTTATAAGCCAGCCTTCCAGCAGCCTTAGGGCACGCATACAATCTCATTGTAACCTGCACACATATTCTCCTTGAGTGAATTATAGCAGCACGTAGGATCTCGCCACCGTCGTGAGATCCGAAGCTGGGTAAGATCGTGTGTGCAATCCCGTCACCGGAACCCTCTACGTTCTTCCCCACCTCCTCTACGGTACGTATGAATCCATATAGTAGTTCCGCGTTACCAATACCTCGACAATAAACATCATTCTGGGTCTCAAGCCTGCAAAGAACTCCTTTTCGGGCCTTGAAGGCAGAGAGATCGAAGCCGTTAAATTCACAAACCCTCCTCCAGATCACCATATCATGATTAGTAGCAGCAATACACATCTGGGCAGCGCTATAGCGCAGGCAACCGCTTCCGCTACAAATTTTGTCCACTTTCTTAGGAGGATTGTTGACGAACATCATCGTGGGAGGCACTTTTCTTGCTGTAACCGTTTCCGCATATTCTGTTCATGCTGCTTCCTGTCCTTATCCCTATACTCACTGTTGGTCGCTCTTCACTGAATGATCAACATATAGGTGGCTAATATGACATGGGGCACCGTTTACAGCAAAGAGCCGGAAAGCACAATAGCGATGATTTGCTAAAAAGGAATTCCATTGTTGACGCTAAAAATTGTTAGATTGTTACGATTTAATGAACAAAAGAAAAGGAATCACGTTCAATCTCTAAGGAAATTATTTCAACTGGGTCCCTTTTCCATTTATATATTTTATAAAAAAAAGTAAGATAGCAATAACAGGTCAAATCCAGGCTAGGCAGTAATGCAAAATTGGACTGCACTACAAGACTTGAGACTCAGTGCTCCTCCCTGAAGGCCGGCGCCATTGCCACTAACACAGATACCATATAACTCTTGATGCCATCCTTGTTCTTCAGCTGACATTTCTATTTGGATCAGAAATAAAAATGAAAGGAATCAGCAAAAGGGCTATGAGGCATCTGAAGATAGTCAAAGACAAAAGAGGAGGTACGACAGTAACCAAATATCATGTGATCATGAAAAGCCAAACTGATACACAAGTTCGAGCTTATGGATTAAACGACTTAATGTCCAGAGCAGGAATAATTTAAACCTACAGTTATCCATCAATATGTTGCTTGAATAGAATTCTTAAGATAGCCTATGGAACAACATATCACATATACATTTCACAGTTATAACAAACGATCAATGGTAATTGGTAGGTGGGATGAAACAGTACAAAAGTAATGAATCTAGGACGATCAGTGCAGCCTGTTATATAAAACATTTTCTGATAATGCGTTGATCAAAATCACAAGTTTCAACCACAGATAAGCACATATATAGAGAAAATGAGCACCAAATTATGAATAGAATTTGCATATCGAAGTTTGGGATTATCATCAGAGTTCAGAAATCACCAAAATTAATTAAGAAAGCTAAAGACAAACCTTGCAGGACGATCACCCTTGAGCTTAGGGAATTTGGGCGGCCATGTCATCATAAAAGGATGGATCCGCTCTAGAGTTTGATCCGCTTGTGTCACCTCATAGACTTTACGCAGCACCCTGCGCCTAGTATCGAAGCAGAATGCGCATTGTCCCAGCTTGAGGAATACAAACTCGAGAAAATCCCCTGTCTGGGTAGTTTGAAGAAGAGTAGCAGGCTCGCCAAAATCCGTCCAGCCCGTCAGCCCCAAAGTGTCAAACATCTCGGGCAGGCTATAGACATCAATAAGAATCCAGCCCGGACCGATGTGGTCTATGTGAAGCCAGATACAAAGCTGGAGGTCCTCATCAAGATGGACGAGAAAAATCCCTACATCATCATTGACTGGTGTCAGCATCATAGCTTTGTAATCGTACTTCTCCATTCCTTCCGGTAGTGGAAGCGTGGAGAAGGTTGAGGTCTTCAGATCCAGCGCGGCGATGTTGGTGCAGTGCTCGAAATATATCTTGGTGCCGACCAGCACAGGATTGGAATCCGACTTGGGAGAAGGGAGCACGGCCGCGGCCGACGCACGGAACCGCCACTGGCCGTCGTCCTGCAGCACGTACACATGGGCCTTGTACTTCATGGAGTATTCGTTCGCGGGTCGGTTCACGACGAATGCCATGGTGAGCCAGACGTAGACGAGGCTGTCGTGGCCGCCGCCTTGGTCAATCTTGAGGAGGAAGGTTGCGGCGGTGCAGGTCGGGCCGTCGACGTGGTCGATCATCGGGGTCACGGGGACGGCGACGACGCCTCGGTGAGGGCTCAACGGCCAGTGCACCTCGAGCGCCGAGTTCCCCTTGCCGTAAAAGCCGCTGACGAGCATGGTGTCGTTATGGAGGTCGCAGATGCACGCGAAGTCCTCGTCGTACGCGTCCAGGCCGCTGTAGCTCTGGACCATGCGGACGGCGGCGTCGAGCTCCTCAGGCGGCGGCTGATCAGATTCAGGAGGCGGCGGCTGGTCGGATTCAGTTGGCTGCGGCTGATCGGATTCAGGCGACGGCAGTGGCTGATCAGATTCAGGCGGCGGCGGCGGCTGATAAGATTCAGGAGGCGGCGGCTGGTCGGATTCAGGCGGCGGCGGCACGGCTGATCAGATTCAGGCGGCGGCGGCGGCGGCGGCGGCTGATAAAATTCAGGCGGCAGGGGGACGAAGCGCGGGCGGAGAAGGATGTGGGTGGTGGTGGACCTGGTGGCGACGTAGAAGCCGAGGAGGCGCGGCGGGTGTTGGCGGCGGAACATGCGGAGGAGGAAGGGGTCGGCGGCGACGAAGGACCAGCGCTTGCAGACGAAGATGGAGCGGGCGAGGCTGGTGTGGAGGTCGAAGCGGAGCATGATGTCGAGGAGCAGGTCGTGGTTGTGGAGCACCGTGGACACCGCGGTGTCGCCGTCGTCGTCCGTAGGGGATGCGACCCTGAAAGAAATTGGGAGAGATCGACGATTGAATTAGTACAATCCAATCCATGGATGATGGATCGATACAAGTCGAGATGAGACGGAGGAGAGGAACTGGATCGATCTTACCCTTGCAGAATCTCGGTGGAATCCATCCGCTATTCCTTCCACCGGCGATTCAATCTACCCGCCGTGATCAGGATTCAGGAGGAGGGGGAGGAGACGGCGGGTGAAGCAGTTGCCGGTGAAACGGAAGCCGTCCTCCGCAGCGGAGGCTCCGCACTGTCGTTAGGAAAAGTTGGAGTCGTGCGGGTCGGACGGCGCTCTATATAGGGACCGAGTGCCCGATGTTACAACAAATTCCATATATCGAACTTCTCCAGAGTCCGGATCGGATATGTTTTCATCAACGAGCCGATTCCCGTCTAATCAGCCACCAACTAATGGTCAGCTATGTTTCCATCAAATCGATTCCCATCGAGTAGCTGCTCCTCTCGTTTCAGGCATTGTTTGTTTCGTGCCTTTAATTTTTCAGCATCTAAATTAGCTCAATTTTACTTCACTGCAATGTTCAGATACGCCGTTTATATAAAAAGAAAACACCCAGGATTAGGATTAGCCTTGGTAGCATATTTTTTAGAGAAGTGCTCTTTTAGATAGGAGAGATTTTAGGAATTCATACTCGATGAGATCGAACTCAGGACACCGATCACGTTCAACCGGGACTCCAATCTGTGGGTCTCTGCCCCGTTCCTTGTCCCAGACCGTGCCACATAGTCGCATTTTAAAGAAATGACGATTTTTCTTTCCAAGAGACTGGACTGGTAGGATGATCTGATCCTCGGGATACTTTTCTCTCGTTTAGTAAGCCTGACTTGTTTGGTTCTTTTTCTTTTGGCTTCGGTCGTGTCATGTTTGATTCTACTATATCAATATATGCCTCGTTTCAAAAAAAAATGGCCCTCGAAAATTCACTAGTGCCTAGTATGTACAATTTAGTTCCTAAATTTTGAATAGCATTCTAAATTGTCAATACCAAAGACTATAAGATGAAAATGCTCTTCAAGGAACGTTCAACTAAAATCTTGAAAGGTTTCTATTTCATCTTTATTATATTTTTTGATGTCATACAAACAGAAGGAAGGTTTCTATTTCATTTTGAATACTATATTTTTATGCCGTACAAACAAAATAATTCATCTGGATTCTTGAAAGTGCTTATTCAACGACGAATACTGCCCGTGAGCAGCAGTAGGGGCTACCACTGGGGCCTGGCATGGATAGGACGAGAATGGGGGATTGAGAGCTGACGAGAGGTGTGGGGCTAGGGTTCTTCAGTTGCTTCGAGTGTCGCTCACCAACTGATTGTCCTCACAGGCATCAGAGTTGGGCGAGGAGAAAGACACGAAGCTAAGCAAGAAGGGCGATCTGGTCTTGGCATGTTGATCAAATAATGCAGATATTGCTAACTAAGAAAAGGGCAAATTATCGAGGAAGAAAAGATTGGGCAAAGAATCAGTTATATGGGAAGTAGAGGGAAATGATCCATACTATCATGAAAGTGTGTTCGCCTATATGGCTGTGCAGTCGACCTTGTTAGACAGAATGGAACCAAAGGTACACACAACAGAAGGTGGAGACTACACTGGAAGTGAGATGGTAACATCGACTCAGCCAGCATAAACACCTCAAAACTGTTGTACAAGGCTACACACAGAATCTGCACTTCCTCTGTTAAATGCACATATACTGATTTTGAAAGGTAAAAACAAAAACAAAATCCTTCGTTTTCAACAGTTGATCAACTCAAAAGGTATGTCACCTCCAACTAAGTTTAAACTGGTTTACTACAGCCCCAGCCGGCAAATCGGACTGCTCTTGATGAGATTGAAATCGACCTGGAAAGATCAGAATATTGGTCTTTGTTAGTCAAAAAACAGAATATTAGAATAGGACTCGAAATAAAAGGAACAAAGTTAATAGCACAATACCTTTGGCCCAAAGAGGTCCCGTATGTTGTCGATACCATAGAGAATCATGGTTGGCCTGGATTAAGCAGCAAAATGTGGTCAGCACAGATTTCTTGCAACTTTGATAGGTAAAGCGCGATTAATTGCGCACATAATCTCATCTAGTTTTTTCTCTTGCATTTCTACCGAAGACATTATTTGTGAAACAAAGATTGGGAGGACGAATTTTTGTGTGAAAAAGCGTTTAAGTTTAACAGAAACAGAGGAATCATCAATATGGAGACTGTTGCTAGCTTTACCTTTCAAGTGAAAGACCCCATGCAATGACATTAACACCCTCTGGCAGTCCCATGGGAAGTAACATTTCGGGTCTGAACATACCGGAGTTGCCGATTTCGACCCATTTCTTCAAACCATCGTGGTAGCTGAGAATATATATACAAAACAACGATTCATCATTCATGGATCACAATAACCATGAAAATAACAGCAATCGAAGTTGTTATGACCTGAAAATCTCCATGCTTGGTTCAGTGTATGGATTGTAGGCAGGTTTGAAACGCAGCTTTGACATGCCTAAGAGTCAGAAAAAGAGACATGACATTCTTAAATTTCTATGTATAAAGAGTAGTACATGTAACAGATACAGGACAAATGAAGAATATCAGAATACAGAAGACAGTTTGGTGGATATAAATTCTACAGCTGGATGCAAGTGAACACCTCACAGTATTTGACAGTTATGGAACATACACAGTACAATATTTATCTTCAGAATACATAATCAAAAAAAAGATAACCAGATAATAGACATTTGGAACACAATAAAAGGAGCCTAATAGACATTTCCATTGTGTTCCTACTTAAAGGGCATGGTTGTATTGCTACAACATGATAAATTTAAGAGGGTTCTCCTCCAGAAATGCAGCATACTCAAGTTCAGAGCAAGAAGAGCACAAGAACAAAGCATCCCCAAGCAACTGTTATCACCAGATAGAAAAGGACAGTCACTATTTTGCATTAATTAAAGCTTGTTTAAGACTCATGTGAATATGTCCTCCATTCTCTTGGTAATGTTTGAATCACAATCTAAACAATCCATCTTAATTATGCTGCACCTCTAGAAGCCAACTTGATGAATATTTTGGAAATGGACATGGAAAATAAATATTCTTGGAACAGTTGAACAACAATGGCAGTAGAGCTTTATGAATTTAACAGCAAGATCCATAAATATTATAAAACAAATTCATGGCTTTGGATTAGCACCTAGTCTCGAGAAGAAATCCTCCAATACACCTATCAGATCACCAAGCGTCAAACCATAATCACAAATAAGACCTGAAATAAGAAGCACTGTAAGTAGCCTCCTAGCTGGAAGGTTACTACGGTACATCCAAGATATGGGCCAAATATCAACGGGTTAGAACCCATAGGCAAGAAACGAGAGAATGGCTACCTTCTATCTGGTGGAATTCCGCAAGATGAGTTCGGTCCACAGCTTCATTCCGGAAAACACGATCGATGGAATAGTATCTCTTAGGAGCAAAAGGTTTCTGAACAGCACATGGTGGTTATCAAAGAAAAAACATCTCATGAATCGTTCAACAAAACAGAAAAGGCGAATTGATACCACCTCCACTAATTTAGCCAAGACAATACAAATTACAAGGAAATAGAATGAGAAAAAATAAGCATCAGTTATTGATATACCTCCTGCGCTAGCTTGTATAACATCCTTGAGGAAACTGCAGTTGTGTGAGTACGAAGCAGGTTTTTCTCTGCTTCATCTCGCTTCCAATCGTAACCATATCTGCGGACAACAACCTCAAATTATGAGTCTCTGGCTAAATCGCAACAAAAACACCACAACATACCCTTTGGAGCCATAACCACCAGACTGATGGACTTGCTTTACTTTCTCAAGATAGTCATCAGGTAATTGTGTTGTTGTAGATGGGGCTGCAAAAAGCACGATCAATCAAATATGTTTTACATAAACTTATGACTGAACAGATCAACGGAACCTTTACCTTTGAGGAAAAATGTATCATGTGAATCCCGAGCAGGATGCTGTTGTGGCTGGAACAGTGAGTCAAAATTCCAGAAGCTACCAAAGAAACAGAAACCATAAGTAATGTTAGATATATATGGAGCAATATCACGGTATTCGGGAAACAGTGATGTGCTAAATAAGCTACGATCTATTACCCCTGAAATGACCTCAAGTTTCTTGAGAATATCTACCATTACGAGGTACTGACCACGAGATGTATGTAAAATAACAATACATTGTCTTATTTTATATAAGAAGGCATTTTATCAGCTGGAATAGGACCATTTAGAGAATAGGGAGGGGTATGCAGCTTATGGTTACTTTTGTGTAGTACAAACATCAGAACGCACCTGCTCTCTACAAACATGTTTGTCGGCATCTCACAGAATCTGTTACATCAACAAAATGAATTAATCCATTTTCCGATATGCTTTTCTAATTGAAAATATCACTAGAAGATTATTTTATTTACCCCATCTCGAGGAAAATGTTCTGGATGGCCTCTCGGACCTGGCACAAGTTCACCAAATAACAATTTTGAGTTATCCGCTTTATCACAAAAGCTGTATGAAAAAATAGGGCAACTGTAAATAGTACCTCCAATAAAGGTTGCACATATCCTACTGCGATAGGTTGTCCGTGAGCTCCATAATTATAATCTTTAAATTCCAGATCCTTCCAGTCACCACTTCAGGAAAGAAGAAACACGCAGTAGTTTAAACAATTTAATTTAGCACAACAATAAGTGTATGGGGAATATGAAATAGTTTCAATTCTGAAAAAATGCTGTTACGTGTAGTCCATGACAGATAGGATAAGTACAGCTGTCTTCTTTGGAAGAGAAAAGGATAATAGCCAGCTAACACTGCAATGGCAAAAGGATAGTGGGAGAAGTGACATCAAATTACCTCTTGAGATGTTCTCGTGTCACATCAGTGGCCAAAGTTTTTCTCTTTGCAACAAACTCAGGTCCTTTCTTTAGTGAATACCAAATTGTTTTCCTGAAAAACAGTGAAGTAGGTGTAAACAATAGGCAAACATTGACTTATTTAAGGTTGGCATTTATTTGACACCGCACTTGGTTAGCATTTATTGACACAATGTATGGACGATGAGGAGGCATTGTAACTTACTGGAACACACATAACAAATTAAAATGTATTCTTATTTTGAAATTTGGGAGGTAGCTGGTATGAAAGACCATGTGTGCACTTAAAGAGCAACCAAAAGACATATGTGGTGGGTTTGCTAACTTCCAATAGAAAGCATGGCCTTCTCCCTCAGGTTTTCCGAGTGACCATAATTTTGCAGTGCCCATCAGGGAATTTAGTGATTTTGCAATGTGTCTCAGTAAATGTAGACCAACTACATTGTACAAAATCCCGAGTCATCTTAATAACACAAGTTACAAACCGCAACAAAAAAAATCTCTTCCAATAAGGTACTTACTCCTTTGTTACAAGCTTTCTTCTCTTCAAATCAGCAATAACTTTGTCAGCAATAACCTACATAAAAAACCTTTTTCTTAAAGGAAGGTAAAGAATCCACAGTAAAACGGTAGGAAACAGTACACTGCAATACAGGATAAAATTGTGTGTACACATTAAGAAGTACCAATGTTCTCTGAGGTAAAAGGATCTGATCCATTCACAAGGATCAAATAGAAAATTTGAAACTATCTACTGTACCAACAGCTATTTGTGCTATGCCATCACAGGATTCAGTGAATGGTTCAAATGCAAATGCAAAATATGGGATGAATGACAAGCAATAAGCAACACAAACCTCCCCGTTCTCCAGCATTGTAAGCTGCTCTTTCAGCTCATCCTCTATGTGCTCAACCTGAATAAACAAGAAGACCTTATAAGATGTCATACCTACCGATAAAATTTTGACGAATAGATGAAAGCACGAGAGATCTTTAGTGGACACAGAACTAGTTACTGCACTTTGAAAGAGTTGAACTATGATCAGCCAATACAAACATCTACAATCCAGACATGAACTGAGCAAATTGACAGCATGACAACATTACGCTGGAAAGAACAGTAGATACGGCAGGCAAGTTTCCTATATAGATACACGCAGAACTCAACTCTATCTCTCTGAAGACGATGAAACAGAATGAGCTAAACTCTATACTTCTCTGAAGACAGAAATAAATTGAGCTCAGCTCCATACATTTCTTTTCAGCATGAGGTTTTTATTCCCCTTCTCGATGTCAATCCACTTATATTTGGCTGCTGTCTTGAATCCAATGTCGTAGACGCCCCCAAGTTTCTCCTACAATTCACGAATGTAAGCATCAGCCACTTGACTCCAATTGAACACCTAAACCCCAACCCTCCTGACTGAAACTGAACACCTAATGCCATTAGAGAGAGAAATCACCTGGAGCGCGGACTTGGTGGCACCCTCCGGTGGGATGGCAGCGAAGAGCTGCGCCTCGGGGGAGCCCCTCGCGACGTACCCCTTGGCCTCGTCCGTGAGCACCCACGCCTCCTTGGTGTTGTCCTGCGGGAAAGCAAGCTCGTTAGGACTGGGATAAAAAGTTCGGGGGATTGGGGAGGGAGAGGGGAAAAGCAGGAGATACCGCGCTCTCGACGATGCGGAAAGCGAGAGGCTCTTGATGACGTCCTCGAGCTCCTTGTGCGAGACGCCGAGGGAGGAGGCGAAGGAGCGGGAGTCCGCGATCTCGGCGTTCGAGTTGAGGTGGGCGAGGAGGCCGTCCTCCACGTCCGCCGTTGGTAGCTTCGTCGCCATGGCGCCGGTCGGAGCGGTCCCCGCCTGGGTTACGAGCGGCGCAGGGGATCGAGGGAGACGGGCGATGCGGCGGCGGCGCTGGCTGCTGTCTCGTTCGGGAGAGAAAGGAAGATATAACGGGTCGGGGACCTAACGGGTAAAGCTGTCAAAAAAGTTTGAGCTCCGTTATAGACTCGACTCGGTCTCGGGTCAAGCCTCACACTACACCCGTGCTAGCAAAGGAGCAAATGGAGGAGGAGAGAGGGACTGCTGGCTCGATTCAGCGGCCTGGTCGATTGGGACGGCGGAAGTCGGCAGAGGACGGCGGGAGACGGCCGGTCGCCGCGGGAGTGGCGGCGGCGGCCCAAGGTTGCAAGTGGCGGCGCGTTTGGGTAGAGCAAACCTAGCTATCGCTCGATGCAAACAAAACTTACTCCGTACAAGTTAAATGCATTCACGGTTACTTGTCTGCCAAGAACTTGGTCACGGAACCAAATACGGTTTGGGAGGCAAACGACGTCACCGGTGAAGATGTAGCGATGTATTTTGCTGACGTGGCGGTCGGTGGACCCATTTGTCGGGACACACGGCCATAGCGTGGATGTGCCGTCATCGTTTTTGCTAGGAGAGTGTCTTTTTCTTTCGCCCCAAGGGGATGCACATTGCTTAGCGGCCTATGGTGCCGGCCAACAGGAGTCCAAACTACATTGGTCGATATCTCTGACTGACGATGTAAGTGTCGAGGTGGTCAGCGTTCTGTTGTGCCCGATAGTTAATGGAATCGGGTGTTCCATCTCAAAAAAGAAAATTGTGCCATGCCTCCACTCACAAATACGTCAACTAGGTCGCAATTAGAGAGAGGAGGGAGGGGAAGGGATGCAGACGACAGCGTGGCTGGCGACGAGATAGGGTTACCGGCGGTGTTCATCGGCGCGCGGGTGGAGGGTAGTTGTTCCGGTTCGTGGTCGAGTCGTCCATGTCTCTGCGGACCGCGGCGGCCGCCTAACGGCTCTTCTCCTCCTGAATATGGTTATTTTTTCGAGAGCACATGAATGCTACCGTAATTTTATAGAAGGCATACTATATTTACAAATTCAGGCTACCAAAACATAGCTAGGGCCAGGAGACCTTGACCCAAAAAGAAGAAGAAAAATGCTACTCTCTCCCGTCATCGGTTGGACCTCCAACTCCCGCTCTCCTTAGAGCTCGCAACATGTGACATTCATCTATGATCAGCGATGCTAGCCTGATGGCCGTGTAGGGGCGCTGGGGATTGTTGAAACACCATGGGTTATGATTCTTCCATAGCACGTGACAACGAATACACACCAACGCGTCAAACCACTTCCTCTCCTTGCTTCTGAACCTTCTCCTCTAGAATATGGTTAGTCCGTCAATCTCGGCTTAAACCCCCCTCTCGCTCTTCGTCTTTGATGGTTTAGATCGTCCAATGCGGATACTTTATGGTTTTCATGGGTGACTATTTGTTGTTTTTTGGTTGGTTAGGTTTGGCACAGGGATCGATTTGGGTATCAAAATTGGCTCAACTGGTGCTCTACAATTTAATGTTTTTACTAGTAGGAGAGCACGTGCCATGCACGTCTAATACATCTTTATAATATTTTTGAGATAGATGTCATATAGCAAGTTCTTTTATCATCAGATTTCTTAAGAAATTTCTCAAAAACATTTGTACAATATGCTGAAACAAATAATTCTAAAAAGTTGTTTTGGTTAAGTTTGAGCAGCTAGCCAATAAAGTTATCATCAGTTTTTTTTTTCATATATGAGAAAGTTCGATCCACAGTTGATGTTGTGCTGGTTAGTAATCTAGTTTCGCCAGTAAAATTCAGACATCTGGGGGTGTTGTTGTTAGTTGTTACTGTGACCAACTGAATTTCGACGGAATCAGAATAATGGCACAAGTATATGGGCAATGTGCACTGAAGATTCTTGTTTCTTTTGTCATGGAATAGCCATCGAAGATTTCGGCTCCAGTTACAGTGCTCCTGCTGCTATCAATCAATGTTCAGTGGAACATCCGTGTCTGTATATTACAAATCCTAGAAAAAAAAGGTAGAGCAATCGAGTAGACGTGTAGCACCTAGCTGATCATCCTGCCGCAGAGGGCATCATCGTCCATCTTCTACTTGCCCATGCAGACCAACGAATCAAGATGGCGCAGTTAAACACAGGTATTGTTCGATCGTTCGTCCGATCAGTAGCGCTTAATCCTGAAGAATTCACACCGAGAGAAAGCTTAATCGATCGGAGCACGAAAGGCGTAGGAGCCTACATGCCTGCCTAGGAGGTGGGATCGGATCCGACGGAGAGCTGCTCCTGCTCCTGGAGGCGGGCGCGGGTCTCGTGGACCCGCTTGTGCCGGCGGCGCTTGCTGTAGGTCTCCTCGAGGCGGCGCGCGCCCTTGCCGCCGCGGACTCTCTCCGTCGCAGCTCAGCCGCCACCCACCACGCCGGCCGGGCCACGTCCCCACTGCCTCCCCTCGCACCTCCTCCTCTGCCGGGTGCCCAGGTCTCCTCCACGGAACCACCAGGAGCTCGCCGACCCCTACCGCGTCGCAGGTATGGGACTCACAGCTGGCCTTGGGCAGGTACAGGGGGACGCTCTGCGAGGGGCTCCCGCAGTTGCCGCCAGCGACGACATGGAGGCCGGCCGGCCACCTTCGCCTTGAGCCTTCGCGTAGCTAGCACTGACCAGAGTTCATGGACGGGGAGTCCTTGCGAGACGGGAGCCGCACCTGAAGAGCCCTCGACCTCACAGGCGCGATGGACCGCCTCCACTCGGATCGGGACCTGCAGCTCCGGCTCATCCTCTCAGCACCAACATCATGGCCACCGTTATGCTAAACCACCTCGGCGGCACCTCGGATTGGAACGTTTTAATAGGTCCGGACGTTAGGAGAACAAAAGAAACGAAAAGGTACGGTGGCAATTTGGTTGTATTATGTGGTTTGGTGGGAGGGCAAAACGGTTCAAAACGGACAATGTTGAGTTGTCAAACATTGGGACAATCTAGGCCGTTTGATCGGATATTGAACGGTCCAGATTTAAAGTATCCCAACAAGTTAAGTTTGCTCTTTTAATAGTACTAGTTGGCATGTACGTGCAACGCACGTCTCCACAAATCCACCAAATATACGTGTGTATGCAAAGTTTTCTTGAACCTTACTTTTTACAGATTTTTTTTTGTTTCTTTAATGATCATCGCTGACTAAATTTACTTAATATGTAAGAAACTCACTGGTATAAGCCAATAAACAAACGGTAACCGGGCTCAGAAAATCTCTCGTTTTCAGTTGTTTGGTAGCCCGGTTTCTCTCCCTCAGCTCGAAAATGACTCTCAGCCCTGCTCGTAATAGATGCTGAGATCGAGCTTCTCTCCTCAGCCATGCCCAGTTCGTCCCGAAAAAATCCCACGTGTGGGACCCATCGGGCCGTCGCGCTGCGCGCCCCCTCCATACCCGACGCCATTTCCCCAAGCCCTCTTCTCTCTCCCTTGCACGCGAGCTGCCCCGCCTGCCTGTCGCCTCAACCTCGCGCCGCCGCCCTGCACCTCCGCCCAGCGTCGCCGTACGCGCTCTACCGGGCCCCGCGGCTCTGTGCCGCCTCCCGGGCCTCCGCCCGGCACCTCAGATAATGCAACTCCATTTCCATTAAGTTGGATTCCAATCCTGCTGCGCTCTTCCTTTTCCTTCATCCCCGGAGGCTGTACCGCATCCTGCTTTTTATGCACAGAAGAGAATGCAAGCAAATTCAGATATGGTGCTCACCACGTACCAATACACTCTACTTGACATTGTCCAGCATACGCAAAAAACAAATCCACCCACACAACTCACCTTCGTTCCTTGTTATCTGCACGTGGTAAGCTGCTGAACAGAAACATCATACAGAGTATATACTACTGTACTTTTGTTCTTCTCTTCCAAATGTACTGTCTAGAACCTACAGCTATTAGCATTACTCTGGATGTACAGGAGCAAAAGAGCAGCAGCGCCTCATATCCTCCCTCGCCATACGTTAGCAGCTTGTTGCCTTCTCCTTATACTGTCTCCATTGCGGCGGTCAGAATCGGGAGCAGCTCCTCGTCCAAAGACCCATATCTTCCTCGTCCAAAGCCAACTCTGCCCTCCGCATGTGCGGCGTCGGCCCTACTCTAAGCTAACTAAAATCTCCAAACACTGATGCGTATTTTGCCACAGTACTGAATCACCATCGGATTCAACCGCATTGAGGACGCTGCTGTACTCGACGGTGTCAACGGCAGTCTCTGCACCGCATGGTACGTCACTCGCGATCGCGTCCTCCAGGTCCCTCGTCTCCTCGGCCGGCACGGCAACTGCGTCGGATTCTTCGGTTGGTGCGGAGAGCACGTCGATCCAGCCCTCGTCGGAGTCCCAGTCCAGGAGCGCCGAAACAGGACAGGTCAATGCCTTGATCCTCTCGGCCGTGTTGTGCGACAGCTCGTCGTCGGCCTCCTCGGTGTCCGAATCCGGCTCCCACAATGCGACGTCCAGCGTGCTCTTCGGCGACACCCATGTTCTCTTGGCGTCGCAGCTGACAGCAAAGACCAAGAACGGGTGCTCGAGCAGCTGCGCAGCCGTGCACCGGTCGCTGGCACACCTCACTAAGCATACACCTAGGAAATCCTTCGCTTCCTCTGTCAGCCATTGTGGCACCTCGGGAACAGCGTCCGTGTACCCGATCCGGTGCATCGCCGCGAGCGCGTCGCCGTCCATGCCGCTCCATGGTGCGCGGCCGGTGACCATCTCGACGACCATGCACCCGAGCGCCCAAACATCGGCCGCAGGACCCTGCTCCTCCCCGCGCGCTACTTCGGGCGCCATGAACGCCGGCGAGCCGCCGATGATCAGGCCACCAGAGAACGCCTTCCTCGCGCACCCAAAATCCGCGAGCTTGGCGCGGCCGTCGGCGCCGATGACGACGTTTCTCGCTTTCACGTCCCCGTGTACGATCCCGGCCCCGTGGAGGTACGCAAGCCCGGCCGCGACATCGGCCGTGTACTTCCGGAGTCGTGGCTTCTCGAAACACAAGTAGACAAAGGCGGCCAAATCCGGTACGATATAGAGCAGATTTATTTGGTTTTCAGGGTTTAGATCCTTCATTGTGCCTGCATAATTGATTGCCTGATTATTATGAGCACTAGGAGACGATGTTTGCGTTGATAGTTCTGTTTCCAGTTTCGGTAGGGTTTCTTGCAAGGGATTTGGTTTTTTTTTTTGTTAAAAAATGTCTTTATTACAAAATAATCATTGTTTGGATATGCTAATGCTTATGATCAGTTCCAGACAGATGCTCTTAGCTTAATTTGGCTAGGTTACGTTGCATTTTTTCTCCTTTGATCTTGACTATAAATCGTACTACATTATTAATTGGTATATTCTTGGTACTAATAAATTATATCGAAGCCCGCGAAGAAAATAATGAAAATCTGGATATGCAGCTAGCGCTGTCCATGTCCGACCACGCTAGAACGATTCAGCAGAAGTGGAGAACTGAAGGCTGGAGGTGAAGGCCTGGCCGAACCACCACCACGCCGGCACGACGTCCTGGAAGACGACGGTCTGGCCGGCCGTGTCGGTGACCCCGAAGGTGAGCGCCTGCCCGACGAGCGCGGCGAGGGACTGCCAGTTGGCGCCCCAGTTCCTGCTCATCGGCATCCTCTCCGTGCCCGTCCCCTTCACCCACACCGCCTTGATCGACCCGGTCCCGGCCACGTTCGAGATCAGCACCAGCTGGAAGTGCTCGAAGCCTCCCATCGTGAACCGCACCCCTCCCTGCTTCATGCACGCCACCCTAAACAGGAGCCGAGTAAAGTCAAACCGTCCAACGATGGAGTGAGCTCGTTTTTAAACCAGGTGGGGTTTGTTTATTTTACCTTTGGTAGAGCACCGGCACGATGCCGCCCTTGTAGATGCCGATGTGGAGCCAGGCGGGCTGGGCCATGTCGAAGTGCGCGCGCGGCGGGTTGCACCAGCCGCCGTCGTCGCCGGCGAGCTCGTAGTTGGGCGGGCACAGGTTGGTGGCCGTGACGGTCACCGACTTCCCCCGCACGCACCACTCCGCCCCCTCGGACTCGGGGTCGCACGCCACCTGGTAGCACTCCCCGCAGGACGCGCCGTCGCCGAACAGCGCCGAGCTCAGCGCCGCGGTGCTCGTCCCGTACCCCGACCAGTACAGGTTCCCGTACCCGCACGCCCCGCCTGCGCACACGCGCACGCACTGCTTGCTTAGGTTCGAAGCAACGCGAGATGCCAAGATGTCCAGACGCCGGCGAGCTTACCCATGGTGCCGGAGGCGTCGCTGCCGCCGTAGAACGTGGCCGAGCCCTTCGACCAGTCGGCCGCCGTCGTTGCGGGGAAGCGCGACGCCGAAGCCACGACGACCAACAGCACAAAGCTCCATAGTTTACTACACCATGTCATCTCCATCCCTCACGAGGGTCAGTGAAATGATAGTGTGATAAGTAAAGTAGACAACTGAATCTCTAGCGATCCACTGTACAAGCGTACGCACGGTTCTTAAATAGCAGTGCGAGCTCGCGACCGATCGATCGAGTCGAACTAAACTGAATTTTTTAACACTGCCGGCCGGTGCATGCACACTGGATCGCTCAGCTAGAATTGCGCTCATAGCAGCAGATCGACGATCCATCACTCGACGAGGGAATGATTAGCTGGAATCGGGCGTACCATATATTTCTCAGGACCAACACTTGTCATATCCTGAGTAGTTTGTTTACCGTTGACATGCCGGCCGGGCTGGTGATAAGATGATTCCTTCCTGAGACCTGAGACTGATGGTAATTGAGCCGGCAGCCCACATGAGGACGGCCACAGCCCCACAGGGGCCAAAAGCAAGCAACAAGCTTTATTCGAGATTACAAATACCATAAATCTTTTTGACAATGTCCCAGCGAAGACCTCAACTGCAGCCGGTGCTGCTTGTCCCAGCATTTAGTAGTCCACCGAGCCAAATCCCCGAGCCCTTGTCCCTTGACTGCAGAATCAGGTACTGACAGTACTGACTTTATCTCTATCCATGCGAAAACGCCTGGCCTATAAAATGTCAGTACATCACTGTAATATTGGGGACATACTAATTCATGGATTTTATATTTTTGTTTTCAGTGAATGTATACTATTTCTCTTCTTGTTCATCATCAGTTGCAGTTGCCATTTGCAGTTTTCATGAAAACCAAGTACTCGTTATAGTTTTCTCTTCTTTTTCAGATTGAAATGGTCATAATATTTCAAGAGTTTTAACAAGAAAAAATACCTCAATCTCCAGAGAATGATATATTGGCATGGTAAAAGTAGACGGATAGTTACACCCTGTTTTTCAGAAGTTTCTTGATGCAAATTATTTAATGAGGCAATTTGTACAATATTGCATGTACCCTTTCTCCATTTTTTTTTACAGAGCAGGGTTGAGAGTTTTATCGGGGTTGGACATTCTACGACTAGCAGTCCAGGGGGAAGTGTTAACCGACCCAAACAGGGGATCTTTCCCTCTCCCCAAGTCAAAGAGTTTGGACCACTAATCAAGCTAGTCTTGGATGTCAAGTTGTCAACTACTCCCTCCGCTCCACAATATAAGATGTTTTAGATTTTCGCCACATTCACATGTACACACATGTATTTAGACACGTTTTAGTGTACATGTCCACTCTTTTTGGTACGAATCTAGACAACATGTGTAACATCTAAAACATCTTATATTATGGAACGGAGGGAGTATATGTTAGACGCACCACAATTGTACACATTTATTCTCTTTGAAGATCTGAATAATAAAGAGTGAGAGGGTAAGGCGTTTTGGCTCCGAGCACACCTTCTCCTGCCCAATTAAAAAAAATCAAAAAAAAGTTAAACATCTTAAGAAATTATGAAAAATTGGGTGATGAACATATACAAGTTTTCTACCGACATGCCAAGTTTCGTAGTGAAATGACACTTGTTGTCCTCAGTGAGAGTCTTACCCTACATCATGTGTCCTATTCTTATGTCTACTTTCCGCATGTGTGTTCAGGGGCGGAGCCGGGATTGGCTAATTTGGATGTTCGTCCCCCTGTCTCCACCGCTGCGTGTGTTCTATCATAGTCTCAACAACGACATCACATCGATCGTCGTCATATCCCTCGTTTCTTTGTTGACGCATTTAGAGATATAGTCAACCAAACCTAAGTAGTTTGCCCGATCCAAACTGATTTTTGGTTGCACCCAGTTAGAATTGTTAGTGCATGTGTCAGTAGGAATAAATTTTAAAGTTGAATCCGATTTGAATTGTCATGATCTCTTTGATCCAAAAAGATTCCGATAGTAATTTCTTCATGGTCTCTTTGTTTATAGGACTAGAACTCATAAGTTTTTTTTTTTTGAGAAATTTAATTTGACTCCCGGTGCATTTCAAAATGTTAAAAAAATTACGAAAAAGTTATGCATACATCTCCACACTCCTATGCACCCAAGCAAAGTTTCGCGAAAATACGATATTTTTGTGTCAGGTGTAAAAAAGATAAAATGGTTTAGCACAAGTTTTGTCTTTTTACATAAGGCACAAAAGATGTCGATTTTTCGCGAAACAATTTTGCACACACATAGAATGTGAAGATGTTTGCCGGAGCACTTTTGTAAACTTTTTTTTGACATTTTGAAATGCGTTTAGAACACATTTTAACTAAAAAGCCAAAACACTGCCCTGATATTTTTACATGCTTTTATGTTTTATAGAAAAAATTCATCCTAAACTTTTTTATATGAAATTCAGTCTTCTATGTTTTATAGAAAGAATTCATCCCATTTTATCTACACTTTTTGTGTGAGACCAACACGGATAGCTTTGCTTTTTTTTTTTTTCATATACAAAACAATCAAACGAAAGCTGTCTCAAGAAAAAGAAGCGACGAACGGTGCGGGGGAGCCGCCAGTTTCGCCGCGCCGCCACCGCCCCAAAACCACACCCCAGCCACAGCTATCGCTTTCCTCCCCGCTCCTTCTCATATCCCGCTCTCGCGTGCGGCGTGTCCATGGCGAGCCCGTCGTCGCCGCGCCTCCTCTCCACCCTCCTCGCCGACCGCCTCGGCGCCCTCTCCGCCAAGCCGTTCCTCCGCCCCGGCGCTCCAGGTAGAGGTAGGTGCCCCGCCCCTCCCCTCTCCGGTGCCGCGCGCGCCTGACGCCCCGCAGCTGCTCGCCAGTCGCCCCCCGTGCTGAGATGGCTCTCTCCTTTTGCAGGGCACATGCGGGTGACGTGCCAGGCCACGAGAACGCTCTCCAACTTGGTGGATTCCCTCTTCAATAGGAGGTGAGCTCCCAGTCTCCAGAGCTACGTTTCCTTGCCCTGCTTGTTGGATTTATACACCTGTTACTGTTAATTAGACGCGAATTGTTCTTCCTGGGTAAATAGAGTGGTCGTTTGCAAGGTGTATGCGTAGCATTAGGATAAACGTACCTAACACATTTATTTCCCATGTTCTTGATCAGCCCTCTAATTCGAAGCCGTAGCTAGAATGCCAGTTTATTGCCTCTGTTTCCGGTACATCGGAGCCGAAAACTTTGGTGCTCCCTTTCCTGGAGTACTATGCATTGCTAGTTTTACTAAGGTTTGGAAGGCAGTGGTTGAAGCTCGATGCACAATTATAGTTACATATACTACTTTGAATGTGTGAGTACTGGTCAGGGATGTTGTGCCAATCTACGAAACTATTGAAATCGGCCATATTACACTCAAGAAGACTTTCAAGATTCATCATGTATGTGTATCATTATAAAAAATAATGCACACCACGTAGTTAGGTAAAAGGTTTTTTTGAACTGTAGGTAAACGGTATTTGAAGTATTGTTAGATAAATGGGTATGAAGTTCCCTGAGTTTACTGATCTTATGGAATACGGTTTGTGCCTATATGTATCATATCAGCCGTTCTGCTCATATATGTTTGTATGGTGAAAATCGTGGCATAGATTATGCTGTGTCTGTTACATATACTCCTATTACTTATAGACATGTAATTATGGTGTGGAATCAGAGATAATGGAGAATACTGTTGAATTGGTCTCTTCCTATTGATTGTGTTCATCGTTTATAGGTCTCTGATATTCTTACTATTGTATGGAGCATACATGTAGATTCACATTTGAAGTTTTTTTTGGACTTCCACAGAAGTCGGGATGACACACTGGAAAATAACCCTAGACGCCTACGACCTGGGAAAGTGTCTCCTCGTCTAAGCATTCCCAATCATATACAGCGGCCTCCATATGTCAATGCGCGTCAAAGACCTCACATGAACAACGGACCTGAAATACATGATGAAAAAGGGATTGAATGCATGAGAGCTTCTGGAAAGCTTGCTGCACAAGTTTTGAAGTTTGCCGGGACACTTGTAAAAGTAATGCTGTTATTGCCATAAGTGCCTGATTTTTATTTTTAATTGGTGGAACCTTATATGCACAAGGGAAAGATCATTCCATTCTTCCAATACTTTGTTAAGAGAAAAGAGCATACCGAGCAAATGGATCCTCTGGTATTGGTTAAGGTGCAGGACACAACTCATACGTACTTTAGACACCTTTCAAGTAGTTTGCCAAGTAGAAGTGCCTTCTCATCTAAAGTATCGCATTTGCTGAAAATTATTACGTGGCATGGTGGCCTGGCCCCACTACCCCTCCATTAGTCTGCTCTGGCATTTGATTAGATTATATTGTGTCATGTACTTTTCTTGTGGCATATACCTAAGACACAAAAGTGATTGTGTGTAGCCCTTAAAGAAGTATGACAATTGATTTTCTGTACACTTGATGTATGATCATGCCTGTTATTCTCAAACTTCCCATATACTATGGTGGTCTAAGGCTTCAAGTTTCTGAAATTGATTTGGTCTTATTTACAGCCAGGCGTCACAACTGATGAGATAGATAAAGCGGTGCACCAAATGATAATAGATAACGGAGCATACCCATCACCTCTTGGTTATTGTGGATTCCCGAAGAGTGTCTGCACTTCAGTGAATGAATGCATCTGTCATGGGATACCAGATTCTCGACCACTTGAGGTAAGCCAGAGTCCGGAGATAAAGAATTTAAATACGGACCAAGCAATTTACAGTTAATCTTTTTTTGGGCAGGATGGCGATATCATCAACATCGATGTTACTGTCTATCTCAATGTAAGCCAGTGATATTAGGATAATCTCTGCATCTGCTGAACTGACTGCTGTTTAGTTGCTATGCTTTTCTCACAGAGAGTGCAAATAAAGAAAGAAACTGAAGTTCTTATTTGTGGTAGATATCCTTTCTGATGTTTTTCTAGAGGATATTTTATTCTATCTATTCTTGCATGGTTGTGAAGAAACATCACACTATTTATATATATGAGAGAATACAAAGCCTAGGTTGGGCTTAGAAGTTCGAACTTTTGTGCAGATTCAGTTGATATATCTTATGTATGTATGGATTATTGTATTTTCTTTTAAATAAATGTTGATGCTATGATTGGTATCTAAATTGACCCATTACATTTTTTGGTCAACGCACATTTGATTCCAGGGCTACCATGGTGATACATCTGCTACATTTCTCTGTGGTGATGTTGATGATGAAGCAAAGAAATTAGTCCAGGTTATCTCAACTCTGTGATAAGAATATTTCGCTAATACCTTCTGTCATTAAATATGCATTAGCCTATGAAGGCATGAAGTCCTGCTGTTTGCTGGCATTAGCGATGTGCATGAACTCCCTTTCAGTTTTTCTTGTTTTTTCTGCTTCTTGTACTTCCACAGGTGGTCAATCTAAGCAGTCATATGTGCTATACAATGGGCATATGTACCCATGCAATCTGGACATAATTCATTTCTATATTAAAATATACTACCTCTGTCTCAAATTATGAGACGTTTTGGTAGGCTATTTTGGCTTACCAAAACCTCTTATAAACTGGGATGGAGGTAGTATAAGTGTACTAAGTCACTTCAATTTTCCAGTCATATGGCAATAAGATCACATAAGTTTTTCTTAGATATGCTAAATTTTCTTTGTTATGCATTATTTCGTTCAAAGTTTCATTGAATGTCTTTTATTCAACCAGGCAACAAGAGAATCTCTTGACAAGGCTATATCAATCTGTGCTCCTGGGGTGGAGATTAACCGCATTGGTAGAACCATACAGTAAGTAAATGGGAGGCTGTACTACGAAGTTTACATACACTTGTATTTTTCTCGTTACTCTTCTGCAATATGTTGATTCCGTAACCAGGGGATTCTATATTTAAAATAAACTTCAGAAACTTTCTGTGGCAGAATTTAGAAATCGGTGCTGATTGGCTTTTTTGCATCTAGACAGAACTTGATAATACCCATTTTCTTGGACTTTGATTACGGTGGGCATAAAATATTTACTGGTTTCTGATAACCGATAATTGATTGTGTCCTTGAAACAAACTATAATACTATCTTATACTAAGCATACTTCCCTTGTTATCCATGTTAGCTCGTGATGCACTGAACTTGGCTTTTTAGGATTTGGATTAATTTTTTGTTGCAGTACCCAATTCAGTGATACACTGACAGAAGTAGGGTGTACTACTGGTGGAGGTTGTTTTCTAATTTAAATGAACTCATATTCCTTCTATAGACTTGTAATTGTTATTGTGCTTCTGGATATCCTCATCATCAATTCAAACTGAGCACTGCCTAACTGAAGATTTCAATGTTTGAAGGGACCATGCAGACAAATTCAAGTACGGTGTAGTTCAACAGTTTGTCGGCCATGGGGTAGGAAAAGTGTTTCATGCTGAGCCCGCTGTGCTTCATTACCGTGAGTTCAACATGAGAAGAAGCTATATGTTTTACTCGATGCTTTCAACAACTATTGAGTTTCTAGATTGGCCTCGGTTTGAACAGAGGATGCTTTGATGTTGCGTTTGCCTTACATCAGTTTAGATATGGAATATGTGTGTGCTGCCATGGACTAACGTCTCTGGAATTTGCAGGAAACAATGAAATGGGCCGCATGATTTTGAACCAAACGTTTACCATAGGTACATTTTCCCGCTCTCTAGTCTGCGCACGGCACATAGTGGTGTCCTTATTTTTTTCCAGCATATGAAGTATGAACACTGACAGACTTGCTTCCCTGTTGGTGCCATCAGAGCCGATGTTAACCATCGGTAGCACAAACGCTACCATATGGTCCGACGACTGGACCGCGGTGACGGAAGACGGGAGCCTGTCAGCCCAGTTTGAGCACACCTTACTGATCACCGAAGACGGCGTGGAGATACTGACCCAGTGTTGAGCCGAGCGCGGCTGAAGATCAAAGATTGCAAAAAAGATCATCCATTTTTTCCGTGACTAGTTTGGTTAGAATCGAGTTGCAAACCTACAATTCTTTATCTGCAAAACAATACATTTTTTCTGAATCTCGACACGGCAGAAGGTCGATGTATAGATTATAAGAAGGTCAGCATCTGCTGTTGGGATTCCAGCGTGAGCAGATCAAGATCCAGCCTTCTTGGTTGTTCGAGGTAGGCCTGATAAGATAATTCTGGTTGAATTGGTTGGTTCCTGGGGTCGATGAATGGCACGTTTCGCCGCATCTGTTGGCGGATCTGCTTTGCTTTGTTAACACTTCTCCACGACTGATTGCGAGCTTGATTAGTAGTAGTAGTCACAGCCGTTTCATCAATCAAAGTTTGCTACCCAAAATCACAGTCGCTTCAAAAGTTCAAGTTAACTTAAACTAGTACTCCCTCCGTTTGGATTTAATTGACACATATTTTGTTACACATGAATGTATCTAGACATGTTTAGACAAAACCAAGTCAATTAATTTGCAACGGAGGGAGTATTTGGCTTGTTTGCGGCTGCGAGCCTGCCATGGTATGTCGTGCTACGTCGTCCAATGGAAATCCTCCACGTAGAAAGATCCTCCATTACATTATCTAATCCACTGTGATCTTCCCAACCGCTCCACTAAACCCTGACCTGCACGCTGTCGGTAGTCTTCTTAATACGCTCACTGTCATCTGGGACCCACGAAACCATCACACGCCAGGACCCACATGTCAGTGAGCATTCAAATGCCCATACTCCTACCACCTTTACCGCACCACCTTCCCATGCTCGTCTCCCCCGAAATTTTCCCCACAACTTCTATCTGCAGAAACAGGAAGGCCCAAACGAAGAGCCTAGATTCCAGAAGCTTCTAGCGGCGGTACTGTAGCAATCGGCTGCCGGACGCGAGCGCGGCGCCTGCCTCTGCGAGATCGAGGAGCTCGCGAATCGCGGGGGAAGAGGCGGCGGAGCGGGAGCGCAATGCCGTGCCATCGGTGGTAGGGATGGCGGCGGCGGCGTCGGCGACCACATGGCGAGGGGCATAGCGCGGGCGGCGTCGTTCGGAGGCCGCGGCGCGACGGCGGCGGGGTGGTTCTCGTACCGGCGCGTCACCGTGGCCGTCTGCCTCGGCAACCTCGTCGCCGCGCTGCTCGTGCTCCGCGCCCTCACCTCCTCCTTCGCCCCCGCGCCGCCCGGGCAGCGCGTCGAGGCCGCGCGGTACACGGAGGAGCAGATTCGGAGGGTGGAGGAGTCGATCCGGATCCGCCGCGAGGCGGAGCCCGTCGAGCTCGTCCAGGCGGTACCCAATCTAGAACAACTCTCTCTTCGGAAACTTGATTGGGTTCTGTAGTAGCTGACTTGCGATCTGATCCTCGAGAGCTTTTGGTGCCGAACGACAGGTGAAGAAGCTGCGGAAGGTTTTCGCGCGGGAGGAGAAGAGGCGGAGGGAGCTGCCGTTGGAGCTCAAGCAGAAGGTGTCGTATGACATCGTGGGGCGGCTGCACGAGTTGGGGGACAACAGCAGTGTCATTCAGCAACGAGGTATTCTGCATATTTTGGTTCAGTGTGGTATTACTGTTTTGTTTACAATGAAGTGTGCTCCTGAATTGCTTATCTGATTATACATGCGCATAATTTGGACTTGTATGTTTATCTTGTCTGGTTTGGTTGCGACAGGCCTATTGTTTAGAAGCATGCCATTTGACGCGTTCGGCAGAGGGCTGAAGTAGATGACTACATGATACTTCTTTACTTTTTTCGACTGGTTTCTCAGATGTTGTTACATTGCAAGTCCTCTCTTGCAGGTGTTAATTTCTGCAGTTGACTTTTACACTGCTGTATAGTTTAAGATATGCTAGAATTGTAGGATTTCAAAGCAACCCTCCTGACTGAAACAACTGAACCATCAGGAATCAATGTTATAACTCCATGGGACAATTCCCTCTTCTCAATCGACGTGTAATATATTTTACTTCTGTGCATTTGGATGGCCTATCGGTTTATAAGCCTTGCACTGGTTCCAGATCCTTTAATTGTATGCGCAGCTATTGCATAACAATTTTATCTGTTCGGCAGATCTGTGAAAAGCAGATGGTTAGGGAAGGGGCTTGTGAATTGCTTGATGGTATCAGCTGCCTGCAGATTATTTTTCATTTATGTTTTGTGCGGCTTCTTAAACTATTAGCAGCAATTGTAAAATAAAGTTTTTGCTGTTCATGACTTGCAGTTGCTGCATACGTGATCTTAATTTTATTTGTTAAGAGCAGTGTTCCGTTGATTAATTTAAGTTGTTGTCTTGGTTTGTGATATTGAAGTGCTCATGTTAGTTGCTGTCTTGGTTTGTGATATTGAAATGCTCATGTTTATTTTCCAATATATGACAGAAGCTATGGAAACATGGCGTGTAGAGACGCTAAAAGATACCAGAAGTGCATTTATTCAGAATTCATCAAATTTGGGCCTCTCCATTGAGGAAGCACGTATGTGAGCTTTACTGTTAAAAGCTACCCACTTCTACATGTTCAATTTCCTCTAATGATTTGATACCTCTTGTGTGCGTTCGAAGTGTTTATTTCTTCATTCTCACATGGGTTTAAACCTTGTCTATAGGAATGTTAAAGCGAACCCTGGAGTTTAACTGGCATGCACTGTTGGAGGATATTGGTCTTTGGATACCAGTAGAAGTCCCACACACCGAACATGATGACAAACCTGAGAATGAACCTGAAGGTTTCTTCTCTAGCATTGTGCATTTTATTTATGTTTTATAAAGCTCAACAAATACGTGGTGCCAAGTCTAATCCTCTTAGTTAGGATTAGAGTTACGCATTAGCTTTTGAATTGCTCATATAGATTGAGTTTCAAACAAATTGTTGCAGAAGAAGAGATAATAGCTGGTCCACCTTTGGATCCACAATGCAATGCTGAGCTACATGCCGATTATGGCGGTGCTGCTGTGAAATGGGGCTTAACGCACCACAAAGAATCTGCTGCTGATTGTTGTCAAGCATGTCTAGACCAGGCTAAGAATGCCAGGCCAGGTGAAATGAAGTGCAATATATGGGTTTATTGCCCATCAGAGTTTGGTTGCTATTCACCAGACAAATATGAGCATAAACATCAGGAGTGCTGGTTGAAACGGGTATGCCTGCCTGTTCTTCGAATCTATCTAACCATTGAAGCTATTGCCCTTATATACTTACATCTTTAACCATATTTAGTTTGGATGGGTGTTAGGATTATCTGATTCTTCTTATTTCCTGGATTGGCACATTTGAATGCATAAATGAGATAACCGCTGTTCAGTAATAGAAATGAGACAATCATCTGTTTAGTAATAGAAATGAGAGAAAGTGGTGTTTACAAATGTTCACAAGTGGTTTGAATAGCAGAAACAAAATGTAGGTCATGCTTATGCACGCGTTCAATTCTTCTACAGAAACAAGGATAGAAGGTGTTTATGAATGGTCGACAGTAATTTGAATTGCGGGAATAAAATATAGGTCATGCTTGTACTCATGTTACTAACTTACTATTGTACATGTAATTTAACATTGTCGTAATACATTAAAACTGTAACATTAGTTTTGTGGCAAGGCTTTTTTCCGAAGGAAACTGGAACATTAGTTATGAGCTGTAATTCTAGAACTTCTCCTGCAGCTAACTGTAGCCTGTGCACTTCCTAGTGCATTTTATTTCATATTTAGCCAGGCTATTCATTGCGTTGAACTTTTGAGCTAGTTTGAGTAATGACTAGAGTGATACGTTGGACAAGTGTGTGGTACATTCTTGATGGGGCTAAATAAATTCATCAACAGCAAATCTTGTTATGCCATAAAAATGCTTCTGCATGGCCCATTTTACATGTTCCTAACACTGTTAGCTTTATGTTGAATCATCGAGTTCTTTCTGTGTTGTAAAATTGTCAAAACTTCAGTTCCGGGAGCAGCCACTTTTGTCTTCTGACGGTATTTCTTTCCCTGCTTCTATCATGCATGATGATTATTTGGAGGAGTTAGGTTCAGTTGGACAAATTAAATTGACGCTTGTGATATGCATTCCTGGTGTTTTCGTATGAGGCTTTGTTCTATACCTCTATACTCAAATCATTTATTTCAGCTGCTGTGTTATATATTTCCTATTAAGATGGAAATGAGATGGTCATTGTTTCTTCACCCAGGCTAACTATCTCGTGATGCTGCAGGATGACCGGCCTAAACTGAACTTTAAAGACAAGTACGCGGAGTCCTACAGAGATTCTCATCCCAGAGCCCCTGTCGTTGTCCCCTGGATGTCAGGTGTCACCAGCGCATGAGCTACCGGCTCATTCGAGATTGGGAGATCTGCACTGATGCAGCTACACTGACGAACCTTCATATATCATTCTTTCATTTGCCACGACACCGTTTTGGTTTTCTTGGTGTATATGATGTACAACGTAGATTAGACGGTATGAGGAAGATTGCTCCTTTGAGGCAGGCTTGTTGAGGGTGTAGGGGGGGATATGTGGTGCTGAACTAAATCCAATGATTCAGCTCATGGCCACATGTCTTTGTTTCTGAAATACCCTCTGGGGTTTAACATCAATTGCAACTTTGCACCATCAACTACATCTATATGCAATTGTCGAGCTAGGGCCTTCAGTTCTACACAGAGAACGTAACTCACCAGATGTCGAGACCATCCTGAAATTTTTATCATCGTCAAGGAAATCAAAGCAGCTAGCCTTGAGTTTGGGGCAGACGTTGTCCTTTGCCAGCTCCAACATTGGAACCACACTGTCTATCGTGACACCGTCTGCACTTAGTTTGGGGCTTATTGGTAAAATAAGCCTTTCTTCACACATCTTCACTATGGGCACTTGATCAGCATGTAACATAAAACAATATTTTATTTTCATTACACAGGAATAATCAAGGTAAGTTGTTCAGAAATAGTAATATGCAGGCGTCCATTAGAGGGTCAACTTGCGTGCACTCAAGTCAGGTTACCATGGCTCCCTCAAATTTTAAAAGTCAGGTCACCATGGCGCCGTTGAGGAATATTACCGTCAAATTTCTTCGTCCAGGTATTCTCTTACGGGACATGAGGAACGTGGAATATTAGAAGGAAGAAGTTTGTACGATTTAAGTCCTATTCATCCCCACTCGATAGCTTGATGCTAGCTGCATCAGCATCCAAACTGACTTTTAAAAAGACAGAAAAACATGTATGGATAAAAGAATATTATGTAGCCGAGATATCTTTGTTATGAAAGCAAGCAAAATGTTTCAACTTACTCCAGCTACGTTAATGAATATTCTATTTTGATCTTAAATCTTAAGCAAACAACGGTAACTATGGGAGGCAATGAAAGCACACATCACCATCACCAGTCATCAAGGGTCCACGGAGATGAGGGTGCATACACTATCGCGTGAACTGCAAGCATAGCAAACTGTTCCGACTGGCTCTGCTTAGACGATTTCCACTCAACTTGTCACCACAGCTAAACAGAAATAGACAAGATTAAGAGTCACTAACTAAATCCGAGATATAAACAGGCAAGGACCAACAAGTTACAAGCACCCCTAAAAGAGAACAATTGTCACACAAGAATTGGCATGTCCTTTCTAGTAATCCAGGTAGAACTCAGAACCATGAAAGCTCTTGCAACCACTAGGCATAAGATGATAAACAGAGGACATGCCACTGTAATATGACGTTGCAGGATCACTCACAGCTCACACGAACACGAGGAAATTCAGAAAATTCAGACAGAGATGAACACGAGAGGTTACAACCGAGCGACCTTTTCTAGTTTTCCTTTATTTAAGGAGAGGCTGATCCGCAGTCCTCGCTAACTGAAAACGGGAAAAAACGCCACGCACTCGAGAGCTTACCGATCGTGCCATCCCACGACGCTCAACGTGCTGCAGCTATCTACTCCGCCATGATCGCATCAGATCAGGCGGTGAACTAGTCTAAGCAACGACCTAGTCTATCTCTAAAACATGGTGTGGACAAACACACTGCACGTTCAGCTGTTATTCAGATAACGGAAACTAACCAAGCAACAGGGTTTAACTCAACATAATAGGCTTCAAATTCATCGAGGAAGAATTGATGTATCACTATCACCTTCCGGTTTTCTTGTGAGCACCAGGTTTGCCGGTTTTCTTGTGAGCACCAGGTTTGCTGATAGTTGGTTTTTCATGTGCAATCTTGAACCTATTCCTTGCTTCAACCAAGAGAGGAGGAAAACTCAGCATCAATTGGAGGTACTCACTAGATGTTGCCACCATCTTAAAATTGTCACCATCAGCGAGGAAATCAAAGCAACTAGCTTTGAGTTTGGGGCAGGCGTGGTCCTCCGCCAGCTCCAACATTGAGACCACGCTGTCAATCGTAATAGCGCTGCCACACAGCTTGTCCTCGCAAATCTTCTTTAACCCCTCTACCATGTATCTATCAGCTGCTACAATCAGGTGCTGGTATTGTGCCATGGTGGGACTGACATCCTTTACACCAACATCGGACAGTGAACCATGATACATGTAATGGAGCATAGATCTGAAGGTACAGGCCTCCATGTCTTGGATGGTGATAGAGGTCATCTTGCTTTCAGCCATCGGGCCGTAGAGCTCTGCTCTGAAGACTGCCGATCGGGTGGCGAGCACTAGGCGATGTGCACTGAAGCTCTCCCCGCCGACGTGGAAGGAAACATCAGTAAGTTCTTGTTTATCGAACATAAAGGCCAGCTCATGACCTAAATCCGGGAGCTCCTTCTCCACCGATGAAGCCGGAGATGTCCAGCCTATGTCGACGGAGCACAGCACATCGAAGTAGTTGTCCACCACACAGTTCGCCGTGACAGCGGTCCACGGTGCGAGCAGCACGTAACCTGCTTTGTTCTTCGAATTGGAAATCACTGTTCCCATGGAAGGCATCGGTGATCCGGTCTTGTCAATAAACACCATGTGTGCAGACACCTTGGCAGCGCCCTCCAGGACGGGCTCATGGTCCGCATAGAAAGTGACAATGATCCCGCCGGTCGAGCCCCCAGACGGTAGAATGCAAGATGCAGTGCATTTGCATCCAGCAACGACGGCCATCGGAGCATGAGACAGCAACGACGGCCATGTAGGCTGGGGATCGAGCCTTACTCGGAAACGGATGCAGCTATTGTCTGTCGTAGGGACGAATTCGCAGTAGGATGGCTTGCCTTCGGCCATGATCTTCTTTCAGCTCGACCTGGGGGAAGTGGCAGAGATATCCAATCAGCGAGGAAGCGGCGGCGGCGGCCTGTGGTTGTGGGAAATTATTAGGGCTTAGAAGGGGTTTTGAAGGGAGTTTCGCAGGCGGCGGAAACGGACGGAGGTGGAAGAGGCGGCGTGGGACTCGGGAGTCTGGCGAGGCCGGTGTGGAGCGGGTTGTTTTGTGGCGAGGACAACGGACTGAGCTAGTTCAAAATACAGTACTCGTTATGTTCCCGTTATGATCCATCATTCTTTTTTTTGCACCAAGATCCATGATTAGTATGTCGTGTTACAAAGTCAAAAACCGATAACAAAGGTATATCCATATGTTATGTTCACATAGTTTTACATAAATGTTGTTATTAGTCGTTTATGCTCTCAAGCTCCAGTGATCTCGTCCATTTCAAAAAATCAAAATATATTAAAAAGTTTCATAAAAATATGAAAGCAAAATCATGCATGTTCTCAATGATATGTTCTATAAACGTGTAAAATCTCAATGCAAAATACAGTACAATTACACGAAAATGACAAAAGTTGGAAATTTGAAACTACATATTATTCACTATACTCAGATATGCACATTTGTCATTTTTGTGTAGCTCAAATGGTAAAGTATTTGCATTAAAATTTTGCACGTTTGTGGGATATAACATTGAGAACATGCATGATTTTTTAGTTTTTTTTAAATTTCTAAATACGTATTTTTATTTTTGAAATTAGCGAGATCACTGTGTCTCGGGAGCACCAAATCTCCACTTTGTTATTAGGGGCAAGTCTTACGAGGGCAGTGTTTGTAGACCGAACTCCACGAAGCTCTTTATTTTTAAAAATCAAAATAAGATTTTTAATTTTAAGAAAATCAAGAAAAATCATGGATGTAGATACTATTGTATTCTATCAACGTGTAAAATATCAATTAGAAATATGTTATATTTTAGGCTGTGCGAAAAGACAAAATTTGAAACTGAAAAATAGTGACACGCCTCAAAAAAGGCTACAACTACCGAAAAGAAAACGAAGTGAGCCCGACCTAGACAAGGGAACCCAACATCAATAGAGATCTCTTCGGATGCAGATTTAAAACTCATCCACCAAGGTTGAGGGAGTGATAATGGGAAGCAAAATGATCGCCGGAATCGTGCACAAAATATCAACAAGGAGTGGGACAAATGCACAAGATGCGAATAGAGGATATTCATGCTAATCATCTTGAGCATATTCTTAAAACAAAAAAAATTGATCAACACTCATCAAAGATAGCTGAGAAAGAACTATTCAATACTAGAAAAAAGAGGCCAATAGATTAGCTGAATACGGTGAAGAAGAAGAAGCAACCCAAGTAGCTACAACTGCCAAAAAAAATCAAAATCCGCATTTTTATGTTTCTAAAAATTCGGAACAAAAATCTATCTGTACATAATGTTGAGATTTACACTGAAAAAATCGCATAAGTTTAGGCCACACAAAAAATGAAAAATCTAGATTTTTTCAAAATTTGAAACTATGCACTGTTCACGGATCCAAATCTACACATTTATTTTTTTGCCAAGCCAAAATTACAACGATTTTTTCATTTAGATTTAGCAGCGTGGTAGATCTCGAGATTATCTACACCTAAGTTTTTCTCGAAATTTTTGATTTTTTTCTTCAAAACGCCGCACTCGTGTTAGACACGATATATGTTTATCATGTTATAAATTTGTAATTTCAAGATTGATCCCCCTCGTGGCAAGCAGAGGACAACCACGTAAACTAAAAAATGTAATTTAAATCGAGAGTCCTTTTCTATGTCGGTGCATATGCACTTCAGCGCCCAAGCACAAATTACCTATGCCTGCTTTACAAAAAAAAACTCTGACCACAGCTTCTGCTTTGCAATGCGGTGCTAGCGCAGCTGATTTTGCCTCTTAGGCCATCTCCACTCGTTCCCCCCAGGCCGAAAAACGGCGCTATTTTGGACCGCCTGGGGGTAACGGCGCTATTTCACGCCCTGGTGGCGGCGTTTTTCCAGCCGTGACCAAATCCAAGGCTTGGGCCGAAAAAAATAAATTGGGCGGAAAATATAGCAAACTTAGGCGAATTCATTCATATATTGGGGAAATTCGCCGATTACATAGTAGAAACTTGAAATAAAAACTTTAAAAAAACTTTAAAAAAGATAACTTGGCGATCTACATGCCCAGCTTGTTGTAGAACACGGTGTAGTCGTCGTCGTCGTCGGAGCCACTCCCAGCGGCCTTGCTCGGGCCTGCGCCGTCGTTCCGCCGTGCCACCTGCTTGACCCTACGCTGTCGTCTCCGTTGTGCCACCTGCTCGGCCCGGACGCGTAGGGGGCGTCCTCCTCGTCGATGGGGTCGAGGATGATGTAAGGCGGCGACGATGGGGGAGCTGGCATGCGAGGGTGAGGTGCTGACAGAGCTGGCCCGCGTCGCTGACAGAGCTAGCCCGCCGTTTCTGCGCGCCAATTTTCGTCCCCAGGCGAAACCCGCTGGGCTGGGTTTGGCCTGGAAGCGCCGGCGCTAAATAACGCCGAAACGACGCTATTTGGTCCCGGGGGCGCTGGGGGGGGGGGGGGGGGGGGGGGGGGGGGGGCGAGTGGAGATGTCCTTAGACAAGATTCGAATTCTGCTACAAAAAATGAGAGCGGTTCGAATAAATTTGGTGACATACTTACAAAATTACAGATTCAACCACGGGTTTACCGAGCGTTGCACTGACCGTAAGTTCAAGTCCACGAGACGTGCCACGCCGACGCGACGCACCACTCAGTATCGCACTTCTCTCGAGTGGAAGTCTCCGACTACCTCGCGCCACGCTACCCACCCATCAATCCTCACCGCAGCAGCAGCTACCAGCCATGTCGGGCGGCGGGCGGCGAGGCTGGAGCCCGTTCGACGCGATCCGCAGCTTCCCGTCGGCGCCCGAGTCCCTCATGTCCCAGATCGACGCCGCCATCGCCTCCACCGAGTACGCCCGCGCCTGCGCCCACCTCGACCCCGCCTCCGCCTCCTCGCGGCCCTCCGGCGAACGGGAGGAGCAGGCGTCGTCCGTCGCGCGTGCTCCTCCTCCTCCTCCACACGACGCCAGGGTCGCGGACGAGGCGTACCGTGCGGCGTGCGCGGCGCTCGGGGCCGGGCGGCCGGACGCGGCCGTGCGGTCGCTGCGGGTGGCGCTGGCGAGCTGCCCGCCGGAGAAGGCCGCCGCCGTGGCCAAGGTGAGGTCGATGCTGGCCATCGCCTCCGCGCAGCTGCACCGGCAGCAGCACCAGGCGCAGCAGCAGCAGCAGAGCAGCAGGAAATGAGATTTGTGATCATCTGTACTTCATTTCTACAGGATTGGTTTCCATTCTGAACTAGTACTAGTAGTTAGTACTGATCATTAAACGTAAACCACATATGCGTAGTGTTGTAATGCAGAAAAAATCGTGCTGGCTATGATTCGACGGTTCGATTCCAGCGTATTCATGACGAAAAAACATGGCCTTGATCAACTCTGTGTGAAAACACTTGTCATATTTCGTATAGCCAATTACAAAATCTTCAGCTATAGTTTGAGCAGATCTCATCAGCTCTTAATCTCCTATCAGAAACTTGGTGTACAGCCGGCTTCTTTGAGCACTGGATGATTTGCTCAACACCCTGGACTAATTATTTCCCCTAATAATGGGTGAGAAAAAAATATTGTAACTGTGCTACAGTCAGGGTGAGCAGTGCTCTCGCCACGTGAACTCATATTACAGCGTCAGCCTCATTCTTCATCAGTGAAGCAAACGTCGAAGACCCTTGGTCCCGGACTCCCGGGTCTAGATTAAGATCCAGCAAGGGGGCGAGGGCAGGAATGGAGGGTGCTCACAAGCACTTCTTGATGTCTGAAAATATCGATGTTTCCTTATTTGCTACTTCGACATCATCAGGTGATGCAACAGCGACCACAACTCCGTTGTCCTTGATGGTTTCGACGGCATCAGCAAACTCCTTGAAATCCTTCACGCTGCAATATGGGAAACAACATGATAAGTGATTTTGCACAAAAAGAACATAGACATGCGATGATTCCGCAAGTGCACCAACGGTAATTTGGACTTCAGAACATAGAAATTTCTACCTGGTTGCGAGTATCTCTTCACGTCTTTGCTGGCGTTCCTCCTCAGTGATGCCCAACAAATATCGCATTAGACTGGAAAAAGCAAAAAACAATGTTTAGTACTCTGTGTATACAACATGACCTATGGCATTATGTGCGTAAGTCTTGTTGATATATGTGTTTGCAACCACAATCCAAGTCAAGACTTGAACTAGGTTACGAACACATTTGGAATCTCCACCAAAAGAAAAAAAAACTTCATGGACACAATCCAGCAATAAGCCACGGTTTAGATAACCCCCACATTAGAAGTTCAACACACATTATCGTTTTGGAGTTGGTTAAAATAGCTGATGACATGCATCAGTGAATTGTGTGCTGAGTCAGAGTTAACATTAAAGTCACTGTGCACTATGTGGAATAGGGAGACAATTACATACCTGCTGTAACCTTTAGCATCTGGTAGTTGGTAGGAATCAACATCACCTATGGTGCCAATAATAGCTTTTGTGAGAGCATCATCATCTATCTCTAGTTCTCTGAGGAAGTTGGCAGTCCCATCATAGATTTCTAATGTTTTCAGCAAGTTTGGGTCACGGTATGACAAATAGGAGAACACGCCTGCAAAAGCCAAAAGAGAATATTTACCGCAACGTCGAACCAGAAGACATTGATGTAACTATGACATTGATGTAAGTGGGGCCAGTTTGATCTGTTATCTTACCAGCAATCAAAGAACAAATATGAAGGTAAGAAATAGGCATAAGATCAAAGTACCTGAATGAGTGTCAAAATCACAAAACCCTCCATATGCTCCACCACTAACTCGAACACGGTCCCATAACCATGTATTGCTTATGTGCTTGGATATGACATACGCGCTTCCATTGAGCTGGTATCCACTTTGGTACAGGTTTCCAGCTTTTCCAACATAATTAACCTTCAGGCAACATATAAGTTGGTCAACAAGGGAACAATCATCTACCAAAGTCTACTCAAAGCTAATGCCAAAGGGCCAGACAAGTTAGCTTTACCTGGGTAGGGATAACAATGGCTTCATTAACAGAAGGCAGTCGAGAGAGCCATGGATCACTTCCCAGGGATGGAGCACTTGGCAGTGCATCAAGAAATTTGGCAATATATTGACCAGATTTTTCAAGATTTTTTGTGTCACTTGTTATGTTTATTAAGCAACCTTCCTTAGAAAATAAAGACTTCCTCATTTCCTCAAGTGAAGCAGATATTTTGTCCCAATCTTGATCAATCTTTGTTTCCAGATCTCGTAAATACTCAAGATAACTGGCAATAGCAACAAATAAATCAACATTTCAAAATATGAAGAACGCGGCTGTGTCACATATAGATCTGTAAACAGTGAGAAATGTGAAATCTAAAACAAAATATTCGCTGGATAAAAAATAGCTACCAGTGTCTTGCTAAAAATACAAGAAGCGTATCCTTTCAAATATAACTAAAGCAAAAACAATTAAAGGTAAGCAACCAAGATGCTGTATCAAAAGGGTAAGCTATGGTACAATATGTGTAGTCATGTAATTATGCTCACAAGGCCATAATCATTTCAAAAAGCAGCTGACTTAACAATCTGCGGTGTGTATATATCATAACGAATCTTACCTAACACCACCCATTTGCTCACCAATCCATCCAGCTGCATTTAACTTAGCATCCATTCTAGCAGCTGCTATACCATGGCCACTACCCCTCAATCGATTCTGTGTTACACAAATTATTAGACAACAAATTGCATGCATGCGTATGGTAGTCTAAATCACTAATGTAGTAGTTTAGTACCTCCATTCTTGCTTTACTTTGGGAAACAAACTGCTTGAACCTCTGCTGTTCTGTGAACTGAACATCCTGAAGAAGGCAGTTCATCTGAAAGAACAGAACAAATATTTATTCTCATGATACAGATATAAGAACAGTAACTGGGTGACTACAGTATGATTTCCGTATAGAGAGATGGGCATTTAACAGATTAAACATGTCATCTCCACCATGTCATTGCCATTGGTGGTACGATCTACACAGACAAAGATCATAAACATACCAGATGAAACAAATCTTCTATTCGCGTTGACATTGCCTTTCCCCGAACAACAATACGAGTAAGAGGCTCTTCTTTTCCCTTTATTGAAGATGTTAATGGGTAAACTGATATGCCTCCAGTTTTTCTTCCAATTAACTGATTAAGCTGCACGAAGTCCATGTCTTTGGTGCCCATCTCCAGTAAGGATTGGCTGGAATGAACAACCAATTAGTTCAAATACCACATAGTATATGAAAGCACAGAGAAAAGCAAAATATCTTCAAACTTTCATGATAAATCAGCAACAATGTATTGATCGGATAGCTCACCAGAACAAAGGCAACAGTTGTAGATGTTCTTTCTTCATTGAACCCATATCAAATACAGCTTCGGAGTAGATTACATCATTGGTGAAGAGATCATGTTGCAAAACCTTGACACCGTTTATCTCCCCCACCTAAATACGGTATTCCAGAATGAACCATCAAGTTGAATTAAAATAATAAAGGAAATAGTAAAAACAGGCCTCCTCAGGAAACAACAGTTAACACCACATCCTAATAAATAGTTCATACTTCTAACAGTGACAAACCATCCATTGTACTTTCTCAAAAAATCTTCTAGATTGGTAATTTTTAAAAATTGGCCCATATAATTGATGATTAGACACTAGGTGCTGGTTTTGCACCCAACTAGCACATAGCCTGGAAATATTTGGCTTCAAGCTAGTGAACTCCTCTAAACATACTTTACAGCATTAGCATTCTCTTAAAGTCTTCCGTTTTGTACAAAAACATAGGTATTTGCACGTAAGGTCACGGCATGTTTGACACATACTTGGAAGTTGGAACTGGACAACCCCTAGAAGGCAACAAACTAACCAACAAGGCAGCAAGCAGTATGGGCTTTGAAAATCTTGCACAATTTCAACAAGTCGAAGCTCAAATAGAGACAATTGTCATCACCATAAGGAGCAGTAGCTAACAAAAATAACACTAAAGAGCACATAAACCATGCTGCTCCCTTTTGTCCAGGACCGAACAAATTACATCAAGCAACCTAGGTGGTGGACTGATTAATCTGTATGTCTAGAGGAAAAGACAGAAATAAGGACATCAATGGACCACACACATCAAATGGTTTCGTAGTGTAGTGGTTAGCACTCCAGACTTTGAATCTGGCGACCTGGGTTCGAATCCCGGCGAGACCTACTTTTTTAGCTGGCATTTAGTATTTCCCCGTTAAAATGTACTTGCATTGTTTGACCTGACATCTAGCATTTCCATGGTACAATGTACTCACATTTTTAAGCTCCTATTTAGTATTTCCATGCTACAATGTACTTAAAAAGTTAAAACTTCCATGGTACAAACTCATAAGTGAAAAGTAAGTGTTGAAAAGTACAAATTACACATTATTTTGATACATAAATGAGTATAATACAAGATTGCAAGTGAATCAACAACAATTAAAAACATTCACAGTGAAAGATTAAATATATTAGTTTGACACAAAGGAATTCAGGCTTGCAAACAAGTTACCTAAGCATCTCGGCAATACAGTAGGTGAAGTTTTAAAAAGGTAAACACAATACATACGCTTTCTACCTTCGCTACTCTAGTGTCTGCAAAGGAGTTCTAAAGGCTAGCCGCCTGCGCCTAGCACACTGCACAGATAGATGGTGCCCAGGCACGAGGAGACACGTTTCGCTGGCAAATTTAACAATCCTAGGCCCACCTAATTTTGTTCAAAAAATAGGCCCACCTAATTGGTGGTTAGGCACTAGGTGCTGATCTGCCGCCCAAATAGCACACAGAATGGAAATACTTGCCGCCCATCTAGTGAACTCCTCCAAACAGACTTTACAGCATTAACATTCTCTTAGTCGTCTGTTTTGTATAACATGGACGTATTTGCATGTAAGGCCACTGCATGCTTGACACATAACTTGGAAGTTGGAACTGGACAACCTCTAGAAGGCAACAAACTAACCAGCAAGGCAGCAAGTAGTATGAGTTTCGAAAAATCTTGCACAATTCCAACCAGTCAAAGCTCAAATGGAGACAATTTTCATCACCATAGGAAAGCAGTAACTAACAAAATAACACTAAAGAACAAATAAACCATGCTCCTCCCTTTTGTCCAGGACAGAACAAATTACATCAAGCAACCTAGCTGGCAGACTGATTAAATATGTCTATCTAGAGGAAAATACAGAAATAAGGCCATGAATAGACCACACACATCAAATGGTTTCGTAGTGTAGTGGTTAGCACTCCAGACTTTGAATCTGGCAACCTGGGTTCGAATCCCGGCGAGACCTAATTTTTTAGCTGACATTTAGTATTTCTGCGTTCAAATGTACTCACATTGTTTTACCTGACATTTAGTATTTCCATGGTACTATGTACTCACACTTAAAACTGATATTTAGTATTTCCAGGCTACAATGTACTTCAAACTTCCATGGTACAAACTCATAAGTGAAAAGTAAGCGTTGAAAAGTACACATTACAAATTACCTTAATACATAAATGAGTATAATACAAGATTGCAAGTGAATCAGCAACAATTAACAACATTCACGGTGAAAAATTAAATAAATTAGTTTGACACAAAGGAAATCAGGCGTGCAAACAAGTTGCTTAAGCATCTCGGTAGTACAAATTCATATGAGTTCTGACCAATCTGGAGGACAGATTAGTTTCTGTTTGGACTTTGGATCTCTTGATCAGCCCGGCAATCAATCTTAAGCCTACCGGCTAAGGATTAAGGAGGCTATTTGCTAGTCTCCAGTTAGCTTTTGTCCGTGGTGATAAATCACTGTCTAGAAAAATTACCCAAGCTGAGCAAAGGATTCTTTGTATCACCCCGTGGTCAAATTTACATTCTACACCGAACAGGGTTTGGGATAGGAGGGAGGCTGACAGATTCACATTACCATGTCATGTACATATCAATTGCACCGCGATGTAATAAAAAATACAGTGCAATGAAGTTCTGACCAATAATTTTAACTCTTGCTAATGCTAGAATATTAGAGAGAGAAAACATCATAGTACCCAATCAACAGCTAAAAACAAAGGAGTGAACCTTGATAAACAATGTTGAGCCAGAAAGAACAGTTTCATTGAAACTTGAGCTATGTCAGCAGGCCTCTAATTTCTTCCCCAATCAGGACAATACAACTAATGATGATCCAACCATGTACTGAAGTACAGTTTATCCTTTTCTATAGCTCTACTTGAGCCAGGATTTTGAGCCAACCTGGCCTAATACTTTCAGCTGAAGTAAAGAAATTTGCAGCCCATTAGCCAAATAGGGGCTAGGGTAAAGTTGTAAGTCGAAGAATTACCTCTATTGGTACATGAATAGCCTTTTTAGGGATATCTTGTAGTGACAGGCTAGGAACAGCTTTGAGAGCTTCTGGAGAATCTGGAGTTTCTTGTTTGTCCTTCAGTTCCTTTGTAGCACGTGTCAACTCTGCAAGATCCTCCTGAGTCATGCTAGATTTTACTTGTTTTAGAATTTCTTTCTCAGCAGCTTCATCACGTGAGGCTTTCTCCGGATCAGGCTGCACAAAATGGTATTAAATGTTCAGAGGCAACAACAAAAAGCATATTTAATATAAAACTCTCAGGTGGGAGGTCCTCTATAAACCTGCATTTCAACAGTGACACGATGTGCGTTCTTCAAAATATATTTCTCAATGAGCGGAGAGAATACTGCTTTGGATCCCTTCTCTGCAATGCGTGCTTTGAGTTGCTGCAACGGCTCTTCATATTTCAGAGGCTCAAAAGGGTCCATGTCATAAATCCATTTTCCCTGCATTTTGTTTGTGATGTCGAAGGAAATATGAATATGTTGAAACATGTCTGTCTATTTCTTTTTTACAAATCACAAATCAGGTGTTCTTACCATTGAACGAAGCATCAGTGACAGCCCTCGAGGGAACGACCCTGTGTTATTCTCCCTCAAAGAAAATTCAATTGTGTTCATAGATGCCTCCACTGCTTCTGATGCAAACCCCTCATCTACCAAATTCTTCAAAATTTGCATAACCAGCTCTTCAACTTTCTCAATGTTTTCCTCAGATACACCTTTCAAACCTATACTGAATTGTGGTTGAAGAAGCTCATCCTCAACACCACCTCCCACAATAGCCTCTCCCAAACCACTTTCAAGAAGAATTCTTCTAAGTGGTGAAGCAGGAGTACCCAGCAATAGGTGATCGAGGAAACCAAGTGCAAGCTCAGTTTCTACGTCCAGTGGCTCCTCTGACAAGAGCCAATTAGTGCAAACCATAAATTTCTTTTTCAAATCACCTTCTTGACCAGCAGGATACTTCTCTGTGATCCTCCTTGGTTCTTTGAAAAGTTTCTGTGGCATAACCTTTGATTCATTACGAGCAGGGCTGGCTTCAAACAGGTCAAGATACTCTACAGAAGAGAGGCAGGATAAGAAAAAATGGTGTCGAAAACAGAAAATATAAACCCACAACAAAAGGTTCAAAAAAAAAACCCTGTTAATAAGCATGACTAACCACTTAGAATGCGTAGTCGCTCTTTTGTGTCATCGTCACCATAGAACCAGATCCTAGCATTGCTCGGATGATAAAACATACTGTGGAACTCCTGGACATATGAAAAAACTCCATTTAAATCAAACAAACTTATTAACCAACGTTAGCTTACTGCTGCATCAAAGTATAGAAAATATGAGTCAACACTAAAAGCAATTTAGTCACTAGAACGTTTAGTTATAGAGGAACAAAAGGGCTTTCATCACCCATGATAGCCAACGTCTAAAAGAGTGAAAGACATCACATAGACATTGAAAGTATTTGCATATAAGAGCAAATGACAAAATAAATATCAATCTGTGAAAATACAAATACGAACTGAGGGTGATTATGTTCTACAAGACCTTGAACTCTTCAAAAGTAAGCTTTGGAATCTCATTTGGGTCACCACCACTATCCACACCATACGTGTTATCAGGGGAAAGTGCCTGTAGAAAGGTCAAATATGTTAGGTACTGCTACTGGTAGGTGGTAGGTACTGGCATCTGAAATCATGATAAGTGAGACTGGTGAAAAATGAAATCTGGTGAGCACAGTGCAAAGGCGTATGCAAGAATGGGACTAGGAAAGATCAATTAAAGAAACATGGACTGGAGATGGTTGAATGTGCAACTTGCTAATGTACTGAAGTCTTACATATGGAAATGCAACAGCCAGGGCCCTCGGCCCGGTGCATATCGGTGCTTAGATAAGCAGCTTGCCAAGAAAAACATGTGTGGTTTGTCAACCAGCAATCCTAAATTAAATCCTAATTGATAAAATATAGAGAGATTGACCAAATGATTAACTTATAGGATTGCAACAATCACAGCAATAAATGTGTTCAAGAGGCCCTGATCACGATAGAATAACCAACAAGGTGATTCCAGTGTACTATCATGCAAAGCATGACGAAATACACAAGCAAAATCTCGTACTGAGCTCAAAGCCACAGACTGAAAACGGAATTGAACAAATTGCTTACCTGTTGAGTCACACGCCCCATAATGTTATCAGGCTGAGAGTAAACTCCTTTCATCTCGTTGAAGACAACACCTACATTCACATGTCAAAGTATTTGCACTCAGCTACTTTTTGAGGAATGGGCAGGCCTTGCTCACAAGTCACATGCACATGTTTTGGCTCCATTAAAATAGCCTGAGTAAGCAAACCTTTATAGGATATCTCTTCTTCAGGATTGTTAAGCTCATAATGCCAACCCTCCTGTTGAAACGTTTGGAAGTCCTCAACACACTTGGGGAAAAAGACAGCATCAAGGTATACATCTACCAAGTTATAGAAATCCTGCAAAGCAACAACAGAAATGATGATAATGCTACAAGAAGGGTGAACTGAATAGATGACCTAAGCAAATCAAAATGGTCAATAGGTGTCACCTTGGTGTTTGTTGATGCAACTGGATAACATGTCCGATCCGGATAGGTGAATGCATTCAGGAAAGTATGCAGACTACCCTTTAGGAGCTCAACAAATGGCTCTTTCAACGGGTACTTTCTTGATCCACAGAGAACACTATGCTCAAGAATGTGAGGTATGCCAGTCGAATTTTTCCTGGTAACACAAGGATAATTACTCAGAAACAACATAACAGGCTTTTATGAAATGATATGTTCTTTACTTCTTCCCTATCTAAGGATAGGACCCCCTCTACTTCGTTTTTTTTCTGCATGATAATATACCATGAGCAATAGCACAAGGCAAGGACTAGACACACTTACGGAGGGGTACGGAATACAATGCCGAACACTTTATTCTCATCGTCGTTTGCCACGGACATCACTTCTGCGCCCGTCTTCTTGTGCTTGTAAAGAACAGCAGCTGATTTGCACTCGTCTATCACTTGTTCAGAAACCTTTTCGAAGCCTAGCTTTGCTGCATACTCATGGACATCATCGGTGTCTGCGAACGTCATAATGAAACAGGTAATGCATTCATTCTCAAACTACAACTTATCATAAGTCCGACAGAGGTTACTCGAACAACGGCCAGCTATTATTCTAATTCAAGTAGTGGATTTCTAGCTATCACATTACGGATTCATGAGCCAAGCAGCAAACAGATGAGATGCAGAATTTGATGGTAAAACCCATCTACGAGACTCAGCACAATGCAACATCGGACCTCAATTTCCAGTCAACTACGCAATAGCAGTCTAGCACGCTACTTCGAGAAATCGTATCTCCCTTCCTTTCGAAAAATAGCATGTAAAGCAGCACATAAGCTTATCCGAGGAGTTTGTTGGGTCATAAGGAAAGCGGTCCCTCACCATGGGGCGCAGGGGCGGGCGACGTGGAGACGGCGGGGACGGAGAGGCGCCTGGCCAGGCCGGGCGCGGTGAGCGGCCAGTACCGCCCGGCGCAGTGCAGCGGCGCGGCCGACGCCAGGAGGCGCGAGCCGCCGGGCAGAACCGAGCCGCCCCGCGAGGAGAATGAGGAAGAGGAGGAGACGAGGCGGACCGGCGGCGCGGGCCGGAGGAGGAGGCGGCGGGCACGAGGTCCTGGGCCTGCCGCAGCGCTGGAGGAGGCGGCGGCCGGAGGTGCGGAGCAGCGCCACCCGCTCCATGGCGTAGGTGTCCAGCTTGCCGTCGGCTGGGGCTGGGTTTGTTTGCCTTGTGGATTGGAGGAGGGGGCAGGCAACGTGGCGGCGTGGTAGCTCGGTGCGGCTTGGCTAGGCTTTTCCCTCTGGGCTTTCCTTGCTTGGGCTAGAAGAAGAAGAAGGCGAGGAGGAAAATCGTTGTTTTTTTAAGCTTTTTGAATGAATTTGCTTTTTATTGTGGTTGATAAGGTGTGAGAGTGAGCTATGGTACACGCAACGAAATTTTTGGCGTTTTATGGACGTGTTTGCAGCGTGTTCACCAGAGAGATCTGGAGTCTCGCAACTCGTTGAATTTCTGGTTACAGTTCCGTTTTATGATTTCAATCCAACTGGCCTATTGAGGTTCGAGTTCCTCTTGTTTTTCTTTAGACAAGAGAAGCTCGAGTTTCCTGAGCTCAGTAGCAGCAACGCCATTGTTCTGCGACTTTTTTTTTTAGATTCAGTCGCTGCGATTTCAATTACTCAACCAACACGTCCTTGTCCAGCCTGCTTACAACAATCCTAGGTGGAACAGACCTCCACACATTACAAGTTTTATTCACGCAGCCTTCTTTCGCAAACAAGTGCGCTACCTCATTAGGCGAAGGCCTAATCGCTTCACCTTTACAACATCAAAACTGGTAGCATGGACTTGATGTCTTCCACCAACGGACCGTGAACAGATCACTTCTTGTCCTCCTTCAACAGCTTCAGAACAACTCCTCTACTATCCATCTCCAGCTCAACCCTAGACACTTGCATTTCCCTGGCAAGTAGGATAGCTTGACGGCATGCCAAGAGCTCGACACCTTCAGCATCAGCAACGTAGTGAAAAGATGGAACGCTCGAGCAATGAAGCCACCATGGTGGTCTCGGATAACCACTCCACCGCCACATTTGCTTTCTACGACATCTTAGAGCACCTCCACGGACGATTCTAATAAACGGTTTGGTAATTGTGTCGGATGCACGCTATTGAGCGGACGGACACATGTTAATGTCCTATTGATATCTGGTGTCCCCAGCATGACCTCATTAGGTTTTTTCAAACAAAATTAATTTAGAAAACGAAACGAAACCTTACAAATTTCATTTAAACAAAAGATAAGCTTAAGCAAGTTCTTCGGCGCATAATCATACATGAAATAAGTAAAAAGTTAAATAAAATAACTAACTAAGGTTGCTAAACTCTAATCTCCGTCCGAGTAGATGTTGATCACAGGCGCATCGCATCCGGCGGCGACGGTGCCAAGGACACTCTAATTGCAGCCTGCAAGCCGGGTCACTGTGGGGTCTCGGGAACTCCTCTTCCTCCTCCGCTTTCAAAGGGCGGGCCGCCCCACATCGCCCGGTTGCCTCTGGTACATCTAGTAATAGTTTTGTGTAGGGGGAGTCAACGGGGGAGAGGTCGCCCCTCTCCCCGCCCGACGTAAAGTACCCTCAGACGACTAGCGGTCCTCGGATGTGGGGAATAAGCTGTGTAGGCGGACCTCGTACTCCACCTGCACGTGCTCGTCCCAAATGGGCAACGGCAAGACATACTTGGGATCGTGTCGCTGCTCCCGTGGTATGGCCTCCGACGTCCTTTTGATAAGGGCGAGAAGCGCCTCGCCTGTGAGCAGCGGCGCCACTGGGACATGTATGAAGTTGATCGTCCAACCATCCGGGAGGCGGTAATCGACTGCCAACGGGATGTTATATGTGCACGTGATCACGCACCTCCTGCAGCGTCAGCAAATGGCAGGCATCAGGTGCGTCGGCCGGAGGTGGGAGCTGTGGAGGCGGAGGCGCGGGCGCATGGCACGAGCTTGGATCGCAGTTGTTCCTCCTCCTCGCCGCTCCGGACACGTTGGTTTCGTGCTAGGAAAACATTCCGGTGGGTCTAGTCGGTGAAGAGGGTCCGGTGTGAGTGGGGAGAGAAGATGGCCAGTGGTGAGCTACATAAGAGGAGAGGAGCGGCGGGGGTGTATAAAGCCGGCCAGTAAGGTACATGGGCATGCATTAACGCCGACAAAGTGAAGTGACAAGTGATTGATGATATCAACGCCGACACTCTCGGAAGGAATGGTCCAGTTGTGCAAGAGATTGTCGAACCAGCTATGGTGTTCAATAAGTGCTCCTTTGTTCATGAGCCGCGGATGAATAATTTTGAAGCCCACAATCTTGCAAACTTTGCTTCGTCTTTTTTTCGAGAAAGACGGATTAACTCCCCACCGGTTGCTTCGTCTTTGGATAGGCCGTCATGTTTGGTTGGGTGGCAAGATTGATGGAGCGCTCAGAGCGTTCAGGATGTGGTTTTTTGGGCCTTGCTCCTACCGCGGGAAAAGAGGATGTTTCTGTTGCGATCCACGATGTCTCGGGCTGCATTCACGCCATACACAAACAATGGCAACTCCAGGCCACCAGCGATTTATGTGAATTCGATGGAGAAGATCTACAAGGTTTCCAGGGTGGAACCGACAGCGTTGTGTGCGATGAGTCCAGGTGTGTAGTGTGTAAACTGCAATTAACTCAACATGGTTGCATGTAGCAGCCAATAAAGTGGAACCGAATCCAACTAGACCTACCAACACGGAAACCATATAACCACATACGGAAGCACTTGCCATACACTAACCCGATTGCAACTCTATGTCGGACACAAAAACAAATTGTTGGGAAATGTTGCAATATAAGGTGTGGTGATAATATTTTGGCACAATTTGTATTTTTTCACAAAATATAACAATATTTGCAACGGTTCCCCCCTACTTTCACAATTATTTCCGTCGCGAAACCAACTGAAAGGACAAGGATGTCGTCTAGAGGGGGTGAATAGGCGATTAAAACTTTTCCGGTTTAGGCTTGATAATTGCGGAATAAAACTATGTGTTTAAATTAACAAGCCAACAACCTAAATAAACTAGGCTCACCTATGTGCACCAACAACTTATGCTAAGCAAGACAAGCAACAAGGTGATAGGAATATAGAATACTTCAAGCACGAAGGCTATCACAATGTAAAGTGCATAAGTAAAAAGCTCGGGTACAGAAATAACCGAGGCACGCAGAGACGAGGATGTATTCCCGAGTTCCTCCTTGTTAAGGGAGTACGTCTCGTTGGAGAGGTGTGAACCAACACAATGGTTCAACAACCACAAAGGTTTCACCTTCTTCTCCGATGAACCGCACCACAAAGGTTTGGTTCACCTTCCACTATCGGAATCCTTCGAGACGGAAATCCGGAGCCTTTCAACAACGATCCGGGGCACAACCCACAACGGGATTGGGGGCTCCCGAACAGCTACAAGTGATCACACAAGGGTCTCAACCACCACACGGGCGTCTAGGGTCCAAAGACCCAAGAGTAACAAGTTCACAAGCTTTCAACTTCCACGAATCCTCGTGGAGAGCACACCGATGCACCAAATGCAAAAGGCAAGAGCACAAGGCTCAAATCCTTCACTCTCGAATCCCACCACAAGCAACTAATGCTTATGGGGGGAGAAGAGAGGAAGAACAAAGTAGGAGAACACCAAGAACTTCAAGATCAAGATCAACTAGGTTCCCCTCACTTAGAGGAGAAAAGGATTGGTGGAAATATAGATCTAGATCTCCTCTCACTTTCCCTCAAAGATATGCAAGAATCATGGGAGGGATAGAGAGGAAGGCAAGCTTCTTCAAAGGTCAACAATGGAGGAGAGAGAAGGGAAAAACTTGCTCAAAACGTGTTCTAACCGTTGGGGAAGAAGCCTCTTTAAATAGGTTACCCGAAACCAACCGTTATGCCCAGAAACTGCGAGCCCGGCCTGGGAGCCGGTTTGGCCGGCCTAGAAACCGGCCATCCATCCGACCCGGCCGGTCTGGGAGCCGGTCTGGCCGGCCTGGGAGCTGGCCAGACAGACAGGACCGATAAAACTGCAATATCTTTTTCATCCGGACTCCGATTTCGATGATCTTGGGCTCGTTGGAATCGTAACGAAGAGCTTTACAAGATCATGCAGAGAAACATCATAGTCCAACAATGGAGGATAAAACCAAATGGGGAAAGATTGGACCTCTTGATAAAATAACAACCGATAAAAGCTCCAAACCAAAACCGCAATATGTTTCTCATCCGGACTCCGTTTTCTATAATCTTGGGCTTGTTAGAATACTCACAAGCTCTACAAGATCATGCATATACACATCATAGTCCATCATGTGAGGAGGATAACACAAGAGGAGAGTTTGACCTCTCTACAAGAGACGAACCGGTAAAACCTCCAACATCAAAAACACCACAAGATATTCAAATGAAATCCGTTTTTGATGAACTAGAGCTTGGTATGGAGATGAACACAAGCTCTAAATTCTCACATGGATAAAAGCCAAATAAGAACCAAGAAAGATGATATGCCAAATATGCAAAGGTTTGAGCTCTCCACAAAGATGCGATCAAGTTACTCACTTGAGAGCCCCTCTTGATAGTACGCCGTCTATCCTATAACCCGGTCTCCCACTAACACCATGAGACCGGTAAAATAGAAAGCCTATCAAGATCGTACCTTTGCCTTGCGCATTCCACTTGAGATCGATGATGACGATCTTGACTCTTTCAAGTTGGAACACCTTTCTTGATTGTGCTTGCTAGCACATGCTTGATGAAGACTTCTCCAAATACTCCCCCATACACCATTATAGGAGAGCCTTGCTAAACTCCGTCTTCATGAATCCACTTGCACTTCATCTTCTTATCTTGATATAGATGATGGCTTGGAGATAAACATGAAGTTCACTCAATCTTCTTTTCCAAGCCATGCTTGCAATAAGCTCAACTCTTCACATGACCATTCTTCATATAAACCCTTGGATGGAACCTTGGTCATCATGTAATCTTCTAGAGTCCAACACATGAAATCCAATCTTTTCCTATGGACAAGATCTACGAGTATATCTCAATGCAAACATTAGTCCATAAGGATTGTCATTAATTACCAAAACCACGCATGGGGCAACACATGCCCTTTCACCAACGTGTCACCGCAATTTGTTTTCGTGGCCATATCCTTTTGCAACAATTATTCCCTTGTGGTAATAAACATAGAGCATTGTATCGAAGTCACCCTACGACAATAGACACAGAGTATTGTAACCAACCTACCTTGCAACAATAAGCATCAATTATTGCAGCATAGGTACCGTCTGGCAATAGTTTGTTTTACAACAATATGACTTCATGCAATAATTTATTGCAACCAAATTCACTCATGACGACAAGTTATCGCAACGAAGAGAATTGCAAATAACGTTCGTAACATTACACCAAATTGTACAAAGCAAAGACGATCAATCTCCTCAACCTTCATTTGTCCAGAAAAAAGCATTAATATCTCAAACAAGTGTGAAAACAATTATCCTGAAATTATATAAGTCAAAGCATACATGATAGATTTCATCAAAAGAAAACATCATATATATGTTCATGAAGCAAAATAGTTATGGAAAGTTGGAAACACAATACAAAAAATAATCTTAGCACATGTCTTTCATCGTCGGGTTACATATCAGTGATTTGGCAGAACTCATTTGTCCATTTAGTGTTCATATCGTATTAATGAGTACTATCCAGTTGGCAGCACTCATTTGTCCATTTAGTATTCATATCAGTCATTTCATTCCATGGGAAAGAAAAGGATTTGTAAACCTTAACAGAGATTGTTGAAAGTAAAATAAAAGTAAAGTATGCATGATCTGATTTGTTTGTTACAAGGTCACACAGAGTATAGGCATGTGCTCTAGGATATTCTGTGTGAGTTGACTTAGGTCCTAGAGTTCTTGATTAAGGCTGCTAGATGCATGGCTAATGATTTGACTGAATTCCTGGCTGTTTTCTGAATGTAACGGGGCCATCAGTTCTTAAGTACCTAGCTGTAATGGATGTGACTGTTCCTTGATTATATTGTTGTATTGCTACTCGTACCGGGGAACCGCTCAATAATACGAGATAGCTCGGAATAGATGGTCATATGCATCCATAGATTAATTATTTACTCTAATTGAAAACTGAAACTCGGGAGTGATATTTTGAACGTACATCTTTTGCATGGAATTTCTTTGGAACTAAAGTATTGATAACCCACAAGTATAGGGGATCGCGTGTAGCCTTTTCGATAAGTAAGAGTGTCGAACCCAACGAGGAGCTAAAGGTAGGATAAGTATTCTCTCAAGTTCTATCAACCACTGATACAACTATACGCACACTAAACGTTTGCATTATCTAGGAAATAAAACTACAGTAGCAATACGGGTATGAGAGGTAGTTTTGCAAGATAATAAATACAAGAAAGTAAAAGTTAGTGCTGCAGCAATAAAGTACACTAAGTAACCATATACTAACAGTACCATGAGTGTGGAAAAGTGGTGGTAATTGTGGTGGCTTTGTCCAATATTAATTAGTGAAGGTACTTGGTTCATTGTCTTCGATGCAGTTTTCTATGTGGGAGAGGCTAAATATACATGCACTCCACTACTTGGAATTACAAGTACTATATGATTGGATTGTTTAGCAAGCATCCGCAAATACTAACAATGCATTAAGGTTTCCCCAACCATAGCCTTAAGTTCAAGGTCCTCTTACTCCCATACGTGCGACTAATCGGTTCGCGTTCTCAGGTTTCTGTCACTCCGGCAGAACTTCCCCCGCTTCGTTACAAATACTACCAACCCTAGGGTGTTTGATCCATGCGCGCACAAATATAATGGACACCAAAGGACAGCACCATATAGACATACAACTCTAATGAACCTCATGCATTCAATTAAGCAATCAAAAGACAAATAAACTACGGAAACATGATGTAAATCACAGGATAAATATTATAGTATCAAACACCATGTTTACATAGGACGGTACAGAGGTTTGTGGGAGGATGAACCACTGAATACAAGGAGGAGATGGTGATGGAGATGGCGGTGAAGACGGCGGAGAGGGGCAGCGCGGCGGAGCAGGGCGGCGGCGGCGCCGGCGGTGCGGGGAACTCCTTTCCCCGCCGCCGGCAAGCTTGGGGAGCGCCGCCCCTTAGCCTCACTCCTTCATGGCTTCTTGGGAGCCCTCCCCCATGGAGATGGGATCCATGGGGGAGGCAAAAACGTGGCTTTTGGTGGCTGAAATTCGTGGGTGGAGGAGTCCTCCACGAATTAGGTTTCCTCCCTTTATATATCTTCTCGGATTTCCGTCACCCCCTTTTAGGGTTCCACCAAAACGGGCCTACAGGCCGCGTCCGAACTCCGATTGGGCTGATCTCGGGTTTAAAATCTTCGTATGGAAAATTGTGACAACTTTCGTAAGAGCCAGGTCTCCATTTGACGTCATCTTCGAGGGTCAAACTGACAATCTTCGTAAAAAGTTCTCAGACAGATTTCAGGAAAGTCCCAATTTGACTCCAACAAGGTTTCCTCTTGTATTCTTGATAATTTCTACACATCAAATAGTAAAACAAGAACATTGTGCACTTTTGCAACTATTAATAGGTTAGTCCAAATAAATAATAAAATTAATATAAAAACAAGTGCTAAAAGCATAAAAATGGCATGAAACAATCAAAAATTATATATACGTTTTGGACGTATCAAGTATCTATCCTTGAATGAGCTTATGTTGAAATACTATCATTGACAGTTGAATCGATTGAGGTGATAATCTGCTACTGGATTAATTGTGTTTAGTTGTGATCTAAATTTTTACGAAAGATATTCAGATAAACACTGGTAGAGCTACGTGCAAGTCAGCCGTCACCCCCCCCCCCCCCCCCCCCCAAGCGTATTGGAACTTGCTGAAGAAACCCATCTAAGCTGGCATATTTCCCCTCCCCAGTTTGGCCCAAAACCCTTGTATATTTCTCCTCTCGGCCCATTTGCCCCACCCCTAAGTAGCTGGCCCAAGCTACGAACTGTAGATAAAGGCGAGTTATGATACTCTTTGAAGCCATCTACTTCTTTGTTGTTCATGGAGAACCTTTTACCCCGCTGCATGGATAGGATTATCGTTGTAAATCCCGAGCGTTTGTAACCGCCCGGGGTTTTTTCCCTTCTCATTGGAGTGTTTTTCCACGTTAATTTTTTATGTCCCCTGTTGATTTGATCTTTATCGTTTGCATTTACCTGTCAATATATAATGAATTAGCGGAGCAAATTTCAGGTGAAGAAAGCGTAGGACTAGAACTATGGCGGGGTGCAAGATTGATGAGATTATCGGCGACTGGACGAAGGTTACATCCATTCAAACTTTACTAGAGTTTTCTTGTAGTTTGCTTTTCTAGCTTTCATTCTTTGTTGTGTTTTCCTTAATCATCCTGTGTTTGTAATACTATGTTGGCTGGTGTGTTTTGGTGACCTCGAGACTTTGTAGCTATGGTTTTTTAATGGAAATTGGAGATTGAATCCCTTCTATTAAAGATGTGAATATCACGAACTGCTCGTAACTACTTTTGTTGGGTTAGTTAATTATCTACGCATTATATAGTAATTAATTATCTACTAATTGTATGGATTAAATCATATGATAAATTGCTCATATTTTCATCAACTAGCAAATATGCCCGTGCGTTGCAACAGAAGATCAAAATATTCAATTTTTGGATGAATTTTTTCATTAGTACCCACATTTTGCCCTAAATTCGTCGAGTTGTCTTACCCTAGACTCAGCTCGCCTATTTTACACTTTCTCCTCCAGTAGGCAATAGAGCACGAGTGGCGGTGAAGTCCAACAAAAGCATCATCTTGAAGAGCTCCTTAAAAGCTCGCCTCTTCGGTTTGCACCGATTTTCCGACGACTCTCCAAATTCCATCAATTTGTAATTATTGTGATTTTGTGTTACTACCAAACCAATACAACGCAACTATCCAACAAACACATTTCATACACCGGATTCAAAGTACCCATTTTTAAAATAATTTTAAATATTCTTTATTATATGTACTTAAATATTTAATTTTTATTTGATCTACTCTTTTATAAATATTTATTTGTTAAAATATCTAGAATTTTAATTTTAAAAGGACTTGATCTTTGTAAGTACGAATCGTGGTATAGAACAAAATCTGGATACAAAATCTATTTTCAGTGTAGGGCGAACAACTTCGCACATGCTTACATAAAATTCAATTGCCTTCTTATCCACATGAATAAAAATATCTGCAGAAAGACAATTCAGTTTATGATAGCACCATAACGAAGGAAAAATATAAAAGGAATACAAACTACAAAGCTGAAGTCAGTGCTAGGAGTACTTGCCTTTAGTGCATGAATCTCATAAATACGCTTTGTGCCATGTCATTCTTTCTTATTGCTTCTGTATAAGCATACTTACCACGTCCTGTAACATAAGAGCAGCCACACATGAGCAAATTCACTTGTTAATTTTCATATCAGAATAAGGCTAAAAATCAGATACGTTGTACAGACACTCTGTACGGAAGCAACTTGCTCAACGTAGACGTTCAGCACGTCTTCAACCTGGTCTCGCGACTCTCGCACACGGGACAGACCTTTCTCAGCACGCGTCTTCAGCATGTTCGACCGTGCTGCCGGCGGGAGCACACCGGCATGAGCAGCTCTTCCTCCTGCGCCTACGGCCGCAGCTCCATGTCGTGGTCTTCACCGCACCAGGACCATGGTTGTCGACCACGCCCTCGCCATGGACGAGCTGGTCGCGCTGGCTACCAGCGCCGAGCACGTCATGCATGACCGGCCGCTCTTCCTCCTGCCCGAACGGCAGCTCCACAGCTTCCCGCATGTCCTGCTCCTTCACCGCACACGGACCATGGACGTCGACGGTTGACCACGTACTCCTCGCCATGGACGATCTGGTCGCCCTGGCTGCCGGAGCCAGTATGTTGCCGTGCATGACCGGCGCCATCTCCTCCATGGATTTTGGCTGATCTCTTGCTTGGCCGACCCACGCCCCAGGATCGAGCATGTGACCTAGGAAACGAACCCATCGATCGGACGACCGACGTAGTTTTTTTTTTAGAAACGAAAACAAATACCGTAGGCGATATCGCATCAGGACTTGGAGTCGTATTGGACTAAGGAAACCGAAACGATTCGGAGGAAGAAACCTTCCTCCCTTTATTATTAGCTATAGACTATAGATATAGATTGTTGGGTTAGCGTGTATATATCATGTGTAGAAAACAGGAACTAAAATAAAACAGAAATAATCAGAAAAAAGGTGGAGTAGAAAATCCAGAAGAAAGAACTCGAAGAAAACGGAGAGCCCCCTGGTACTAGTTCTGCCCCGCTATATTCGCTAGTTTTGTCCAAACATCATGCGTTGGATTTGGCGGGCATAGAAGAGTTGGCGGGCATATTTACTGTTTTCAATAAAAGCAATAAAAGCCGTATGCATCATCCTGATGCAGAGGCTGGGGTTAGCTCCCCCTTTTCTAAAAAAAAAGAAGAGTTGGCGGGAAGAAAAGGGAGCGACCAACAGATTTTCCCTCCAAAAAGGGATAGAGGTAGAGACTCACGCCGTGAGCCGGCGGGTAGAAGATGGCGACAAGCCATGCGAAGAGGCCCCAGAGCGCCGCCGCCAACCGCATCACCGCGCTGCCTCTGGACCTCCGCGCGCGCATCGTCTCCTACTTGCCGTACTGCGAGGTCGTCCAGCTCTCCGTTCTTTCCCAATCTTGGCGCCACATCCATCACCATGTCCCCGTGGTTCACCTCGACCTCGGCGAGTTCGTCAACTTCGAGGAGCACATCTTCGACGAGGAGCTCTCCATCCCAGGCCTCGTGGACGACACCACGGTCCTCGGCATACGCGTCGCGCTCGCCCAACGCGCGCGGGAGGGAGCCGGGTCCAAGGTGGAGGAGATGAGGCTGGCCTACAGCGCCGGGGATCCCCGAGTGAAGCGGCACGCGGACCGCCTGATCGCGCTCGCAGACGCGCCCAAGATCCGCCTCGACGTCTGCTTCGGCGCCGTCGAACACTTGCCGAAGCGGTTGAACTGGAAGGTGGACCTGCCGCCCGCGGCGCGTCACCTCAAGATACGATCGGTGGACCTCCTCAAGCCCACCCCCACCATCGCCGGGCCGGGTGCCGCCTCCCTGCGGAAGCTCTACCTCGACGACGTTACGCTCCGCTACTGGCCGCGCCTCCCGTCCCTTCGCTCCATGACGCTGAGCGAAGTCACTGTCACGACAGCGTTCACGCCTGGCGCGTCGTGCCCGCTGCTTGAGGACCTGGCAATCTGGGACTCAACGATCAAGCACCCTTGCGTCGACATCCGCCTCCCGCACCTCAAGAGCCTCGACATGGACGACGTCGACATCGAGCTATCCATCGACTTCTTCCACCCGTACGGCCACGTGACCGTTGACGCGCCGGAGCTGGAGGTCCTCGAGGTCAGTTGCAGTACCGGGTGCACCGTGGAGTACAAATCGTTCGCGCTCCGTGCCCCAGCGATGCGGTACCTGCTCTGGCTCGAGCAGTTCGTGGAGCGCATGCGCATCGACGTCGGCAAACCGGGAAGCGTCGCCGGGGGCACGATCCAGTTTACCTCGAATGGGTTGCTGGAGGAGATGCGCTACCGTGAGATGAAGGACTACCGCGCGCATTTGATACAGATGCTCCACGGGCTCCTCCCCCATCTGCCTCCGGGGACCGTGGCCGACACCGCACGGTGAGAGACACGCTTCTTGCATCTTACTTGCTTGTCGCTCAGATTCAGTGCATATCTGTCAATACTGCAATGGTCATCATGGGTTCATATTTCGGTGTATTGTCCAATTCATTCAGGCCTTACATGACGTCCAAGACGCGTACCGTGATGGATGAAGATCTGGGCGAGATGGTTCCGGAGGAGACGCTCACCTGTGACCTCCATCGACTCATGTCGGGGGACGTTTGAACACAACGAATATAAGTTTGGGAAGAAACCTTGTCTGCTTGTTGAGAGATTCTTGAAACTCTTTCCTTCTCCACAAGATCACAACGAATGTTCTCTGCTTCCAGTCCTTCACTAGTTTCAGTACCACCAGTACCCATCTTCTATATGTCATTTTACTTATGTACCGGTAGCTGCGCATCTCGTTGTTTTCTCTGTTTCAAGATGGTTGGATCTATGACTTCATAATCCATTGTTAAAATACCTGTTAACACCGGAAAAACAGTGTCATCACCTGTTACCCTGTTTTGATAAACGGAACATATGATCTTCTGAATTCTGATTGTCAATTCAGTCAGGACTACAATGTTGATTGCTTCGACGTATCAACTGTGTGCCCTGTTTTGATAAACGTAATGTATGATATTTTAAATTCTGATGGTCAATTCAGTAGGGACTACCATGCCGATCGCTTCGACCTATCAACTGTGTCTGTGTGCCTGTGACAGTGCGCATAAACGTTTAGTGTGTTACTAGTAAGTTAGTTGAATTGTGAGATATGTGTGCATTTATCCAGAGCAAGATTCTACTCTGCTTTTGGATATTTCCATCTTTTACAAACAACCACACTGACCATCTTTCTGCTCATTAATAGTATGGATGTATATAGTAATGATATTTGACCAGAAGTTTGGATACCTCCGGTCTCTATAAGATACACTAGCTTAATACCCGTGATTGCTAGGTGATAATAAATAAACTGTGGAGTAAAACACACCTGAAATATATGAACTTGCCTCCAATGTACACTTTTAGTACATTGTGTTGCAGACGATGTGACAAAGGTCCAGAATTTGTCATTTGTGATCAATTTAGTAAAAATGTCAGGACAAGGGAGATAAAACACACCATGTAGGTGTTGACGTGGCCTCGAATTTTTTCTGGCCGTTTATCTGTAAAATGCCACCACTTCATTTCATTTGAGCCTTACACTTTTCTGAGTGTTCATATGCGTGCAGCCCGCAATATTCACTGTCTTACCCTCACTTGAAATTTGCCCCTAAAAAACCCAACATGAAAGAACGCAAAATAGAAGGACTGGAGCGATGCTAAGAGCAGCTCTAGCAGTACCCGCAAAACGGCCGAACCCGCAAAATTCCGGCGACTTTGCGGTTTTGGGGCAATTTTTGGGCCAGACCAGCGTCTGCATATTTGCGTCGACCCGCAAACGTTTTGCGGTGACCCGGGAATCCGCACCGCGTGCCCCTATTTATTTGGCTTCCCACCGCATTTGCGGATTGCGATCCCCAATCCCGCACCTCCTCCGGCGAGCAATCCGCCGTGCGCTCCGCCGTCTCCGACGAGAAATTTCGCGTCCCCGTCAACAGATCCGGCGACGCCGAGCCATGGCGCCGAAGCGGGAACCAGAGGCGCCGCTCCCCGGCGACGACCGTTTCGGCGGAGACTACTCCGATGCGAAGCGCGCGCAGATCGTCCGCAGCGACGGCGCACGTCGGTGCGCTGCGACTTGCCGGAGTTTGACCGGCTCCGGAGGGAGCGGGAGCGGGAGATCGACCGGCGCCGTCGCGAGAAGTTCCTCCGCGGCGCCAGCAGCTCTTCCGCCGCGCCGGGTGCTCCTGGCGCCAGCAGCTCTTCCGCCGCGCCGGGTGCTCCTCCGCCGGAGGGCTACGCCCCCGAGCACTACGGCGTCACGCTCGGGCCGGAGGACTTCATCCCCGACGACCACCTCGAGCGCACGCTGGCGGCGACGGTGCTGCGGTCCCAGCACGAGGCGGTGGAGTTCGCCGCCAAGATCAAGCGCGACGAGGTGCTCGACGACGTCCTCATGGAGCAGACGCTGATCATCAGCCAGCTCCCGCCCGTCATCGACCTCGTCTCCGACGAGGAGTGAAGATCCTCCACCGCTGCGTCGCCGCCGCGCCCGTGGCTCCGGTGAGGAGCAAATTTTGTGTAGTTCTAGGGTTTCGGCGGCGACGTGTAGTTCTAGGGTTTGCATTTTGTGTAGATACAACGTTGAAATCTATCTGTAGCGAAGAACATCTATCTACTATGAACTGAACTTTGTTCCCACGAAAATTTGGATGTTGAATTTCAGATTTGCAGTTCCGTTTGCGGGATCTGTTCTTCGCGGCCCCATTTCTCGCGCAAGAACACGCAAAACCCGACCCCTAAAAATGTTTTGCGGGTTGCCGTTTTGCAGGTACTGCTAGAGATGCTCTAATAATCGTATTGAGGAGCAACCTCTCGTTGTTCTCCATCGGCCTCCGCTGCTTGGTGTCATCCTCTTGTGGGCACAATCGATGTTGAAATGTGGCCGCCTACTCCGTCTGAGCTGCGTCATTTAAAGATGACCACATGACTAGTTTTTTCAATTAATGCAAGTATCATAATTATGCCACAATTTGTTTTCATATGAAGAATATCATGATCATGACCACATGTGTGTGGCCCGAAATTAAAAACCGAGACTGTCATAACTTGCCATTAACAAGAACACACGATTGGGTAAATTATTTGTATAATGACTCAACCCGTAACGATTTAGCGAAAACCCAACATAATTATTTTTAGGAGTTTGTTTAGTATTACTTTCTGTATTTGGGAGTACACACACCTGATACATACTCCCTCCGTTTTTTTTTTACTTTGCGTTCTAGGCAAAGCACAGGTACCGGCAAGCCACGGGAGAGCTACTTTAGTGCATGGATGGACTAATTTGCCCTCAGCTGAAGTCCCACCTCCATGCTTACCATAAATACATGCAGCACAGCCCACCGTGAAGTCCATGCGTGGATACGTCAATAGGGATTTTCCACAAGCAGGTTGGCCCCCCCGGACTATCTTTACCATCCATTTTCTGTCGGAGATTCGTGCAGGTCAACTGGTCAAATCTCGGGATGTTTTGCATTTTAGCCCCTGTAAAAGAGTAGATTTAACCTGCACTCCACCAGCCCTATAATAAAACCAACCAAACCCTAACCCTACCACAGATTCCCCACCAGCTCCCGTGCGCAGCCTCCTCCTGTAGCCCCGTCCCCACCCTCGCCGCCCACCTCGACGGATCCGTGGCTCCGGCCGCTGTCGTCCCTGCGTGGGCCGAGGCCAGGTGCCGCGGACGCCCACGACGACCAGGAACGACCGACGCATCTCACCTTGCGAGCCTCTCGAGCTCCGCCCCGGCGGATCTTGCCACCGTCGCGCCTTAGGATATGGTGGACGGAGCCCCTGCTCCACCGCTCCGCGCCACGAGGCGCCCACCTCTCCTTGCTCGCCTGCCATGGCGACAAATCCGTGCTCCCCGGCGGCCGTCACGCGTGGAGAAGCACGCCATGGAGCCGGATCGTCGCCACAGGACCTCCGTCACGGGGCAGACGGCCCTCTCCTGATGCGAGCCGGTCACGGCAGCCGCCCATGGTGGGCCCGATCTGGCAATGGCGTGCTCAGATCTTGGCTTGGTTGGCCTTGATCTGGGCCTGTATTTAGTTATTTGGATCTGAATTAGGTCTGTGCAGCTTCGTTTTTGTGTACTTTCTTTTCATGTCGTGGGTAGGGTATCGATCTGGGCCTAGGTCTTGCTATTTTATTCAATCAGTTCCTACTTTTTTGGATTTTCCAGGTACAGATCGGGGTTGCACATGGCCCGGATCTATTTTTTCTCTTTATTTTAGTTTCTTTCTCGATTCTTCAATTTCCAGAGATGAACTAAATGATTCTTCCAAGCTTCTTTAATTTTCGCTCGGGATTTTATTGTATTCTTTTCAGATCTGACCCTCTTTCTCGAGCAGGTCTGTCCAGATTCGTTTTTGTATACCTTCTTTTCATTTCTTTTTCTTGGATTTATGAGTGGTGTCGGTAGGTCATCGATCTGGGCCTGGTTCGGGGCTGATAGATTCGTGATTTATTTCTATTTTATTTTTGTTGGTGAGGATCTTCCCTTTTACTTTTTGAATTTCGTCCACAGAAATTGTTCATACATGTAGGATCATTCCATGTACCTGTTCATGCATCTCTATTGTGTGAATCATCGGTGATTTTTCTTTGATTTTTCTGTGAATATTTAGTGGTGTTATCTCTGGTTTTATTCATCCTAGTCTCTTATGAATTTTCTCTATGTTTTTTGTGATTCTCTGTAATGAATTGATCTCGTTTGTGTGATCTTTTTTTTTTGTAAAGAATCAAACTCGTTTCTGTGATTTTCTTTTCTATACGTACCAGATCTTGTTTGAAATGGGAGTAGAGTACTAATTCTAGAAATTCATCGGGATCTTGATGTATGTACGGAACTGATATATGTATGCATGAAATGGATTTGAGTTTCCTATGAAATATCTGTGAATTCATGGATGTGTCTTTGAGTTTTCTGTAGATATTGATTGCAGAATTTCCTATTTCCTCTTTTTGTGTCAGAACCTTTTTTTGGTTCTTGAAAATCTAGTACTGTTAAATCTTGTACAAAATATACGCTATTTTTTGTGAATCCTGTATGGATATGTTTCTGTAGAATTTTTGTTGGCCAATTTATTAATTAAAAAACGTTGATACTGATTGTGTATCAAATTTTTTGAATGAAGCACTCTGTTAATACTGTGAATCAGCAACGAATTTCATGGAACTTTTGTGGATTATGCATGAATTATTTCTGTAACCTTGAAAGCCTCTTTGCTGGATATTTTGATCTGGTTACAGCACGATTTAGTAAGAACCAAGAATGACTGGTGTATGTAACAGTAAGTGGATGTTTTATTTTGTGTATGATTTTCATATGGATCTGTGATGAAGCAAACATCATGTCTTTTCTTGTTCAAGAATGAAATTTGTGTGGATATAAATTGGATCATGAATGAACTGTGTGAAACTGAGAGTTGGATACTGTATTTATTCATTCTATATATTGTTCATTTGTTTGTTGTATGGCGTGCATTATTCATTCTTTCCAGACCAGAAAGTATTTGAAACTTTTGTGAATTATTTGTGGATTGGGATTAAATCTTGTTCGAAAAAAATTGATCTTAATATTTTTGAAACATGTAAAGAACTTTAACAAAAGACTATTGAATAACCAGCCTAGCAAAACCTGTCCGAAAAAGGAAAAAGAAAAGCGGAGTAACTTGTATGAACATTTTTGCTTGTAAAAGTTTTTTGAAAAGTTGTCCTATTTTAGAAATTAATACGTTGAATTAATCTCCGAAGAAATCTGCAGTAATAATTTCATAAAATTAATCTCCGAAACATCTTCAGATTTTAGATATGTGATTCGTGGGGAGAAAATAGAAGCGAGACAAATAGAAAAACATGAAATCTAAGGGGATGTTGTGCAAGATTCGATGGACTTAAAAAATGAGAGAGGACAGAGGTGGAAGGGAATTTCTGCAAAAAGTTCAGCACGAATCTCCAGGTTTCCAGGTTTTGGACGTCAGTGATAGTACGGGGGGGCCAACTTACATGTGGAAGTGCATTTCCCATGGACACGGCCTCGTCGCCTCGGCTCCGCCTCACATGAATGCATGCATGGCCACTCCTCTCTCAGCTTCACTAGCGCGCGCAGCTGCCACTCTTTTTTTCCTGGTGCGCGCCATTTCTCTCCCGTTTAAACCACTAAACTCAGAGGTAAACGAAAATTAGCGCCAATTTTTTACAGTGAAATTCTGAAAAGTGAGCGCCAGTTTTTCGTCCAAATTTTGAGCCCAGTTTCAGAGTGCCACTATAAAACACCCCGGTGGTGAAAAATGAAGTCATTCCCTCATCTTTCTCTCCTCTCATGCTTGCATGCCATGGACACCGATGAACAGATCGACCTGAATCAGCCGATCAACTGGGACGAGATCGATGAAGAGTTCAGCGGGGACGTGTCCGGACTCAACTACGTCTACGTGTTTGAAGAGAACGATCAGGGGCGGATCCAAGGGGGGGCTAGCAGGGGTCAGACCCCCCCCCCCCCCCCCCCCCCAACCTTCGGCCCCCCTCAATTAAACTCATATGTAGTACTGGTACCTTGTAGGGTATACAACAGCTAATTGCTATTAGTAGTTGGCCATCAGGCAAAGAAACAGAAGCGCAGCTCCCTGTGCGGCTACGTGAGACAAAGCCCAGCCAGCAGGCCTACAACTACAGCAGCCCATTGCGATTAAATTGGCTAAAACTACTGGCCTCCCTCGGATGGACGTCCAATCACACCCATGTCTTACGGCGATCGATTAAATTGGCTCCCCGTTCGGCTTAGAGGATTGACGCCGTCCGCCCACGCTAGGGCATGTCCCGATAGCCGGCAGCCGCCCCACGGCGGCATGTCGGACCTTCACGCCGATCGCCATGATGGCGCCGCTGCTACATCCGTGGATCCATCTGCCGGACGCATAATACTTCCAATCTTTGCAGGTACAGCGTATACATTACAGATAGTTTATCTTCTAGTCAGTATTTTATGGATCCATGATAAAGTACATACTACACCAATTATAAATTACGTAGTGCCTTGTCTCCTAATGTGGAATTGCATAAAGCAAAGGATTAATCGAATATACTCCAATTTTCAATTTCTTGACAAAGGGGAGGTGCGACTAGACTACTTTTTTGGCTACTAGTACAAAATGGTTTACATTGAAAATAAATTGCTGCAAAAGCATATATTATATTACATAGAGAGTAAACTATTTTTGGCACTACAAAATGGTTCAATAAGTTATATTGACCTCCGAACTGAAAGAATGTAGCTTTCTTTCAAATTCAAAGCATATATTATTATGATCGATGTTATATTTAGGAGTTGATATATACTTGTTACATTTGAAAAAAAAAAATCTCCGCTCCCCTCATGTTCAAATCCTGGCTCCGCCCCTGAGAACGATGATGGTAAGCTGAAGTTATACTCCCGTGATTTTCGTTTTAGTTTTGTGTTCGTTTCTGGAAGCAATGACTGAAGCACTTTCGTAATTTCAGAGACAAGCAACGAGCATGCCAATGGCAACGCCGCCGGCCATGAGGAGGACAACATTGGTGTGGACGCGGACGCGGCGGCGGAAGCAGTGGTGTCGGACGCGGGCTTGGACTCACGGTACGCGGCGCCGTTCATGCCGGTCGAGGCGCAGCTGGCCGGGGCGCAGCTGGTCGAGGACGAGCAGCTGGACCATCTGCTGATGGCGTTCCCAACGGAGGCGAAGCGGGGCGAGGTGGCGGCGGCCGCGGGCACGGGCGCACCCTTGGACTCACGGGACGCCGCGCTGGTCTTTCCTTTCGAGGTGCAGCCGGCCGAGGCGGAGCTGGCCATGGCGTTCCCGGCGAAGACGTAGCAGGGCAAGGAGCGACAGCTGGTGATGGCGTCGGAGGCGAAGCTTGCCAAGGTGATGGGGGCCGCGGACGAGGGAGACGAGGTCGGGGACGAGGGAGGCTGGGCCTCGCATACGTGTAGATTACTAAGTGGAACGCTGTGAGCGACCAGGGACACACCAAGGTGCCGAACGGAGAACCGAGCCGGGCTGGGCGCGGGCGCGGACGAGGCAGTGGAGGTTTCGACTTGAACATCTCCGGCGACCATGGCGGCCATGACGAGCATGCACATGGAGAAGGTTAGTTTCTGCATGACCAATCATTGCATGGCGTTGTTTCTGCATGACCAATCACACTCATCTGTTCTTCGTATGCATGCAGGTGGTAATGTTGAGGAGAATGAGGGAGGTGAAGGAGGAACTGGTGGCAATGGCAATAGAAGAACCATCAAGAGGACGCAATGGAGAGACGAAAAAATGTCACCAAAAACTGTTGGAGAGGAGTGTTGATGGGCGTCTTGGAAAAAATGTCACCAAAGAAGTAGCCGAGATAGCCAAATGTCCTCTAAGGACCGTGCAAGATATTTGGAAGAACGCAAAGGAGAAGGGAGGTGTGGAGGGAATATTGAGCAGGAAGCCAAAAAACTGTGGGCGTAAGAGGATAAATTTCGACCCCGAAGCACTCAAACAGATTGAGCCTAGGTTCCGAACTACACTCGGAGATGTGGCCAGTAGGTTGAACATGTTGAGGACCTTTGGAAAAGATTGAAGGAGGGCAAGCTGAGAAAGCACACTAATGCTATCAAGTCTACGCTTACTGATGAGAATCAGAGACGTAGAGTTCAATGGTGCTTTGATAGTTTTGATCCGACGAGCTTACCAGACGAGCCAACTTTCTCTGGGACTAGTAATTTTGCACGCGCAATGCGCGTCTAAGTTTTGTGCCCTCCTGAAACTGGTTTTGTGGTAATGTCTAATTTAATACTGTATTTTTATTCAAGGTCAAAACATCACATATCATCGCCATGATATTTCTTCTATAAAATCGCTACATTAATTTTCACACTCTCCTACCCTCCAATAATATCCAAATTGATTGTCGCTATTATGGCAAATTGCTGGCACTTTCCAAAATAACAACACGGGTATGCAAAGCTGGCGGTTTTAATTCCTCTAAAAATCCGCGCCCCTAATTAATTCTTTGGATTACTCTCTTATTAATTCGGATGTTGATTTGGCAGGAAAAAGAATGTACCGCTTCGGCAGCATGAAGGCTGACAATGAAGGCTGACAATGTGTTTTAGCGGTGATTCGGTCCGTTGGATCTAGCGTTAAACGGTCGAGATCGTTTGGATCCCCACATTCTGTGCCTTTTTATATTAGTGGTGATGTATCGCATCGTGGGTATTTTGCTCAGGCCCTCGGCACCCAGCAGCTATCTCCAGCGTTGGCTGTTCGTTGGGATCTGAGCTGCATGTTGACCACTGACACAGCCGTGCTCTGTATGTGAAGAGATTTGCTTGTATTGCTTTAATTTTTGCCCGTATTGCATACTGCCCCCTCTGACACAGCAGCTGGCCACGCAGTGGAGCCCGACCGGGGACAGTGTCCCTCTGCTCGTCACGCGCTCCTGCTCTTCCTCTGCTCGTCCCTGGCACGGGCCGGAGCCGCCGCCGTCGCACTCCTGCTCGCCGTCCCACCCCTGCAGGTCGCCGCCGCCCATGCCCCGAGCTCGCCGCCGCCGCCCACGCCCCTGCAGGTCGCCGCCGCCGGCCGGCCCCCCAACTCCTCGCTCGCGTCCACGCTCGCCGCCGTCCGAGCCGAGCTCGTACCAGGGGCCGGCAGGCCGAGCTAGCTAGCTCGCATACAAACGCGGATGGCAGGCCGAGCTAGCTAGCTCGCTCCAACGATTGGGGGAGCTGATTGCATTTTTCAATTTTTAATCAAGGACTTCTCTGTAATATTTTGGACCCATTTGTAATTCAATTCCTGGAATATAATCTCATGCGTGCCCCATTTTACAGTGTAAGCCACTTGTGATGGACAACCGGTTTAAATTTGACGAATATATCCGCCCCCGATACTATGGACAACCGAAGATATCCTCAACACTTACCAAAGTTTGTTTTCGAAATGAACTAAAACGGTGTTGAATATATCCACAAGTGATAATATAGACAACCGACAAATGTTAACCAAATGTTAACCGACTAATATTGGAACAAGGTGATTTGAAATTTGACGAAGATTTCCGACCAAAGTTCATCTTCCAAATGAACTAAAATGGTGTCGAATATATCCACAAGTGATAATATGGACAACCGGTGAATGTTAACCGATTAATATCGGAACGAGGTGACTTAAAATTTGACGAAGATATCCGACCAATGTTCGTTTTCCAAATGAACTAAAATGGTGTCGAAGATATCCACTCGTGAGAACATGGACAACCGGTGAATGTTAACCGACTAATATTGGAACCAGGTGATTTCAAATTTGACGAAGATATCCGACCAATGTTCTTCTTCCAAATGAACTAAAATGGTGTCGAAGATATCCACTCGTGAGAACATGGACAAACGGTGAATGTTAACAGGCTACTCTCGGCAAGAGGTGATTTGAAGTTTACGAAGATATCCGCCACCGGTATCAAGGATAACCGAATATCTCTATGGACAAGCGTGGGCCTCTTGGTGGTGCTTCGAAGATATCCACTAGTGAGAACATGGACAACCGATGAGTGTTAACAGGCTACTCTCGGCAAGAGGTGATTTGAATTTTACGAAGATATCCACCAGCGGTAGTAAAGATAACCGAATATCTCCATGGACAACCGTGGGCCTCTCGGTGGTGCTTCGAATATATCCACTAGTGAGAACATGGACAACCTGCCTATTTTTTTTAGCGCCAAAATAGCCGTTTTAGCCCGCGGGGTCGTGCGCAACAATTCCGGATGCGCTAAATTGCAGCGCGCTACTGGCAGCACTTTAGCAGACGTTGTAAAATAGGGCATGCATGAGACTATATTCTAGGAATTAAATTACAAATAGGTCCAAAATATTACAGAGAAGTCCTTGACTAAAAAATGAAAAATGCAATCAGCTCCCCAATCGTTGGAGCTAGCTAGCTAGCTCGGCCTGTCATCCACGTCTGTATGCAAACTAGCTAGCTCGGCCTGCCGGCCCCTGGTACGAGCTCGGCTCGGACGGCGGCGAGCGCGGACGCGAGCGAGGAGTTGTGGGGCCGGCCGGCGGCGGCGACCTGCAGGGGCGTGGGCGGCGGCGGCGATCTCAGGGCGTGGACGGCGGCGACCTGCAGGGGTGGGACGGAGAGCAGGACTGCGACGGCGGCCAGCAGGTGGGCGGCGGCGGCGGCTCCGGCCCGCGCCAGGGGCGAGCAGAGGAAGAGCAGGAGCGCGTGACCGAGGAGGGGCCACGGGCTGCAGGAACGTACGGAGTACTACTCGTATTGTTATCAGACCCACCGTATTGGTGCAAATGGCCGGTCAACGTGCTGCCGAAGTGGGCCTGGGGCGCTGATCCCCTTGCTGGGTTGGACGCCCCAGATAGCAGCAGGGCGCCCGAATGGCCGAATGCATGGAGGAAGGATTACTGGCGCATCGTGCATGTCGATGAAAAGTTTTTCTTTCGCACCTGGCCATCACCAGCCTGCGGCGCGTCGTCCCGGACGGAGGCGCAGAGCTCAAGCGCGGATGCCTCGATGTCGGAAAGAGATTCTGGTTCTTGGCTCTCCCCTGCCAAGCACCAGGGCTCATCATCCTCGTCGGACTCGCCGTTGCAGACGTCGGTGCCGTCGCTGCTCTCCGTCTGGCAGTCCATCAAGCTCCAAGCTCCAAGCAGCCGCACTAGTGCAAACTTTAGTCCAAGCGGGGGAGACGAGGAAGCGGAGAAGGAAGCTGAGCGATTCGTGTGGGGGGGGGGGGGGCGGCTTTAATGCATGGCAGGATCAAATGCGGGGGCAAATTAGGAACTCAAGTAGTAGCAAACGCAAAGTAAAAGAGGAAAAATTTAGGGAGTGTCTAATGAACAGCTGCCTGTTTCTCAATTCAGGAACAAACATATTTTTTGGACCAATAGGAAGCTGACAGTTGTATGACTCAATTCAACTGAGTTAGGGAAAAACTAGCTGTTTCAGGCAGGCCAAACAGACACATTTTCGTGGCCCTCGCCATTTGAGTTCCCTCAGTTTTGAGTCATCAACTTCTCCCCAAACCTCCCCAAACCCAGCTAATCCATCTCAGTATTTCTGGTGCTTTGTGCTGCAAAACCCAGCCGAGTTACCGGAGAGCTCACCTAGTTCAGAACACCCACAACTACAGCCCACTTACCACCTCTTCTTCCCCTGCAAGAAAACAAGAACTACTGCAGTTTACTTTGTGCACAACTGATTCACCCAACACAAATCTCAAGGACTTGTTCCTCCTCATGATATATTAAGAAAATATAAACACTACATCTATCACCCCCAAGCATTAGCAAAAACCTACCCTCCCAATGACCCAATCCATACGAACTGAACTAAGAAAACACATGTATGAAACCGCACATTCGAACACCCCAAAACCAAGACGCTACACTGAAAGAAATGAAGAGAAAAAAACTCGTATGCCACGTCTCTATCTCCGGTGCCCTAAAATAAAGAGCAAAACCGTATGGACAGTAGCGCATAAACGCTCCTGTCCATCTCGCCACCGGCCGCTCCCATCAAACTCGCGGCTGGCCGCTCCTGTCATACTTAGAAAAATAATTCCTCCTTCTTTACCCGGGCTTGGAACCGGCTACCAACTTTAAAAGTTGCATGGAGAGAGTTACCCCACCCAAGAAATGTCAAAAAAGGAATACTAAGATACTCATGAAGAATAAACTGAAAATATGAGCTCAAATGATCTTGCACAGAGGGGTTTGTGACCACCAACGTATGCTGCTTTGAAGAGGAGGATTTATACCTCAAATGAATCAACACGGATAACTGAGAAGCATGAAGACGTAAAACTGATAAGCTGATATACAAAGAAAAGGTGAAGACCGGTCAACTAAAGACTGAAGAAAGAGAGATACTGAGACTTCCCTCATTTTTGACTCATCAACTTCTCCCCAAACCTCCCCAAACCCATCTAATCCATCTCAGTATTTCTGGTGCTTTGTGCTGCAAAACCTAGCCGAGTTACCGGAGAGCTCACCTAGTTCAGAACACCCACAACTACAGCCCACTTACCACCTCTTCTTCCCCTGCAAGAAAACAAGAACTACTGCAGTTTACTTTGTGCACAACTGATTCACCCAACACAAATCTCAGGGACTTGTTCCTCCTCATGATATATTAAGAGATATATTAAGAAAATGTAAACACTACATCTATCACCCCCAAGCATTAGCAAAAACCTACCCTCCCAATGACCCAATCCATACGAACTGAACTAAGAAAACACATGTATGAAACCGCACATTCGAACACCCCAAAACCAAGACGCTGCACTGAAAGAAATGAAGAGAAAAAACTCGTATGCCACGCTCTCTATCTCCGGTGCCCTAAGATAAAGAACAAAACCGTATGGACAGTAGCGCATAAACGCTCCTGTCCATCTCGCCACCGGCCGCTCCCATCAAACTCGCGGCTGGCCGCTCCTGTCATACTCAGAAAAATAATTCCTCCTTCTTTACCCGGGCTTGGAACCGGCTACCAACTTTAAAAGTTGCATGGAGAGAGTTACCCCACCCAAGAAATGTCAAAAAAGGAATACTAAGATACTCATGAAGAATAAACTGAAAATATGAGCTCAAATGATCTTGCACAGAGGGTTTGTGACCACCAACGTATGCTGCTTTGAAGAGGAGGATTTATACCTCAAATGATAAAGATACTATATCAACACTCCAAAGAAAGCAATCAAGTTCAAGATCAGACCCCTGCATAAGAGTGAAATAGCAACTAGACAGACCAAGCACGAAAGTAGGGTTTTCAAGACTGAAAAGACACAATGAGGACTGATGGAGAAGTGAAGCATAGGACTGAAAGACACAATGAATACTGATGGAAGAGTGATGCATAGGACTGAATTACTGAGTACAAAATAAATAGAAAATTAACTCATGATTGAGAAATATTACTCAAGAATGAATGAATGAATGAGAAGATAAGAAAATAGTAAGATATTAAACTGATAAGAGCTGAAGAAATAAATAATGAGAATATTAAACTAAAAGCAGTTGTACAATGGATACTGAGAATTTGATAACTAAAAAAAACTCACTGACTGAAGAACTGGACTGATAAGATCAAGAATGAATCAACACGGATAACTGAGAAGCATGAAGACGTAAAACTGATAAGCTAAGATACAAAGAAAAGGTGAAGACCGGTCAACTAAAGACTGAAGAAAGAGAGATACTGAGTTTGTGATCTGATAACTCGAGAAAGAGAGACTAAAAATGAAAAACTAATGAATGATAAAAAGAATATCACTGAAAGAATGAGAGATCGAATAACTGAGAAAATTAAACTGAATATATGAGAAAAAGTAACTGAGCAAATAAAAACTGAAGAAAGAGAAAATAATGAGCTAAACTCAAAAAGATATAACTATAGAAAAATCAGGAATGAAAGAATAAGAAAATAGAAAATATATTAAACTGAGAGAAACTGAAGAAATAGATAATGAGCGGCAAAAAAACTTAAAAATAACTAGACTGAAGAGCATGACTTAGATTTAATTGGTCATTCTTATTAGTCTCTCAGTCTTTGTCATTCTTATTAGTCTATGTTTTCTAAGTCACTGTTTTTTCTTTTAGAAAAAATATATATTAGAAAAAAGAATGAAGACTGAAGAGCATGACTTAGCAAAAAAATGATTATTCTATGTTTTCTAAGTCATGATCTTCAGTCTAGTTATTAGACTGAAGATCTAAACTGATAGAAACTGAAAATCAGGAATGAAAGAATAAGAAAATAGAAAATATATTAAACTGATAGAAACTGAAGAAATAGATAATGAGCGGCAAAAAAACTTAAAAATAACTAGACTGAAGAGCATGACTTAGAGAACTGAGGATGACTGAAATAACATAAGAAAATGACTTAGAAAATCGAGAAACAAAGCCACTAAAAAGCTGAAAAGGCCTAACAGAACTGAAGATTGAAAGACGAAAAAATAACAAGACTGAAGAACAAGAGTTAGGACAGTAAGGACTGAAAAACTGAAGAACAAGACTTAGAAACATGAGAAGGACTAAAAGAAATGAAAATTAAAAGACCGAAAAAACAAGACTAAAGAACAAGACTTAGAAAACTGAGAGAGAATTAAAAATCTAAAGAACAAGACTTAGATAACTGAGAGAGAATTAAAATGATGACTGAGAAATGAAGATGAGTCTGCAGCTAGGTGAGTAATGGAGGAAACCGTTGATGCATGCGTCCTTGTCGTTCAAAGGATGGCAAGTGGCCAGTGCAAGAGACGACAACGTTAGGAAAAGCAAGAATAAAAATACGTACGGACGAACGCATCGATCTGATATCCTGATGTAGCATCCGTGCCTTACACATTGCTGAACCAACGATCATGGATTAGAACGGACACATCTATGGTGTGGTGACAACTTGAACCATAGCAGCATCCATCAGTTGTACTCCGTATGAGATTGTGCCTAGTACTTGACATAATGGGCACTCTTAACATACTCTGTAAATTATCGGACACGGAAAGCACATCGCCTTTTCTGTCTAATAATGACACTTGCAGCTCATCAATGTTTGTTCTCTTGGCTACATCTCTCGTCGTGGGGCCATAGAGGAATCCAAACATGGTCGCTTGGTTACTAATTAAGATGGGTCAGGGAGGAACGATGATTCAATTTGTTGCCTGCAGCTTTGAACAAACCGCATGCTTGCATGTGCTACGCTTACCAATTTTGATTACATGAAAGTCACAAGATCTTGATTAACAATACCTCTTGCGGCGCGTCAAAGCTACACACCTACAGCCAACTGCAGCCTAATAAAATCATAAACAACTGAATCCTAAAAAAGGCATCAGGAAGCTCACCACACAAAAGCCTACCTGCAAATTCACATTGTGGTTTGATGCAAAAAAAAGGAAAATTCAGATTAATCTGAACACAGTCATTACACTTAGGCTAAGCTACTGAACTGCAAAATATAGAGCTCACAGATTAATACAATCATTCTATAGCAGTATCCATCCAATCCAAAAATGTCATGAACTGGACACAGAGACTAAACCCTAACTAAATCAAACACAACATAAAAGGATACACATCCACGGCCCAATATATAATAACCAACAACTGAACCCTAACCTAAGCTTCAGCAAGCTTGACAAACAAAAGCACCAGCAAAAAAGCTGTCGCGAGTGAGGACGAACACAATGACTCCCACAATCCGAATGCTCCCAATACAGTAGACACACTGCATCCGCAAGCTACAGATATCAACACACCAATCCACACCAAAATCAAAAAGCGAAGCAATCTTAAAATTAGAACAAATCACAGTACAGATCAAAAGCCGTGGAGGGGAGAAGATACGAATACCCATCTCGGCCGCGGCGCACGAGCTTGTCCCGTTCCCGAATCGCAGATCACCTCGCCGTCGGACGGCGAGGGAAACGAGCAGCGGCTCTCTCCACCGCAGATGGCGACGGCTGCAAGTTCGCCGCACTCTCCGTCTGCTGTATCCCCAGATCGCCAAACACCGCCTCCAACGGCGCCATCTGAACCGGCTCCGGCGGCAGCCTCTTCGCCATGGCTGTCGCCTTTCTGTCCAGGCGACACGAGACGACACGAACAGCGGTGTAGAAATGAATATTCAGGAGAAGAAGGCCAGAGCACAAACGCGCCCAAATAGACGCGCGGGCAGCTCTCGCGAAACTAGGGTTCCGCCCACGCGCCGCCGCCAGGCCCTTCTCGCCGCCGCCGCCCTCCTCCCCTTCCACTCCCGTCCCCTCCCTCACTGCCTCCCGGGTCGCTCCGCTCGAGCGGCTCCGGAGGCCCCCCAATCCCTAGCCCACAAAGCCCAAATCCCGTGCTCCCCTGGCCGTCACCGTCACCGACGCTGGCGGCGGTGGCGGCGCCTGACTCGCCAAAGGCGGGGGAGGCAAGGTGTGCGCACCGCAGTGTCGTTTCCTGCGAGCGGAAGGAGCGGCGCCGGCTTGGTCGCGGAGGTGCAGGGCGAGCCGACGGCGTGTCCGGCGACGGTGGCGAGCCCTGGAGTATTTGGTCCCGGGAACCGGCTCGACGGCGAGCTGGAGTTGGCGACGGTCTCGGCTGCTCGGGCAGCGGGGCAGCCGTGCTCTGCGTCCCAGCGGCGCCGGATGCGTGCGTCGGCGGGATGCGGTGCGGCGGTGGAAGAAGGAGCGGCAGTGGGCGCTGCGGGGCGCGCGGATCTGGGCCCCGCGGGCCTGCCTGGGCATTGGCGTCGGTGGAGGTCGGGCGCGCCGCCGGCTTGGGGAGTTCCCGGGCTCCAAGTTGATGCTGTGGAGCATGCTGCGGCGGTAGGCCCGTGCGTGGAGGAGGGCAGGGCGTGGAGAAGTCCAGCGCGGTGGAGCTCGGCGGTCGGCCACGGATGCACCCTGCCATCTTAGCTGCTCTCTGAGCTTCGCGGGCGGGTTGAAATCCGGGCGAAAGCCTTGCACCGACTCTGGTCGGTGCCAACGATGGCGACGCCTTTTGGCGCCGTTCTCCTTCTTGTTTGCATCGTTGTGGAGCTTTGATACCCGGCCCGACGAGAGTGGTCCGATGGTCTCCGGGTGAAAGCCTAAGCTCCGTCGGGGGCGGGCGACGGTGATGAACGCGTCACTACCTTGTTGGAGGCGTCGTCTTGGAGTCATCGGCTCTCTCGGTGCGACGGTTCGCGGCGGATGGGTAGGTTGGCGATGTGGTTAGGGAGGTGGATGCCGGGGTGGCGGCCCCGGACGGTGGAGTTATGCCGAGGCGGCGGCCTCGGGCTCCCACGCTATGACGGCTCTATGAGGCAGAGCCGTTGTTTAGCGTGGGTCTGGGTGGCGACCTAGATGGAGACTGCGCGGGCAGAGGGTTCGTCGACCTGACTGGATCACCTTCGGGCAATGCGAAGGTCGATCTGGTTGCTACTCCGGGGCGGCGGCCCCGGTACATGGTGGTTTTGGTGGCAATCTGGATGAAGACTGCGTGGGCAGAGGGTTCGTCGACCATGACTGGATCACAATGCGAAGGTCGATCTGGTTGTTATGCCGGGGCGGCGGCCCCGGAACGGGTGGTGTGTTTTGTGGCGTTTGTTCGACTTGGGTCGTGTGGGCGGCAGGTCGCTTCGTCTGTGTCTTTTTTGTACAGCTTGTATGGTTTTTGGACCCGGTTTTCCTTATAAACTGGGTCACCTCTTTTTATCTATTCGGGTGGTGGATACGGCCACCTTATACCTCAAAAGAAATGAATATTCAAAACAAAAAAAAGAAGACTCAAATGACCTCGTTGACTCAGCCACGCGGGACGCAAAAGAAAAAAAGGAAAAAGAAAAGGAGAAAATGGGAGAGAGCGCCAAGATTGGTGAAAAGAATCGGACGGACAAGAATGTGTCTGTTTTCCAATTGTAAAACAGCTAGCTGTTAAATAGGAAATCTGAAAATTTAAAAAGCTAGAACGCATAGTATATGTAAACGGAGGGAGTATGATGTATGCCTAATGATGGGAATCTTTATGTCTTATGCCAATTATTTTGCTGGCCTTACTAAGAATGTACCTACATAAAAGATACATAACCTATCATACTGAAACAGACCTCAGTTATAAATAAAATATACATAACTGAAAAGAGGTGCGTCAACATGCATTCACAATGAATAAACCACTTAATCACACTAAATGGTACTTTTTCTTAGCAAGCATCACGAAGCTGATCTTCAGTAAGAAAGAGAACTCAACACCCGTCATGTTTCCATTCACAGAAAAAGAACAATCGCCAGAATATTTGTTTTGAATCAATTACTCAAAATACCCAGCGATATACACATTACAACAGATATGAATTTATGTTTAGTGCTTTCATAAAAGTGCTTAGTAACGTGGGATCAATTAGCAATCAGGTTGCTCTCACTCTAATATATCAATTACACATATAAACTCAAACATAAATAAGGAATTATAATTGAATATGGGAATAGGTGATATACTTGGTACTAAAATTATAATTAGTAAATATCAAATAAGCTGAATAAGTCGCCAAATACCATAATTCATTTTGGCTCCTGGGTGGATATGTTCCCTTTAGCAAAAAAAACACATATCAAAGTGTCAAAGAAAAACCGCAAAAAAAATTCCTTGCATACATATCCACATTATATGTTCGCACAAAGTTTCGTGAAAAAGCAACATTTTGTGTGCCTATGTAAACAAACAAAAAACAATCTTACTAAAAGGCTTACTTTTGCACTGAATTTTGTCTTTTTACACATGCCATAAAAATGTCGTTTTCATGAAACGATTTTGTGCACACATAAGATGTGGAGATGTACGCATGAATAAAAATGGAGGTTTTTCTGACATTTCAAAATACGTACAAAAATTGCATTTTAAATAATATGCACCTGGTGAGTCAACACACCTTTTCAGTCTACAATATAGTCCCATGTGGCTCTAACTTTCAAATAGTAAAAGCATGGTGTCGATGCATTACACACAAAGCAGAAACATATTTCCACAACTTAAAATCTCTTTTCCTAATTAGTATGCTTGAACAAATTACGCTTACAACTGTAGTAGTGTCATAAGGAGGAAACTAGGACACAATGAGTAGACAAACTAAAATTTTAGAATAGTGAGGAAATTATAACCACACATAACGAGTCGAGCCAAGTTTCATTTCTGCACTCGTTTGTTGAACGAGTCGAGCTCGTTTAAGAGAGTAATTTGAGCGAGTTCAAACGAGTCGAGCCGAACCGAGCTGACTCGGCTCAGCTCAAATTACATGCCTAGCAGGGGAGGCGGGGGATCGGGGAGAGGATGCTCAGCAGTTCCCCTTGTTTTAGGAGAATTTTGATAAAATGACAACTCTTGTATTTTCAAGGAGGTTCCCTTGTTTTAATTGATTTTTTATAAAATGGCAACTTGTTTTTCGGCCCATTTGCAATGAGTTCCAGGCTTCCAGGTTCCAGCCAAAAGTTGTGGACGCTGCCACGGCTTCGCATCCTCGCCACACAACCCTAGCCGCACCTCCGCACAACCCCGAGTCACTCACACCCCTCCTCTTCCCCCGCCGCGCCTCCGTTCCGCCGCGGCCGCAGCCTGCGAAGCTCCCTTCAAAACCCCTAATTTCCCACAAGGCCACAAGCGAGGGCAGACGACGATTCGCTCGCGCGCCGCCGCTTCCTCGCTGATTTGACATCTCTGCCACTTCCCCCCAGATCGAATCGGTCGAGCTGAAAGAAGATCATGGCTGAAGGCAAGCTATCGGGCTGCGAAATCGTCCCTACGAAAGAAACTGGCCTCTTCCGTTTCCGCGTAAGGCTCTCGTCTCCCGAGGATCCACGTCCTCCCAATGATAGTGCTATGGCCGTTGTTGCTGGACGCAAATGCTCTGCATTTTACCGGTATTTGGACTCGGGCAACCACTTCGATGTCGCTTTCGCTTTCTTCGCGGACCATGACCCCGTCCTGGAGGGCGCTGCCAAGGTGTCTGCACACATGGTTTTCATTGACAAGACCGGCTCACCGGCGCCTTCCGTGGGAACAGGGATACCCCTGTCCAATTCGAATCGCAAAGCAGATTACGGGTTGTTCGCAAAGTGGGACGATGTCATGGCGAACTGTGTGGTAGACAACTACTTAGAGGTGCTATGCACTGTGCAGATTGACTGGAAACCTCCAGCTTCATCGGTAGAGGAGGAGCTCCCGGATTTGGGTCATGATATGTCCGTGATGTGGGATAAACAAGAACTCACTGATGTTTCTTTCCACGTCGGTGGGAAGAGCTTTAGTGCACATCGCCTAGTACTCGCGACCCGATCGCCGGTCTTCAGAGCAGAGCTCTACGGCCCGATGGCTGAAAGCAAGATGACTTCTATCACCATCGAAGACATTGTTAGAACTAATCTTGATATTTTGTATCTGCATATTTAGTTTTCAGTCATGCATGTAGCATAGCTTAGAGAGATGCTGGCCGGTGAAGCTTCTGTGCGCAAAAATGGTGAGATGCTAAGCTGATGGTGGCAAGGCGTGATGCTGTGCTGTGCGATGCAGCACTTGCGTGGAGGAAGGAGAAGGCTTGCATGCTCAGCCGAGTTATTCGGTCGTAAGTTGTTAGCTACATGTGCATGTAGTCCTGGTCGTCATATTTCTAGAGTGATTCTAGGAGGTGGAAGTGGTCAGGATTAGTCAGTTTGTTAGTGCGTCAGGTCGTGTGGTTAGTGGCCTGTGTGGGTGAGTGCATGCGTGAGTGGGTTAGTGGTGAATGTGGTCACAGGCTGTGTGTGTGTCCATGCCTATTTAAAGCTTGTAATCATGTTTACATTTGCGACAAGTAATAGAGAGTAGAAAACGTCAGGCTGTGTGAGCCGGCACCAAATACTTGTCTCCATTGTTGCTCCTTCTACTTGTGAGTTGTGAGAGGCAGCATCGCAAGGTAGAAGAAAGGGAGCTGCCCTTGGCAGCTCCTACACTTGGTATCAGAGCCCGAAGATCCGAGGCGGCGGCGGCATGGCGGCCGCCATGTGAGGTGGAGGACGTCAACGCGAGGTGGAGGCCATGGGCGGCGCGATGCCGCTGGTGGCTGGCTGCGGCGCGATGCCGCTAGAGGAAGACATGGCGTCAAGAGGAGGCTGGCTGCGCGAGGAGAAGGCTGGTGGCGGCGTGATGCCGCTGATGGCCGGTTGCGGTGTGATGCCGCAAGATGGAGGCGGCGTGGTGATCAGCGTCGAGAAGGCGTCGTCCACGTCAAGAGGAGACCGCTGCGTGCCCCAGGATGGCGTGGTGAGCGGCGCTGCGATGGCGTCGTCCACGTCGAGAGGAGGCTGCTGCGTGCGGCAAGACGACATGGTGACCGGCGCTGCGACGGCGTTGTCCATGTCGAGGGGTGGCCGCTGTGTGCGGCAAGAAGGTGTGGTGATCGACGCTGCGATGGCGTCGTCCACGGCAACTGGCTGCGGATGATCCGCAACGAGATTGTAATATCAAGATTAGGGGTGATTGTTAGAACTAATCTTGATATTTTGTATCTGCATATTTAGTTTTCAGTCATGCATGTAGCATAGCTTAGAGAGATGCTGGCCGGTGAAGCTTCTGTGCGCAAAAATGGTGAGATGCTAAGCTGATGGTGGCAAGGCGTGATGCTGTGCTGTGCGATGCAGCACTTGCGTGGAGGAAGGAGAAGGCTTGCATGCTCAGCCGAGTTATTCGGTCGTAAGTTGTTAGCTACATGTGCATGTAGTCCTGGCACTATAAGAGAACCTATTATTAGAGGCATTTTGTTTGCGGCACTGCTTTGAAATGCCCCTAAAAATCATTTTTAGTGGCATTTTAGTCAAAGTGCCTCTGTAAATGTCATATTTAGTGGCATTTTTTCAAATTGTCTCTGTAAATGGCATTTTTAGTGGCATTTTAGTCAAAGTGTCACTAAAAATGCCATTTTTAGTGGCATTTTTTCAAATTGCCTCTGAAAATGCTATTTTTAGTGGCACTTTGTAGAGTGCCTCTGAATATCTGACGCATAAGAAATGAAAGGAAATACAGTACTACTGATACTCATATTATATAAATGTATACAAGTCCACGGCCGGCGTCCACTCCTGGGACCTTTTCTCTGAATGTATACACGTCCTGGTCAGGCACGGATTTCTGATTATGAATCTCATTTGCCACTGATCTTGCACCTTTTCTCTAAGTGTTTTTTGTTGTCACTTGAATTATCGGGGGTTCGTGCTAATGTTAGATTTGTCTCGCGCGGCAAGCCGCGCTTCCTACCTAGTTCAGACAACGGCAAGGATTGAGAGGGAGAGCGGAGCAGAGATAGTGCACGGGTGCAGGTGAGCTTCTGCATACCCGTGTTGCGACGGAATCGTACTATTTTTCTCTACAATTTGTTCCATGATGAGCTAGCTTCGCTGAGAAATCGAGCACTAGCAGCGACGACGGGACATAAGAGTATATTCCAGAAAATTTGGCGTCTTCAGGAGATTGGCAGAGGAGACGACTGAGGATGGGATTGCACACTGCTAGTCCTGACCGGATTACAATAACATCATGCTTATGTCAGAGTGACGTGTCATGTACATGAATACGTATAAATACGCGAAGTCTAAAAAATCACGTGCAGCTGATCATGCGATGGGAGAGTACTCAGCTCTCACACTCGATATTTCTGGAACCCCCTCTCCCCTCTACAGTGCTAGCGAGCGACGCGGAGGCGACTCGGCGTCACCAGGCGGCCGCCGGCGTATCCGGGGATTTCCCGCCCTCCGCCGGCCGCTCCGGCGGCGGGAGGGCGGGGAACCCCTAGATCTGCGCTCCGGCGAGTAGCGGCGGGGCTTTTGGGCGGCGCGGCTGAGGCGGGGAAGCCGGCGCCGTTGTTTTGGAGTTCTGTGGCTCCCCCTCCCCGGTGTCGTCGACGACGGCGCCTGCGAGCTGCAGACTCGTTCCCGGGCTGTTGCTTTCTTCTCCGGCAATGGCGGCAGCCCGGTTTCGAGTGTGAACGAGGCCGGTGGTGGAGGAGGTGCGAGGCGGCTGCGGTGTGGGGAAGCGGCGTGCAGGCGGTGGATCTGGCCACCTCTGGTGAGGTGGGGCGGTGCTGGCCCCAGATCCGGCGCGGGTGGAGCTCGGGGCCCGGCCCCGGCCGATGGACCACCATCGTCTCAGGTCTCAGCTCTTCGGAGCTGGGCGTCGATGCGGCTCAACAACGCCTTCGGGCATGGAGATCCTCCGCTCCAGGGTGCGGGTTCCTGGGTGGCTGCGCTCTTCGTCACCTCCGGTGGTGGAGATCGAGCTGGCCGGGATCCCTCGAGGTGGAAGACGGCGTGCTACGGCAGCTTTGTCCTCTGTATCCTTCTTTGTTCTTTGCTTGTATCCGGCCATGTATATTTGTCCTCTACGTTTGAATACAAGTATGGAAATTCAAAAAAAAAAAAAAAAGATCATGCGATGGGAGACATAAATTTCGTCAGGAGCGAGGTGGGCGCCGGAGGGCTTCTCGACGGACTGGATGCAATGACGTCCGCAGCGGCGTGGCGGCCTTTGCGGGCACCCTCAAAAACAAAACTAAAACAAGTCGAGGACATTTTGCAAAATCACCATTCTCGATACCTTTTGCGGAAAAGCCCAATTGGCCAGGTCAAAGTCAAACCCCTCGTCTCCTCTGGCCTCCAATCCCCTTCTCTTCCGGCCGCCTCTGGCCTCCAATCGCGTCGCCGCCGCTCATTCCGGCCGTCGCTGGCCTCCACTCGCGCCGCCGCACTCCACGGAGGCTACGCCTAGGCGTCCTCCGACGAATCCCCGCCGCCGCGACACCCTCGGACACCTACGCGTGTGCGCCCGCGGAACCCTAGCCGCCACGGCCCGGTTCGCCAACGCGGCTCCTGGCTCCCGCGTCTCCGGCTGCTTCCCGTTGTCTACCTCCCGTGATCCTGCTCCATGGACCACGAGATTCTACCTCGAGCCCCTGCGCAACCTCGCCGTCTCGGCCTCCCGCTGCCTCGAGAAGCCCCGCGAGCAGCTCTCAGGTAAAATCCGGTCTCGCCCGATGTTGACCACCTGTCCACCTTCGCCTGGCTCTGCTAGCCTTTCTGCCTTCATTGAGACGGCGTGCTGCTCCTGCTCTGCTCCGAGCTCGCTGGTACACCACCATGGGGCGAGCTCATGAACTATGCATGCAGGGTGTTTGACGGAATGTTCGTGTGGTTGTCAAGCAGGTAACGGGCATGCCCTTGTTTTAGTTCTTTGCAGAATAGTGGGTTTCCGGATATTCATCATCGTGGTGCCAGTGCACAAGGCATAGGTTCCGTTCTGTTATTGTTCATCCTTGCTACTGCTAACATTAAAACTTCAAAAAGTGTAGTACTGTATATAGAACAATATGTTAACCAATTATTTTGAAGGAGCTAGCATGCCGCTGCAAATGGCCCAGTTGTGAGTACATAAGAATATTTGTTCCTTCTGTATCTTAAGTATGAATATCAGAGTGCATGATGGTTAGGAAATCCCAGGTCTGATAATGGAACGAGTAGAATTTTTTATAGTACTTGAATGGTTAGATTGGTGTATGTATCTATGCTAGATACTATCGTTCTAGCATAGATACTATCAATTATCTTAAGTATTTTTTATTATAGATACTTGAATGGTTAGATTGGTGTACTTGAACGAGTAGAATTTTTTTTTTGTCTAACCATGCAGTTAAAAGGAAGGAGATAAAAGAAATGTATGTCACCTGAACCTTGTTTATGAAATGCTTGGACTACTGGAGGTCTTTAACTGTAGTAGTACTCTAGGTACTGTTGCTTTTATAAACAACAATGTTTGTTGTTACAATGCTTGCTTCTACTTACAGCATACTATTTACATCATAATTTTTTTACTTGACCCTATAGCTTGACATTTTGATATGCAAGTAATGGTTAATACTTACTGTCTGTATGGAATATATCTTAGAACAAGTCATTTGAGTATATTTGTATATGATGTGCTGCAAGTCATATTCAGGCTGCCTGACTAGAAAGTAGTTGGATATGATTTAGAGGCAACCTTATGGTACTGCTACGCTTTTCTTTACCACTGTTTATTATGCAAGTTAGAAGCTAATGTTGTCGTCTGAATAGGATCACTAAGCTATGATAGTATCGTCTGAATAACATCTTAACCCAGTTCGTCACTAAGCTTTGATAGGAGATGCATAATGTAGAAATGAAGTAAACCATGTTACTCTGAAATTAAGGAACATGATTCGGTATGTTTTTGTTTCCGGTTAGAATAGTTGCTGCTGTGTATGCATCATTACTTTTTAGACCATCCAATAGAAGTCAGGTTCAGGGTGTTTTAGAAAACAGATAATAAGCTATGAAAAGCCCTGTTATATCTTGTTAGGCCATGATTCGTAGCCGTGCACGAACTGTAACAGATGCAGTCCTGCTTCTACACTGTTACTGACCAGACTGTTACTAGCTGTCTTGCTGCACTGGCACTGCTATAGGCAGTACCATGCGTGTTTTGCTCAGAGTGCTACTGTCCTTTTGTACCTGTGAATGTGATGTCTGTATTCTACACACCATGTCCAATAGCATGCTAATCTGCACATGTTGCTTACTATTTACACACTGCATTTACCAAATCCTTGTCACTTGCAGAGATGAGATCCCAACCATCCGCCCCTCAATGGTGGTATCAACAACTCTGATGTATCGGCGTCTCTGGCTTCTAAACTCATGGAGGAACGGAACAGGAATCACGGTCCCATGGACTCCGAGGCATCGCAGCAGCTCATGGAGGCCAACAGGATGGCTCTCCTCAAAACAGCAGCCAACCAAGCCGGTATCTTTTCTTTCTTTCTTTCTTTCTTACCAATTCGTTCCAGCATCAACTAAGCACTGGCGTGGCTCTGACTTGATTAAGCCTCTTTCCATTCAGGACACTTCAGGGTTCATGATATTTCACACTGTCTGGTATCTGACTTATAAGTCTTGGTACTATGTTTTTGTCTTGGTACTCTGTTTTTGGCTATGTATCTTTCTACTGTGCTAATATGATAGCTTACTACTAATACATTGTCTATGTATCAGTTGGTGGAAGAGTCAGATGCTGAATCTACAGTGGTGCAGCAGCCTTGGAGAACAATTGGTAAATCAAAGAAGCCATATGGGAGTAGATGCTAGTTCAATTTCTATCAGTTTGGAGTTTGTAAAAATATGTTATGAATGTATTTCTGTTAGTTTAGAGTTTGATTTCTGTCGAGGCATTTCTGCTTATAAATGATGATATTTCTGTCAGTTTGGTGTAGTAATGTTTCCTGTCAGCTTTCTGAAGAATATGTTATGAATGCAATTACAAGAATATTGAATTCCTGAATGTATGTTATGAATTCCAGAATGTATGTTATGAATGTATGTTCTGCTATGCAACTACTTTTTACAATGGAATTTATTGGAGGCATTTGAAAAACAGTGCCCCTAAAAAGTATAGAGGCATTTCTGGAAATGCCTCTAAAAATAGTTAGAGGCATTTGAAAAATAGTGCCCCTAAAAAGTATAGAGGCATTTCTGGAAATGCCTCTAAAAATACTCATTTTTAGTGGCATTTTACTTCAAATGCCTCTATGATTTTTAGCAACATGATTAAATGCAACGTTTTTTAAAGTGCCTCTAAAAATACTTAGAGGCACTTTGGGGATTTTTAGTGGCATTTCAAAGTGCCTCTAAAAACATGTTCTCCTGTAGTGTGGTCGTCATATTTCTAGAGTGATTCTAGGAGGTGGAAGTGGTCAGGATTAGTCAGTTTGTTAGTGCGTCAGGTCGTGTGGTTAGTGGCCTGTGTGGGTGAGTGCATGCGTGAGTGGGTTAGTGGTGAATGTGGTCACAGGCTGTGTGTGTGTCCATGCCTATTTAAAGCTTGTAATCATGTTTACATTTGCGACAAGTAATAGAGTAGAAAACGTCAGGCTGTGTGAGACAGCCGGCACCAAATACTTGTCTCCATTGTTGCTCCTTCTACTTGTGAGTTGTGAGAGGCAGCATCGCAAGGTAGAAGAAAGGGAGCTGCCCTTGGCAGCTCCTACAGACATGGAGGCCTCTACCTTCAGATCGATGCTCCATTATTTGTACCATGGTTCATTGCCCAAGAATGATGACAAGAGAGTTGTTTCTTCCACTGTGGCAGAATACCAACATCTACTTATAGCTGCTGATAGGTACGGGATAGAGAGGCTAAACAAGATTTGTGAGGACAAGCTGTGTGGCAACACTATTACAATCGACAGTGTGGTCTCAATGTTGGAGCTGGCAGAGGACCACGTATGCCCCAAACTCAAAGCTAGGTGCTTTGATTTCCTCGCCGATGGTGACAATTTTAAGATGGTTGCGACATCTGGTGAGTACCTCCAGTTGATGCAGAGCTTTCCGACTCTCCTGATTGAAGCGCGGAACAGGTTCAAGATTGCGCATGAAAAACCAACTATCAGCAAACCTGGTGCTCACAAGAAAACCCGAAGGTGATAGTGATACAACCATTCTTCCTCGTTGAATTTGAAGCCTATATTACAGTGGCATGTCGTGTGCTTTATCATCTCATGCTTAGTAGCTGCAAGGAAATGTATTCGTCGTGTAGCTTTCATGGTTCCAAGTTCTATCTGGAGCGCTAGAAAAGACATGCCAACTCTTCTGTGGCACTTGTTCTCTTTTGGGGGATGCTTTTACTTTGTTGGTCCATGCCTTTTTATCTAGGCTTTTAGATAGTGACTCTGTATGGTAATATTGTCTATTTCTGTTGTGTTGAGGTAACAAGTTGAGTGGAAATCGTCTAAGCAGAGCAAGTCAGAATAGTTTCCTATGCTTGCAGTGCAAGCGATAGTGTACGTACCTTCATCTCCGTGGACCCTTAGTGACTGGTGATGGTGATTTATTCTTTAATTGCCTCCCATTGTTACCATTCGTTGCTTATGCTTTGAGATCAGGACAGAATATCCATTAACGTAGCTGGAGTAAGTTGGAACATTTTGCTTGCTTTCTTTTTTTTTTTTTTGCGAGTGAAAATGCTGCCTTATATTAAGACCAAAGTCCTTACAGAAAGCACCAGAACAAAGATGAAAAATACAAAGAGGTCCTTCTGGAACTCGTCTTCATCGACGGCGAGCAAGATGTGCCGACGGCGCGCCGCCGCTGCACCTCCCTTCAACCTTGGATCAGAGGTGCTCCCCTGCGGACGGGAAGTCGCCGGACCTCGAACTCCGGAGAGCCTCCACCTCGCTCCATCAACTCGAACGCCTTGGCCAAGATCAGCAGCATCATCAACAACAGCACGCAACCAGCTCCGCCGCACGACGGACGCCGGAAGGGGGGAATCACGGGCGACCCCATCACAGCACCTCACAGGCCCCGAGCCGCCACTGGGGGAGATGGCGGCGCAGCAGCGCCAGACCCGGAGGTAAGGAACTCCAAGACGCAGAGCAGCCGTCAACGCCGAATCGGCCACCTGCACGGAGTAAACAAACTCCACATCCTCCCCGGCGAGCGAATCGCCGAACCGGATAAGGAAGGAGGACTTATTGAGCACCACCGACGCCATCAAACCGATGCCGCCTGCAGAGCAAACAAGAACTAGAAAACCTAGTACCAAACTACTAGCACGGACAAGATCCAGAGCCTCCGTCCATCTCGCCACGCCACGACGGCGCTGGAGACGAAGAGAGGCGGCGGACTCGCCGGAGAAACCAACTTTATTCTCCGCAACCGCCATCATCCGCCGGCGGAGCAAGAGGACCTAAACCTACACCTAAACTACTGCCGCTCGACGGATCCACAGGCTCCCCCCACCTCACGACGCCGCGACGGCGCCAGAGGCGGAGGGAGCCATGGAAACGCCGGCGGAACTCAGTCGCCTCTGTTTCGCCGCTCTCTGAACTGTAGCAGGGGAAAGAAACCCGAAGGGATCGTCTGTAACATTTTGCTTGCTTTCGTAAGGAAGATAGCTCAGCTACATAATATTGTCTTCTCCGTATAGTTAGCAGTTGGTTTTTTGTCATTTTAAAAGTCAGTTTGGATGCTGATGCAAATAGCATCAAGCTATTGAGCGCGGATGAATAACACTTAACTCGTACAAACGCTCTTCCTTCTAATATTCCACTTTTCTCATGTCCTGTAAGAAAATACCTGGATGAAGGATATGACAGTAATGTTGACCTTATAAATTTGAGGGAGACACGGTGACCTGACTTGAGTGCACGCAAGTTGACTCTCTAACGGGCGACTGCATAGTAATATTTCGGAACAACTTACCTTGGTTATTCCTGTGTAACGAAATAAAATATTGTTTTATGTTGCATGCTGATCAAGTGCCCATAGTGAAGGTGAATAGTACCTGGGCTGGACTGTGCATTTTTTTTCTATTCTACGGACACCACATCACAACCAATTGCTTCAATGGAGCGATGAAGAGATGAATAGTTAGGTGAACATCGCTCTACTAGACGCGATGGAAAAATTTCTTTGGAACTGAATGCAAAATGGTTTACAGAAGAAATAACTTCCAATAGGTTATCAATCCCACAAAACACTCAACTGTATAGTTCCTACGGAATTCGTTTAGACCAACAAGGCCCAGGCTCTTCCAAGTCCAAACCCTAGCCGCCATTCAATCGCACGCTGGCTCTTTTTGGAAATATCCAACTTGTGTTTGAGTCGGTACCTGATGTTTCTGAAATTGTGTTTGGCTTGCAAGGCAATGCATGAGTTCAGATGGTGTTAGGTACGTGCGTGGTGTTAGTTCGATTTTTTTTTTTTTTTGCACTTATGTTAGTTCGAATTAGAGTTGGCTTGCTTTTGGTAAAGACCCAATACGTGTGTATAGGTTGAGTCCAAGTCGTAGCTGTGAGGAGTCCGAGTCCTTGTCAAGTTAGTACAGTTGCTATGCCTATTGCCTATGCGTGGATATAACATGCACCGGGCTATGCATCGAGCCGTGAGCTTTGAGAAATAAAGAAAAATATACGCCATTGGCTACAAGTTTCCTGCGTGTATGTTCATCTAGTTCGACCCGTGGGCGAAACCCAACAGGCGTCCGCAGCCTGCGACAGATCCGCTCGTCGCCGCGCCTATTGCTGCCGAGTCCCAAGTCAAACCGATCAAGGTCAAACCATGGCTGAAGGGGGGTCATCCGATTGCCACATCGTCCCTACAAGGGACACTCACATCTTTCGTTTCTGGGCAAGATTCGCATCGCCTGAGGATGGCCACCTTTCTCGGCCGTTTGCACAATCGAGCACCGTCGTTGCTGGGCGCAAATGCTGCATATTTTACTACCCTAAACACACGAGTACTGGCGTCTCCTTCAATCTCAGTGTCAAGAATCACCCCGTTCTAGAAGCCTTCGCCAAGGTGTCCACACACATGGTCTTGCTCGACAAGGCCGGCTCACCGGCGCCTTCCATCGGGACAGGGAAAACCTTGAACTTTTCTTTCGGTGGCCGGTTCGTTGAAGGAGGTCTTTACAATCTCAAAGCAGAGAGAGACGACAGCAAGGCCAATTGCGTGGTCGACAACTACTTCGTGGTGCTGTGCTCAGTCGACATAGACTGGACACCTCCGGCTTCATCCTTGGCGATGAGGAGCTGCCGGATCTAGGTCATGATCTGGCCCTTATGTTGGATAAACAAGAACACACTGATGTTTCCTTCATCGTTGGCGGGGAGAGCTTCGATGCGCATCGCCTAGTGCTTGCGGCCCGGTCGCCGGTCTTTAATGCAGAGCTCTATGGCCCCATGGCTGAAAGCAAGATGACCTCTATCACCATCCAAGACATGGAGGCCTCTACCTTCAGATCTATGCTCCATTACTTGTACCATGGTTCATTGCCCAAGAAGGCTGGCACCACTGTGGCAGAATACCAGCATCTACTCATAGCTGCTGATAGGTATGGGATAGAGAGGCTGAAGAAGATTTGTGAGGCCAAGCTAAGTGCAGACGGTGTCACGATAGACAGCGTGGTTTCAATGTTGGAGCTGGCAGAGGACCACGTCCATGGGCGGACCCAGCGTCCCGGCTGCCCGGGCGCTTGCCCGGGCTTCGCTAGCACTTGCCTCGTGAGCGAGAGCGTTTCCATCGGCAAAATGGTATCTGATTAGGGGCAAAACAATTAGCTAATTGGCTTGGTGGGCCGTTCTGTAGTTGGGCTGTGCGTATGCGCCTCGTCAACAAGATAGCGAGGCCCAAAAATCAACTAGCTAGTAACGAATCGATCCATTGGTTGCTCCATTCCCCGTTCCCCAACCCATCACACCCCACGCGTGTTTGGTTGCCCAATTAGGTCGAGTAAAAGTTGCTTTAGGTCTCCTCACCTCCCTCAAACATTTTAACTTTAGCCTCTCTAATTTACACAACCGTGTTTTGATTTAAAACAAATTGTACACAAAATATATGTGCATCGACGAGTAGGTTCCATTCATGTGATTGGTTTCAAGTTTTGTCGACTGTAATTTCTTAATTTTGGACCGGAGTCCCACCATTTGTAGACGTAAATTTTGTAAACTCCGTCACACTTCGTCCTAAATTTGTCGAAAAAAATTTAGTTCACTGTAGCGCGCCCAGGCTTCGACAAATTCCTGGGTCCGCCACTGACCACGTCTGCCCCAAACTCAAGGCTAGCTGCTTTGATTTCCTTGCCGATGATGCAAATTTCAGGATTGTCGCGACATCTTGTGAGTACCTCCATTTGATGCAGAGCTTTCCGAGTCTCTTGGTTGAAGCACGCAATAGGTCCAAGATACCACATGAAAAAACGACCATCATGGATCCTGGTTCTAACAAGAAAACGAGACTGTGTTAGGTATGACCACTGAATGGGCAATTGGATATATGGAAATGTTTTGTGATTCCAAGCCGATTACGTTGGCTGACCTGTGTGCTTATTACTTGCCGAAAAGTACACATGGCGTGGCTATCATTATAGCTTAGGATTTCTGGAAAAGACAACCAGCATTTGTCCCCCCTGTGTGTTTTTTCTGCGCCTGTTCATATCTAGCCTTTTAGTTCAGTCTTTTAGTAGTCTTGTCTATTTCTGTCCAGCAACAGTGTCAAGTTGAATGAAAATTTTCCTATATGTGTTGTCTGACGCTGCAATGTTGTTACATTGCCTATTACTAGCTAATTTCCCGCGCCATGTTGGGCATATATAAAATAAACACTGCATATATTTCTTCTTGCCTCAATCATTTTTTGACCACCCTAGGAGTCGCCTCTCTGGCGACGATAGAGGCTTCCTTTGACTAGCCTTTTACTACCAATCTGTAACCACAGCGTGTAGGGGGGTGCCATCAACCTTGTTCACACCCCAGCCTTGAGTCTCCGAGCTGCGCCTTTCATTGCAACACACGCAAAATCATACAGAGAAGAGTTTTGGTAAACACTGACTTAGTTACACACCCTATCTCAGCTGTTAATAATTGCATCTAGATCTGTGATCTCTCTTTTTTCCTTCCAAATAACTTTATTTTTTGTATCTTTCGAACAATAGTACATTTGGATTAGAAACTTTGAATTTCACTCAAATATTTGAGATAGAATGTGGGAAAATAGTGAGGGATTTTTATGTCATTAAATATTAAATATATATGTTCAATGATTGCTTTTGCATTTTGAATTGTACAAAAACTTCTGAACTATTTATTCGTTATTCTGGTTCTAATATTTCAGCGACCTGCAAAGTTTCAAACCATATGTTGGATAATTTGAGTGTAACAAATAGGAGAAATTTGGAGCAGTATATGGGATGTAGCTAAGTACACGTTCAGTCATAAATTTGCCCATACTGAAAAGTAGTATTAAAGTGTGGTCGAAGTTCTCTGATGGGCATAGCTGAATTTATTGTGCATATTAAAATATATACAGAAAAATAACAAAGTGGCCTATTTTAAGGCTTTCCCTGCCAACTTGCGCAATTAATTTGGACCTATCTGGGAGTGCCGCTAGCGCTTACTTCCCCGTGCAAGGCTGATCTGTAGGCGCTCATTGATTTGTAAAACACTGATTTAACTCGGAGGGTTGCCTGATGTTGGTAAAAACAATGTTGTCAGCTAGTATCACATGATGTCGTTGGACTTGCCTCCTTGGGTTATCAAATGCATCAACAAAATCTGCATATCATTTCTATAGCATCAGTACTAGTAGACAATGTTAAGGAGTATTAGTATTGGTCTAGGAGTCCGTATTAGACTAGATTTACTTTCTTGTCTCTCAAGTCATATGTACTATATATTGTGGCCATTGGTCCCCGTAGAATACAAGTTGCATATTCATAACATGGTATCAGAGCCAGGTTAGGATTTTTTCCCCTCTCTCCCGGACGCGCAACTCGTCCATGATCCAATCTCTGTTCTTCCCGATGCTTTTGATCTGCCGATCGTGTTGATTCCGCTGCTAGTGTTGTGAAGTTTCTTGTTCCTCGTTGGTCCGCAATGGATCCCGCTCTCCGACTTCCAGATCGGATCGACTGGAAGTTTGGGATCCGTCCGCCTGCTACCCGTCGTTCGTCGGCGGTTGTTTCCTGGTGCTTCAGATCGGTCGCTGGTTCCTCCAGCTCGTCCGGTCGCCGGGATCTTCTCCGCCTGCACGTGCCCTACTGCCACCCCGTTGCTCCAGATCGGCCAAGATCGATTTTGTCTACATCCCAGATCGATTCCGTTCCCGATGGCTGCCGTCCCCGACCTCCTCTGATTGGATTGCGTCTGCAGGTCCTGCTTCTCGTTCGGCAGTTTTCTGCTCTGGGTCGTGCGCTGCTTTTCCTAGCTGGCCGGTGTGCTGCTAGCGCTGCTTTTGAGCTGGGCTGCTATCGCTTGGGGCTGTACGGCTGATCACTTCCGTTGCCACCATCTTTTGTGTCTTTTTCTTTTCCTATATTTTCCGCTGCGTACACCAAAATTCGTTGCTCTTTGTGTTTCTCGAGCCATGCGAGTCCACTATACCTGTTTTTGTCAGCCTTGTTTTCTTTTCTGGCCCTGGTCCTTTCTATAGGATTTCTGTGGCTGTCTTTGCATTGTGGATCTACGCCCATTTTCTTGCCGACGTGCTTGTTTTGCCGCCGGTTTTCTTGGGCTATGATTTTGTGCGCAATGCTTGATTATCTTGATGTGCCATCTTTTGACAACCCATCTTTCTCTCGATGTGGTGTGTGTCTTCTTTGATGCGCCATTTGTTGCATTGTCATTGATCTACCACATTCCTTGCCGTTAGGCTTCTTGTGTCGTTGGGCTTATTGTGCTATGATCTTTTGTGACATGCTTTCCTTCTGACCGTCTCTCGGTCTGTGTCGGTCTCTTCTTTGATCGATTGTGGCTTGACTCAAGGTTACTGAAGACTCTTCATGCTATGGCGACACTCTCAGATGCGGATTTTGGATTATCATTTGTTTTTCTAGTTTTATACTTCTTCAAATGCAATGCTATTGCATACGCTTTGCATTTGAGGGGGGGTGTTAAGGAGTATTAGTATTGGTCTAGGAGTCCGTATTAGACTAGATTTACTTTCTTGTCTCTCAAGTCATATGTACTATATATTGTGGCCATTGGTCCCCGTAGAATACAAGTTGCATATTCATAACAGACAATAGACTAGAGGCAATCGGTGTTTAGCAGCGTGCAGACAACAGCACACGTTGCCTCTAACTAGTGATAGCGTTTCAAACAAGGACGCGTTGCTAGTAAAGTGTCAAACAAGGACGCGTTGCTAGTAAAGGTTTACTGGCAGCATGCCATGCCGGGGCACTAGTTGCTACTACTTTGTGCCTATCCGAGGGGCTCGGTGAAACGTAGTGGCAACGTGCCCCTTTGGGGAACGCTGCCAGTGTACAGGTAGCGGTAGCGTGCCACGGAGGCTACACGTTGCCACTAGTCCCGCAAGGTGGCCCCTGGGATTGGCAGCGTGCACCTTGGTTGCACCCTGGCACGTTAGAGATCAAGAGTTAGGTCGCGCACCCCTTCGTAATGATCAAGAGTCAGGTCGACGGGGCTATAAATACTCAAGCTTATCATGCACCTAGAAGATTAGGAGTGAACAAGGTGGCTCACTGCTATGGCGGAGCTTCTCGAAGAGACAAACGGGGGACACTGCCTAGTGCCCTGGAGGCCTGTCTACAAGCCAACTCAGTATGAGGGGCTAGGTTTGCACAACCTCAAATGGTTGAATGATGATTTCCGAATGTGGTGGTGATGGATGGAATCTGTGGGGCCGCTGTGGGCGTGGTCAGGATTGCAATTCAAGCTCTTGTCTGAGGTGAAAGAATAAAAGCCGTGATTCGAATCACAGGTTGAAAAGAGTGTCACGTGTGTTTCATTATAGATCGATGGTTGGATGGGCAGAGCCCGGGCTGTTCAGCTCGCCATCTCTCCTCGATTTCGTGATAAGAAAAGGTACTACGAAAAGGCCACTCACTAACATTACTGGGATGTCTAATATCGGAGTGGGCTTAACAGTGCATGCCAATACATAGTTCATGGAGCTACACCACAAAATTCAGACTGCACCCCTTTCAGGTGAAAAAGATGTAGCAAAAGGGGTAGGCTACACTACCGTAAACCAAAGTTTTCTACCGCATCTGTCAGGAAATTGATACAGTTATAGATCACGGGATTACCACTAGCACCATTAGCCGGTTTGTGACTTTTGCACACCCCCAAGTAGACTAGATGAGATGTTCGTATTCCTCTATTTTGTAAGGCAAGAGAAATGGAAGAGAAAATATCGTTTTGGGCCGACCACACAACACATTACAGCCATTGTGAAATATTGGCGCCCCACTTGGATTGTATCCGGCCCATTTGACGGTAATTTGCCCTTTTGTCTGGCACTAGTGGATGGCATGGATATTGGGGCATTTTGCTAGGGGCACTTTTCTTAAATGCCCCAAATTGTATCTAAAAGAGGGCATTTTGATCAAAGTGCCCTAAAAACTTAACTTATAAAGGCATTTTTTGGAAATGCCCCAATAGGCATGGGCTTGTAAGGGCACTTTGATAAAGTGCCCCAATAGGTAGTGTCATTTGGGGCATTTTATCAAAGTGCCCCAATAGATAGAATTTTTTGGGGCATTTATCAAAGTGCCCCAATAGATGGGGTCTTTTGGGGCATTTATTAAGTTGCCCCTAAAACTCAGTACGTGCTAGATATTGAAATATGCATCAAGCTCGGTGGGGATTTGGCCTCGTCGCCTCCGGCTTTCGCAGCGTGGCACTGAACCGCATCATCTTGTTCACATCCTACGCACTCCGCATCCGTCGCGGTTGCGTCCCGTGCCATGGCTGCAGCGCGTGTCCTCGAACCGGGCCGTGCTACACAGTTAGAACAACGCCTACAACGGCTAAGCATTGAAACTACTTTGATTGCATTAGTTAGGGTTTATATTGTAAGGATGCATAATTAACTTTAAAAACTTATGAACAAACAAAAAGTCTAACTCGTAGATTCTTTTTAAAAGCCAAACAAATTATTTGTCTCTAGTGTTTATATTCTCAGAATGTATAACCTACTTTTTAAAAGACGTGAATCAAACGGAAGCCCAACTTTTAAGGATTTAATAACAAGACCTTCAACTTAAGTTATTACAAATAACGCCTTTGAAAATCATTAATAGTTTATGAATATCATGAGATAATTATTTCATGCATTTTCCTAGATTTTACTTGAATATTATTCATATTTTACTTATTTAATTTCAAACATTAACTCAAGACTTATTGAATTTTAAATATGAGTAGACATCAATAGAATCATATTTGAACTCCTCACATACGAAAGTACTTAGTGATGATTTTTGATATGTTTTTCATAAATTTTGGGATATATAGTTTTATTTGGATTTTGACATTTTAACGAATTCAGTTAAAAGGAAAATTTACTGGAAAAAACTAATGTGCCTTGTCCCGTATGGCCATTGGTCGAATTGACTACTACGGTTAGATTGAACCAACCGCACTCTCTCTCAACTGCTCTCGTCCCCCTTCTCTCTAGTGATTCCGTCGCCGCCGCCATGCCTTGCTCCGGCCGGCTCCGGCGCCGCCGCTATGACTTGATCCGGCCGGCTCCGCCGCCGCCGCCCTCCGGCCTTGCTCCGCTGCCTCCTTATCACTGATTCCTCGCTGCTGATTCATACCGCTGCTCCCCAATCGACCACGCTCAACACCCCATCAGAATAATCTTCATGAAGAAGGGCTTGGAAATCTTCTCTTTTAGGTGTTGAATACAACTCAACCCTTGCTTGTCTAGTAAATCAGCATTGGGCACCAGTAGCTTTCAGCAGTTTCGAGCAAATGGACAGTGGAAGAACAAATGATCTCTAGTTTCCACAACAGCTGCATTACACATGATACAACTGTAATCTTGCAAGAAGAATGTTTTCCTTTGAAGCAAGTCTCTCGTGTTCAATCTGTCTATCAGCAAAAGCCAACCAAACACCTTGTGTTTCTTCTGACAACATGAATTCCAAAGCCATTTAAATGCCAGATGGGTGTTGGTCCAGCATGTAAACTCGCATACATGCGTAGCTAATGTTATCCTTTTTACCGAAAAAGCTAATGTTATCATTGAATTTAACAAGAAAAGTTATTAAGTTTATGTTATCTGGCGCCCGAAATGAGACTTTCAAATTATTTGGACATAGATGAAATTGTGGTGTTTATTGGAGCGAATGCTCACGGAGAAGAGTGCTAGGATCCCCTTTTGTTTTGGTGATGCCATCTTCTACAAATAAATTTTGATCATTGTTCGCATGGTTTCCAAATTAGAGGCAATGTTCATTCTGATTTTTTCTACTATAGTTAATCTTATTTGAGCATCGAATCATGGTCTAAAGGGCAACCAATTTTTTTTGACAAATTGGGGTTGAGTTCATAATCAAGCACATTCTAACACCATGCATCTAATTCTGCATGCGGCTGCTCCAAATATCTGGACCACACCGGCCGGCCCGATGGGTCAGGTCCACTCCACTCCACGCACCGGCCCACTTTAAAAGCGACCGTCTCCTCTTCTAGACCCCAGTCCAGTCCAGTCCAACCTTGGAAGTTTGACCTGCTTCCTTCCCCTTTCCTCCTCCGCTCCAAACCCATCCCATTCTAGGGTTTAGGGTTTTGCCGCCGGCCACCATGCGCCACCTCGCCCGCCTCCTCAGGCACCGCCTCGTCCTCCCTTCCGCCGCCATCTCCCCCTCCCCGTCCTCCTCCGCCGCCGCGGCCTTCTCCACCTCCAAGCGCACCTACCCTAGCCGGGCCAAGCCGCGCCGCCGCCGCCGACCGAGACCCCCGCGGACGACGCGGCTGGAGATGATGCAGGCGCGGGGGAGACCGGGCGGCGTGGCATAGGGAGAAGCTCCCGACCAAGCTGCCCCGGCCGCCCACCATCCCGTTCCAGCCGCGCGTCGCCAACGCCGTCCGCCTCGTCGGCACCGTCGGCGCGCCCGTGCAGCTCCAGCGGCTCCCCGACGGCCGCTTCTCCGCCGTCTCCGTGCTCGTGCAGGACCGCCGCACAGACTTTCCCAAGTTCTGGTGCGATCACCGATCTCTCCCCATATCTGTACTTGGTGATCATTTGGTCCTGTTTGGAATTGAAGCGGGGCTCGATGTGCATTGCTGCACTTTGTACCTCTAAGCCAAGCCGGGGTTAGGTCTGCGCCACAGGTTATGGTTTGAATTGCGCTGAAATGAAATGAATTACTGGCATGACGGAGAAGCAATTTTAGAAACTGGACGTTTAGGTTGAGAAATCCCTGTTCTGTTTCAAGTTGAAGGCAGCCCTGCTGTTGGATCCAGTTAAGTCAGTGGAAGGTTTTGTGATTGAACACTGAGAACTTTTGTCGCTAAATTGAAGTCCAAAACTGACAGGGATAAGTAACGTGTTCAAACTGTCTCAGTGACCAGCATTAGCAGCGTGTCATAATAGTTCCAGCTGTTAAAGTCCATGGGCTAGATATTTTTGGTTTAGATACTTTTATGTTCTGGTGTCCTGGAGTACTTATGTGCATGAGTGTCCATGTTTCCAGTGTATCGCTGCATTTTCTCACTGTGTACTTGTGACTTTTTTACCTTCAGGATCCCTGTGATTTTTCAAGACGACTTGGCGCAGATAGCTGCTTCTCACTTGCAAGAAAATGACCTCGTCTATGTGTCTGGGCAATTAACTGGAGATGTTCCGCCATTCAAACATACTGATGGCCAAGCAAATATTCAGGTATTAGTCTATTATATGTACTGTACTGTTATCTTTTACTTTCCCCTGTTATTTGTGGAAGATCAGCATAAAGAAAGTGTAATTCTATTCTTCTACGCGCTGATGTGTGGCTGTGTTAGGAGCTACCTACCTTGCAGATACCCTCTTTACTAATAATTGATGAAATCCTAGGTAATAGCACTGCTATTGTTTGTGAAAAATGCATAACATGATGCCATGGAAGGCACCTAGCTGATTAACACAATCTGAGATATGTAAGATTCTGCGTTGGTTGGATTTTTATGCTTATTTTTGCTTCGTGACTTAGAAGGCTTACGTTGGTTTGCTATTCTCTTCCTTCTTATGACTTATGAAGATTTCCACCAATCAAAATAAATACTACCTCTGGTCCGATAAAAGTGTCGCAGAAACTATACTAGCTACTAGGCCAGTACAAAGTGCTACTACAGTTCACGACAGTAATTACGGATCGGAGGGTGTAACATTTTGCTGCTCATTCTGCGGCACTAGTGATACTTTTTCTTTTGATTCAAAATCCGGTTCCTTGTTTGTTTAAAAATGGCTCCTTGTTTCTCTTGCATCACATTACAGTTAGTTTCCTAGAATTCTTGTCTTGTTATCTATGACACTGAATGAAGCTAACTAACTAAATTTGCTATCTATGTATTGGACTGCTATGCTTTGCTTTCTCTTGTTATATGTAGAAGGTTAGCATAAAAATAATAGGATAATCGTATTCTTCGGCACACATATGCGGTATCGTATTTTGGGCATGGAAATACTTTGTCATCCCATGGAAATTGGCAGGTGTTCCAGGGCTTGCCAGCAGGTTTACATGATCCAGTTTTACATGTTCCAGTGACATTTGTACTAGCCGTAGTATACATGTACTTACACTGTTTACTCTCTTTTCAGGACAAAGTTGGCACATGGTTTGCTCTCTGTTAAATATTCTGCGCCCATGCAGGAGGTAATAATTTACTATATACTTACATCTCAATCTTTTGTTGTTTGTACCTTCCCCTTGCAATTATTGTGTTCATGTGGATTGCGGGCATAATTCAATCTGGATTTGACTGCTCTGCTGCCTAATTTTAGTTTTGAGCAATGCATCTTACGAAGTATGATTTAACGCAATTGGGGATTTTCTTTGAACTGATGCAAACCATGCTCATATATGCTAACTTGAATGCCCCAGATAATTATCTTTGGAATTGTATGATAATTTAAAACCCGCAATTTTGTTGGATAGAAACTGCATATCTAATGAAAGGAAAGGATCTTTGAGGTATCTTTAACTGTGCTACTCCAAGCTTCCTGATGAACAAATCACTAATGGTAGTTAATGCTCTCTTGCTTTTGAGTAGTCAAGGGTCAGTTTCTGGATAATTGTGTTGTACAGCAATGGTCTCATCGTACTGTTGTGTTATTCCCACGTTCTGGTTTTCTGCTCACCACAATGAAAATCTCTAATGAAAACTCTGTAGTTGCGCCTGAGACAAATCTATTGGGAAAGAAGCTGGATTTTAGTGAGGACAGTGCTGCTGCAGCCCCTGAAATAGTACGGGATGATGGTAAAGCGGAACCCGCTGTTCCTCCCCCTCCCCCAACATATGTTAAAGCAAAGGACAGAGCGAAGTTTCAGAAGACTGACACGAACAATACATCTATGGCAACATCGGCGGCCTCCCTCGGGAAGGACCGCCGGCCCAATGAGTATCCTAGTCTGGAACAGCCGGGGATTGGGGCAACCCGCGACTGTTCAGGAATTGGTCAGGTTGATTCTGACCCATAAGCCCTGTCTAGTCTTTGTTTGTGAGACTAGGCTATCGAAGGAGCGTGTTCGGAATTTGCGTCATCGACTAGGTATGGAAAATTGCTTTCATGTCAAGGGAGATGGTAATGGTGGAGGTATTGCTCTTTACTCGGTGGAAGGCATCACTGTTGATTTTTATCCTGTAGTACAAGACACATTGATGTGCATATTAGCGGCGGACCTTTTCCATGCCTTTGGAGAGGAACCTTTGTTTACGGCGAACCACGTGCTTGTGACCGTCATTTTATGTGGGATAAGCTTAGGCAACTTAAACCAAGATCGACTGAACCGTGGCTGATGATCGGAGATTTTAACGAAGCAATGTGGCAGGAAGAACATTTTTCTCGAGCTAGGAGGTCTGAGCGTCTAATGCTTGATTTTCGTGAGATATTATCTTATTGTGATCTACACGATATTGGTTTTGTCGGAACCCCCTGGACATATGATAATAAGCAGCGGGGAGATCGGAACGTCAGGGTTCGCTTGGACAGAGCGGTGGCTAGCCCGGCTTGGTCCGCTGCCTTCCCGGATCTGTGTCTTAGACATCTGACATCGCCAAGATCAGATCATTGCCCGCTTCTACTAGGCCCTGATGTACAGTACAATAATGCTCCAAGAATCAGACGGTACGAAGTTATGTGGGAACGAGAGGAGTCCTTAGCTTCGGCTGTCGAGGAAGCTTGGTCGAGGCGCATCCCTACGGTACACCTTGGCGATATACATACGTCGCTGCGCGGGGTGATGAACAGTCTGTATTCGTGGAAGGCTACTAATTTTGGTTCAGTGCCAAGAGAGATTGAGAAGAAAAGGAAGCTACTGGAGGCTATATCTCAGCGTCAGGATCCCGAAAGCGAACAAAGGAAAATCCAGCTAACAAAAGAAATGGATGAGTTGTTGTATAGAGAAGAAATTATGTGGTTGCAGCGTTCTCGTGTTTCTTGGCTGCGTGAGGGGGACCGAAATACAAAATACTTCCATCGCCAAGCCACGAGGAGGAGAAAGAAAAACCGCATTAACAAGTTAAAAAGATCTGATGGATCCTTTACTTCGGATGCACAGGAGATGGAGGAACTCACCCGCACTTTTTTCCAGGGGCTTTATACGCGGGATGATAGTGTCGACCCATCAATCATTACAGAGGCGCTACAACAAAGAGTGGATGCTGATATGAACACTAAGTTGTGCGCTGATTTTACTGAGAAGGAAATTAGTGATGCTCTATTTGAAATTGGACCTCTCAAGGCTCCTGGACCGGACAGATTTCCGGCTCGTTTTCTTCAGCGAAATTGGGATATTCTGCGTGATGATGTGATACGTGCAGTTTAGCGTTTCTTTTCTGTAGGTATAATGCCGGAAGAGGTCAATGACACTGCCATTGTCCTAATACCAAAGAAAAACGAACCAGAAGAGCTAAAGGATTTTCGCCCAATTAGCTTATGCAACGTTATCTTTAAGGTGGTCTCAAAATGCATGGTTAATAGGCTTAGACCGCTACTGGATGGCATCATATCACCTACACAGAGTGCCTTCATACCTGGGAGGCTAATAACAGATAATGCTCTTATTGCCTTTGAGTGCATTCATTCGATACAAACTGGCTCGGCTGCTAGGAAGAAATTTTGTGCGTACAAGTTGGACATGGCCAAGGCTTATGACCGCGTTGACTGGAGGTTTTTGGAAGGGGTTTTAGCGAAATTGGGCTTTCATAGCACTTGGATTCGGTGGACTATGGCTTGTGTTACCACCGTTCAGTATTCGATTCGCTTTAACGGAAAGATGTTGGACTCCTTCACCCCATCACGAGGACTACGCCAGGGTGACCCCCTCTCCCCGTACTTATTTCTTTTTGTGGCTGATGGTTTATCTCATTTAATCAGGAAGGAGATTGAGAGTGCTACTCTGCGAGAACTCCATATTAGCAGAAACGGCCCGGGAATCTCCCACTTGCTCTTTGCTGATGACAGTTTGCTTTTCTTTGAAGCCTCAACCGAACAAGCACTAGTAGTTAAATCAATATTGGATAGATATGAGAAGAGCACGGGCCAACTCGTGAGTTTGGGTAAATGCTCAATGTTATATGGTGATCAGTGCACAGTGGATGTTCAGAATGATATTCAAGAGATCTTGAAATATGAGACAACTTGCTTTGAGGAAAAGTATTTGGGCCTCCCTGTTCCGGAAGGTAGACTTAAAAAAGGCAAATTACAATCCCACAAGGAACGTTTCCTTAAGCGTGCTTCGGATTGGATTGAGAAATATATGTCAGGAGGGCTAAGGAAATTCTCATCAAGTCTGTGCTCCAATCTCTTCCAACATATGCTATGGGTATATTTAAATTCCCTGTCGGATGATCGAGGAATTATCACAAATTATTAGAAACTTTTGGTGGGGTGACGAGCACGATCGGAGGCACATCCACTGGATGTCATGGGAGAAAATGACTAGACCAAAGTCTAATGGTGGCATGGGTTTCCGTGATCTGAAAATTTTCAATCAAGCTTTACTTGCGCGCCAAGCTTGGCGTTTAATTCATTTTCCTGATAGCCTTTGTGCACGAATTCTGAAGGCTAAATATTATCCGTCGGGCAACTTGTTGGACACGGCTTTCATCCAGAATACGTCACAATCTGGCAAGGTGTGATGCATGGTCTAGAGCTGCTTAAAGAAGGGGCCATTTGGAGAGTTGGATGTGGTTCGCAGATAAAAATTTACCGTGATAACTGGATCCCCAGAACTGGTGGCCTAAAGGTGGTAAGGCCACGCTCGAACTGCCGACGAAGATGGGTCTCGGAGCTCATTAATCAGGATACTATGACCTGGGATGAGGCACTGTCCGATCGTGTTGTAACCACTGGGATGCGGATGCAATTATGGCCATCAAATTACCAGCGAGAAGGTGCGAAGATTTTGTATCCTGGTTTCCCGAGAGTAACGGATTTTTTCTGTCCGCTCCGCCTACAGATTAGGCATGCAACCTGCCTTGGAAAATCTAAGCAATGGGCAATCTAGTGCTGAACCTAGCGGTGATCGTAGTATTTGGGACTTGGTGTGGAAGGCTCGAGTCCCACAAAAGATGAGAGTCTTCGCGTGGAAAGTGGCAACGTCAACCCTGGCGGTTTGCAAGGGTGTTCACCGCCGTATCGCCTCAGTGTCTGCGATCTGTCCAATTTGCGGTATGGAGGTGGAGGATGATCACCATGCCCTCGTTCGGTGTACTCTGGCCCGCGCGCTTCGGGAGGAACTACGGAATAGCTGGAAGCTACCGCCTGAGGAGGACTTCTATCATAATGATCGCGAGTGGCTGTTCCATCTCCTTGCAAACACTAATCAAATTGGCAGAGCACAAATCGTCTTCCTGCTGTGGAGGGTTTGGCACCATAGGAATGATGTTATTCATGGAGAGGGAAAGGCGTCGATCGCTGCTTCGGCTCCTTATTTAGTTAACTATTTGAATTCCTTTCATGCAGCATCGCAGGCAAGGAACGATCCAAAGGGCAAGTCTCCCGTCCAGATGGATGAGCTGAACAGTGGCCCTGAGCGCAGCTTGATCAAATCCTGGTTAGCTCCTAAGGAGGGAGAGCTGAAGATTAATGTGGACGCGGGATGGGACGCGGTCTCAAAAAGAGCTGGAGTCGGCGCCTTGGTCCGGAACCATGTCGGACAGGTTGTAGTGGCTGAATGGAAGCCCATTCAGGGATGCTTGAGCGCGGAGGAAGCCGAGGTACATGCTGGTTTATTGGGGCTTCAACTCTATGCATCTACAAATCAACTACCAGCTACGCTCGAGTCGGATTGTCTGCGTTTTGTTAAGGTAACGCAAGAGATGAACCTGGATAGATCGGCCAATTGGGCCCTTTATAGCGAAGCAAAGGAATTACTGAATATGTATAATCAGCTTTCAGTTTATAAGATTGACCGTAGTATCAATAGGCCTGCCCATGCTCTAGCTCAATTAGGAAAAGCAGGTGCTGCTGGTATTTCCTGGGGGTCACCACCGAGCTGCGCCTCGGATTTGGTTGATCACAATTGTACGAACATCTTGTATTAATTTTGGCTAAAAAGGCGGCAAGTTTCTGACGCACTCTTTCCCTAACCAGGGTACCGAAAGGGACTGGCAGGGTTTTAATGAGGCGGCTTGCTGACCTAATATATGTGGTGGAAAGTTTCAAAAAAAAAAAAAATTGGTGTTGATGCACACAGTGTTCTATTGCTATTTTACAGGGGCAAGATGGAATACTTCCCCATATATTTAAGTCAGTTATTGCTGCAGGTCCCCCTGAATTTTCCAGTATGAGGCAGCAGGTACTTTTATGCCTATTGGCAAAACCAACCCTTTCTACTTTTCATTAATTTCTTGATTTTGCAGCGAAATATCTGTGTTTATTTGTTGACTATGCCACTACATGCGCAGGCTTGACGTCCTCTGGAACATCGTCGACCACCTTAAGCTGTCAAGGACTCCGCCAACCTCTGCGCCGCCGTCAAGCATATACAGGCACCCTATCTCTCTCCTGCCCTCAGGCGTATGATTGTACTGTTCGGTACAAGTTGTAGTTCTCGATCAGTGTCGTGTACCAGTGCTACATGAAGCAACCGTACCAATTGCCATGAGGTTATTCTTACCGGTTGTCAAGTACTTAATGTAATTGAAGAAGTTCCCAATCTTTAGTGAGTTACGTTTGATTCCCTGTCCTGTATATTGTGATAACGATGTGGAATATATGATTTTGAATCATTTGCCTATTTATGAATTCTGTGTAATATGGAAAACACATATTGAGTTTTCGGGTCAATTTTCATAAGTGCCACGAAAACTTATTAGAGCACTTCACCGATATGCCTCAACAACTTATTAGGGCATTTGTCTAAAGTGCCCCAAAAGGTTTTTAGGGCATTGCCCTAAAAACCTTTTGGGGCACTTTGGAGAAATGCCCCCAATAAGTAGATGGGGCAGTTTTCAAAATGCCCTAAAATCTATTCGGGGCACTTCGCAGAAGTGCCCTAAAAGGTGTACATTTTGGGGCATTTTTTCAAACTGCCCTAAATACTTTTCCAATCACCAGTATATTGGGCACTTAAGAAAGTGCCCTAATAAGCTTTTAGGGCATTTATTGAACTTTTTGGGCACTTCAAAATGCCCCAAAATCCTTACCGTGATGTAGTGTGGCCGAAGGAACCGCGAAAGTTTCGCTTCACATGCTAGTAGTACTGTTTATTTTTGTTGTCAGCAATGCAATTCACCGAAATCCAGCAACTACTCGAGGATCATTAAGTGACTCAGGAAAAATCACAAGAGAAGATGGCTCGTCCTCTGACGCAATCGTAATTCTTTCTCGTCTTCCGTCCCTGTACATTTGTTTATCTCCCCGAGGCGTCAAGTGTGATCGATGCTGCGGAGCTGAACCCAAAACATGGCAACAATCCCGTCGTCGACCTTCCATTTAAGTCCCCGCCACGTTCGTCCATTTGATCATTTCCTGCCTCCGCTTTCCTTCCTTCCCCGCTTACTTGCCTTCTCGATCAGAAGAACCCTCCTCGCCACGACGCCGCGCGCACATCGCACCTAGACAACCCGCTGCTCGTCGCCGACGTGATCGACCGATGGAGATCGCCACGGCGCCATCCTCGCCGCCGCTGGAATTCCGCTTCGACGGCGCGCTCCTCGACGACGCCTACCACGCAGACTCGTCGCCCAGCAGGAACCCCTTCGCGTTCGGCTCCGCCGAAGACGTCAACCCGTTCCTGTCCACGGCGCTGACGGCGCCGTCCTCGCCGAATCCCTTCGGCCTCGATCCATTCGACCTCTTCCAGCACTTCGCCAGCGCGCCCGCCAGCCCGGCGCGCGCCGCCGCCATATACGCGCACATCTCCAGCGTCCACGACGACGGCACTCATCCCGACAATGGCGAGGAGGACGATCAGGATGACGACGGCTTCCAGCCCCGCGCGTCCTACTCCACGCGCACGGTCCCCTCCGCCGTGCCGTTCGACTGGGAGGAGAGGCCGGGGAAGCCGAAGCACGCGTACGCCGCTAGCGCGACGGCCGCCGGCGGGGACGGTGAAGACGCGGACTTCGACTTCGGCGTCCTCCTCGACCGGAGCGCGCAGAAAGTGCCGGAGCTGACGACGGCCGACGAGCTCTTCGATGAAGGCAAGATCCGTCCACTTAAGCCGCCGCCACGTCTGCTCGACAGCAGCAGCGTCGGGTCGTCGCCGCGGTCGGCGAGGTCCGCGATGTGGTCTCCACGGCTACGGGGCCTGGGCGGGCCCGGTCCCGATTTTGATCCATTCGCCGCCGCCATGGCGAATGCCTCCAAGGCGCCGGCGCTATCCCCTCTCGGCGCCGGCGCCAAGGTCGCAGCCATTGACGCCGGGACAGACACCGTGCCCATGAACCCCGAGTCCGTCGCGTCGCCGCGCTCCGTGCCTCCGCCGACCGCGACGAGCAATGGTGGCGGCGGGAGGAAGAAATGGCGGCTCACCGACCTGCTCCTGTTCCGGAGGCTGTCGGCCAAAGGCCGCGCCACCGCCACGGGCAACATCAGCAGGGAGCCGGTGTTCAAGTACGCACCGGTGCAACACCTAGGCACGCCGATCAAGAAGACGGAACCGGTGGCCGCCGCCAACGGGGACGCGTCGGCGGCAGGGAAGCAGAAGAAGCAGAGCAAGCACGCCGCGACGACGGGGGCAGGGAGCGGCAGCGGCGGCGGCGGGATGTCGGCTGCGCGCCTGATGGGGTGTGTTCGGCTGAACCCCGGCCTGCACCGGCTGGCCAAAGGCCTCAACGTGCCCTCGACGTCGCACTTCGGCCGCCGCAACGCCGGGTCGGCCATGCACGGGTAGATCGACTGAGAGTCCGCGTGTCCATTGTCGATCGATCGCTGCCCTTGCAAAAGAACGATAGTACATTTTCTTCTCTCCAGCACTGGTTGTTTTTTCTTCACATTTGATTGAAAACACTGTAGTACAACACGATTCAGGAAGGATCTTGTAAACTCTGTTCTTCGAGTACCATTTTCTTGACATCGAGAAATGCACTAGCTAGCCTTGTTCGTATCTTGCCTGGTACTGCGAACTACGAAGCTGGTAGTGCTAGTCATGTCGTGGTCGTTTGCTGAACTGCTGTTAAGGTATCGCTAGATTCGCAGGATGATGATTTGACAAAATTGAATGATTGCCGCCCGGTTCTCTGGTCAAAGACAACGTGACGAGGAGGATGCCTGCCGGCGAGTCCAAGCCATGCCATGCACGAACAGGTGTTCGCCCTGAGGGCCTGACGTACACGCCGGACATTCCCCCGACGACGTGCGGTGCATCTTCTGACGGAAGGAAGGAGGATATATAATGAAAAGTTTCAGATCAGGGTGCATGATGCGATTCGCGCACGACGTCGCGTGTCCGAGATGGGAGACGTCGTTGGTCGTTGCCGCCCGACCGATCTCGCGGCCAAGTGTTTTTCAACGGCCGGCCTGGGGTCCCGCCGCCGTCGTTGTGCTGCCGCCGACCAAAACGGTGGTTGCTGCTGCGTTTGGATTTTCTCTGATTGTTGTTGCCTCGTCGCAGATTTACATTGTCTTACCGACAGGCTTCGTTTGAAGATTTTTTTTTTGTCACCAACAGGCTTCGCCCTTATTATGGCGTTCTTGGGCTTCGACGGCCTGGTCCGAGCAGGTCTGTTCTTGGGCTTCACTTTTCAGCCCGAAGTGCTGAGAGTTTGGGAAAACAACTGTTGTTCTCTCTCCCTAAAAAAAACAACTGTTGTTCTCTCTCCCTAAAAAAAAAAAGGGAAAACAATTGTTGTAACTTTGGTAAAAGTATTCTTATCAAGCTTTCAGTTTCCCTAAAAAATACCGTAATCGACGAATATATTTCTAGTGTTTCTTATCTTATCTTCCTTTCCTAGTTATATAGTATTTACATTAGGGCCAATCTACCCAAATTTTAGGTGGTGAGATAAGTTGAAGGCGCAGATGCTTATCATAAAAGATTTCCCACCACATCATAACCACGTTCTTAAAACTCGCCGCTTCTCAAAATCTACAAGATAGATATTTTTTCACCCTCAACCTTATAGGGAAAGAGTTGTATGCTAACTTCTCCTGTATTATCTCGGCCATGTTGTATCCTCGTAAGATAATGCACACTAGATACATATGCTACATTATCAACACAATAGGAGCGTAAACATAACCATATACATGTAAAATGATAACAACAGAATCCCAAACCCCTACTTTAAATTGTAAAATATCTATTCCTTGTTGATCAAAGGCCAAAGATCTATGAGTAATCACCTCAAGTTTGACTAGGCAATTAGATAACCAACTCTATTGCATTGTGTTCGACTCTCCTTTGTACAAATATTTTACATTTAGGATGCAAGTTCGAAATATTATGGTGTCTTCTAATTTTTTTCACACAAATGAGAACCCCCCAATAACCACCTCAAGTTTGAGTAGGCAATTAGATAACCAACCCTATTGCATTGTCTGTGACTCTCCTTTGTACAAATATTTTACATTTAGGACACAAGTTCAAAATATTATGGTGTCTTCTAATTTTTTCACACAAAAGACCCCCCCCCCCCCCCCCCCCCCCCCACACACACACACCCCCGATTAACCAATTTAGAGGAAGTTACTGAACTTTTGGATTTGAAAAAAATATTATAAGATATACCAAAGGTAGATGGTGATTGATAGATCAATTAATTTTATATGTTCAAGTACGAGTACCACAAGGCCACACCTAACATAAAGCTTGTAAATGATAGATTTTTTATTTATTGTGAGACTGTTTGATCTTCAACTATTTCTCATGATACCTTACAAAAATTACTGAGGGCATCTATTACTGCCTCAGGTATAGGTGGGCAACGCAACAAGTAGGCATACATATAACTTATCAAGCCCCGAACAGTACTATAGGAATCTAATACTAAACATTCCCATGTGATAGTTATTATAGAAAAGTCTAGAGATATCCTATTTGAAGGATGACGAGATTCAAATGCGGGTAGGATAATTCCTTATATTGATTTGATATAAATTCATTTTTATTTTCATGTCTTTATGTTTTTCATTTTCGATGAATGAGCATGAGGTATTTAATCTTTACTTTATTTTCTATTTAAATAATATCAATTCATATAATGTATGATAAGCAATTACTGAATGTACTTAAAACAAAGTAGTAATTCGCAAGATGGAGAACATCAATGTAGTTATTATAGGAAAGTCTAGATATATCCTATTTGGAGGAGACATGATTAAAATCAAGGAAGGGGTCCTTCCTTCTATTGATTTGATAGAAATTCACTTTTCTTATTCAAAATTTCAAAGAATGAACCTCTTGTAATGCTTTTATCTCTATTCTATGTCACAAGCGCCAACTCAATATACAAAGAAGTACCAATCAACAAATGAAAATATACTGGGGTGGGGGTTGCTGCTACTGCATTTGGATTTTTTCTCATTGGAGCATGCTTTGTCGCATAGCATATTAGCAAGTGAACCATGGCATTGTTATCGACAGACCATACAAATCCCATAATCTTTTTTTCCTTTACAATGATCCGATTTTAATAATTAAGCAAATACTATACATCATTTCTAAGAAACCGATGCAAAAGCGAAAATTAAAGCACTCTCAAGTTGCCATCTCTAGCTCCACCAATTGTATCTCAATATCCTTTCATGAATTGAGTATAGAATTTGTACAAGAACATACATGCATAAGCTTGACTAACCTTGGAGATTTTAAATACACATATGAGCCTCCATCCCAAAAGGTGATAATCTTACACCGTTGAACGCACCGCGGCCGAGGCACTCCCCTCACAAAACATGTTTTGAACCGTTCCTTCGTCAACGAAGCACCAAAAGAGAAGAGCATGATGATGATCGGACAAAACAGGAGAAACCAAACCACCACACCGGGTCCACGATATGTGTCGTGAGTCGTGACTCGTGAAGGACACATCAAGATATGGACTATTATTTCACATAACGACGACTCCCCCATCAAGATGCCGCGGCTAAGGATACACAAAACTGACACAAAAGGAGCAAAACTACACATCATGTATAGATCCAGGGTTCCCCCGCCACCGAGCGGCCCGAGACGGTGAAAGATGAGGGAAACCGGCAGAGTTCAAATCAAATGTACAAGGACAAAGGGGATGCTCCAATTATCAAACCAGGACTTCGATCATCAGGAATACACAAGATACATTAATTGAGGTGTTTGAATTTTCCATGATCAACATACCCAATATCGTCTCACGTAAATCACACATTTCTTGGTTGAATTTTCTATACGCCTCACAACTTTTGGTCGGAACAAACAAGTAAACATGCATAGTCATGGACAAGAACGAGAAAACATCAATCATAGTCAACGAGTGAGAATCAAAATCATGGTCTCAGAAGATATCCTAAACTCTAATGTTAGATAAATATACTAGATAGTGACTCGAAAGTTGCGATGCGTCCTAGATTGAGGTAAATCATAAATCTTGCCAAGCAGAAAATAAGTTAGCTGCTAATTAGCAAATGTGATAAAGGGAGCATGTTATGTTGCATACTGGTGTCAAGATTATGTGTAACTATTAACTAATATAGGTGTCACAATGACTAGCCCAATAATTTATTTTTATTAATTCCTGACGACACAGGCATAACACATCATAGTAACATCATTCTTTTCAAAAAGAAAATGGAATGATAGTAGCTAGGCGTTACAGGCAAAACTGCCTCAACCGATAATTAACTAGCTCCTGCAGTTCAGCACAATGTACTTTTCAGGGCCAACACTCGCAGACTTGACACATCAAAAATTTGCTGTAACCTATCATGCCTATGGATACAGCTGAGTGATTGCCGTCATCCCCAAAATAGGCCTTGTCTTGTAGTTGCCAAACCCCGCATCCTTGAATATCTTGCTCCACTGTTGCTCATCACGCTCCTTGCCTGATGTCACCGCCATCATGAGCAGATCGAGCTTTAGCTGGACGTCGAGCATGTCTTTGGAAGGTGACGAACCAACGACCATGTCCAGGATGATCACTTTGCCCCCAGCAGGGATCGCCTTCCTGCACTGCGTCAAAATCTTCACGCAGTCCTCGTCGTCCCAGTCATGCAGTATATGCTGCAAGACAGTGAGCAGCGACTAGCGAGTCAGTTGAAAAGATTTCCGAAAATCAACAAAATAAAACGATGTCTTGGATAGATTACGTGCCTTGAGGAACACAGCATCGGCAGAGGGAACGGATTTCATCATGTCGCCTGCGATGTAGTCGACGCCGGCACCATCAGCATCAGCCGGGATGGAATTGATGACATTGGGAAGGTCCAGCACCGAGCACTTGACATGCGGGAAGGCCTTGGCGATGGCCCTCGCCGCCGTGCCTGTCCCGCCGCCGACGTCGACCAGCGAACTCACCCCCTCGAAGATGTCTCGCTCGCACAGGACGAAGTCCATCTCGAACCGGCTGTGCGACTCCATGCCGGCGTTGAAGACCCGGTTCAGCATCTCTGCATCGTCACGGCGGGCCATGACGCCCCACAGGTCCGCGCCATGCGCCAGCCTGAAGGGCGTCTCCACCGCGGGGTCATCGCTCTTGAACCAGTCGGGGAGTTGCATGGCCGCCCCGACGAGGTGCTTGTTGGTCTGGGAGAGCACGAACGGAGAGAGGCCACTGTCGTCGTCCACCAGGAGGCGAGAGACCGGCGTGAGGCGGTAGATGCCTTCCACCCCTGCGGCGGCAACATCAAGATCAACAGAAAAGATACCTGACGCGGCGAGGAACCTCATGAGGCGGGCCAGGCATGGCCTTTTGCTCTCCGGTACAGGGACGGCGGCGAGGATGTCGGCGAGGGAGGCGCCGACGCCGCAGAGGTGGATGGCTTTGGGGATCCCGAGCTTAATGGCGCAGTCAAGGGCCATGGACTTGAGGTAGCCGAAGGTGATGTTGCAGAGCTCGGCGTGTGCTTCTACGTTGGATGCCATGGGTGATGAGCACGGATGATTCGGGTCTCCTGATGTTAGGCGTATATATTGGACAACGACGTACAAGCCAAGTTTAAAAAGGATATACTGACAACAATTTGTTGCGCTGTATATATGAACTGTGATGTGCTTATATTTGGGAACTCTTTATTGAAAATATTTGGAACTATTTATGTATAAGATACACCATTAAGGCAGTAATAATATTTCCACGTCCCAGGACTTATCTAGACGTTTCTGAAATAAAAAAAATGAATATCTTTAATAAGGCATTAATGATTTTCACGTATGAGGACTTATCTTCTTGTGCCCAAAAGGCGCATTCCCTTGGAGAGTAGTGTCACGTTCTCCAAGTCGCCTCTAGGCGTTTTCTCCATAGCGTGAGTAGCACCATAGTACTATTTCCAAGATCTAATTTTCATCAGATTTACAGCCGCGCAAAATGGACAAGGTGCTCCTCTCTTCGTGCGTACCTCGAGAGCAAGAATGGCAGCTGATCCTGTTCTTAGGATTAGCACTGGTTTCTCTCCTGCTCTTGACGAGGAAGAAAGGGCCAGTGAGCAAGCTGCCGCCGGGCCCGGCGAAGGTGCCAATCCTTGGCAACCTGCACCAGCTCGGCCCGCTGCCACACCGCACCCTGCGAGATCTGGCTCGGCTCCATGGGCCGGTGATGCAGCTACAGCTTGGCAGGTCGCCGGCGGTGGTGCTCTCCTCGGCGGAGGCAGCCTGGGAGGCGCTGAAGGCCCACGACCTCAAGACCGTGGCGTTCTCGCCGTACGGCGCGTACTGGCGCCATGCGCGCAAGCTTCTGGTGGTCGAGCTCCTCAGCACGCGCCGTGTCAGGGCCGCATGGTACGCACGGCATGAGCAGGTACTGTGTTACAACCTTCCTTAAAATTTGACTCTGTTATCTTCTTGTGCTCCACTTGATCTTGATTCGTTGTAGATCTCAATATGTCGACTTCTCGCTCGTCTAATTGCCATGATTTGTCGTAGATTTACAGTTTGTCGACTTCTCGCTCGACGACAAAACTAATTGTCATGATTCGTTGTAGATTAACAATTTGTCGACTTCCCGCTCCATGATAAGTCTAACGGTCATGATACATTGTAGATTCACAATTTATCGACTTCTCGCTCCAAGACAAGTCTAATGTCAAGATTCGTTGCAGATTCACAATTTGTCGACTTCTCACTCCGCGATAAGCCTAGTTGTCATAATTCCTTGTAGATTTGCAATGTATCGACTTCACGCTCCAACGGAAGTCTAATTCTCGTGCTAGATTGTTTACGACAATCATCACCAATTTCAATTTGGCAAATTTACAAGCACAACTCATGTATATGTATCTCCGCCGCTGGTGGGATACACCGCCAATTGAAACCATGCTCTCCGGCCTCATGTAGAAACATGGTTTCATTAAAGACAACTTCAGTGGTTTACCACAAGACATTTTGCTTTCACGTCTCCATCCATGGTAATACACCTCACCTTATAATCCTTGATCGTTAGGCTTCTACTGCAACAGATCTTAATAGAGACAAGAACTTGAACACAACCACGAATCAAGGACTCGATGACGACTAAAGGTGCTAACATGCACATGCATGACTCTTTGATTAATATAACTCCCCGGAGAAAATTTTGCATTATCGCTTGCCCAAATGATCCCGAATCGTGTTGGTGATGGAAGCTTACATGTCTTCTCCAAGAATCGATCACATCAAAATAAACATACACCTACGCACGAAAAACTTTTAGCCAAAGGTATGTATGAGTATGACACACCGTGCTTTTCTTCATACGTATTAGCTTCTCACACGATCTTGTACGTGTAAAAGTGTATATACACACGTCCAAGATTACTCCATACTACAAACACTAGTACCTTTTAGTAGGATACAGACATATGATTACACACTCCTAAATGCACCCATACTTGAGTCACAACGGCCACAATTCATCTTTTTTTTTGAAACAACCACAATTCATCATGATTTGCTTCTAATATGTGCGCACTCAAAACTTCAAAGTATGTTAGCTCTTAAACCATGCACTCCCTCCGGGTTTTTAACTCCGCATCTTAGATTTGTCACCAGTCAAACGTTCAGTGTTTGACTAAGTTTATAGACAAAAATATCAATATAAATACCAAATCGATATATAATGAAAATATATTCTGTGGCTACTCGAATGATATTGATTTGGTATTGAGAATGTTGGAATTATTTCCTACAAACTTGGTTAATACGGAGTATTTTAAAAGTTGACTTAGACAAACCTAATACACCAAGTAAAAAGGAGCAGAACTGAAGGAGTACCTGATATGATCCGTTTTCATTGTCGGCTTTGTCTTGCTAAGATATTTTAACTAGAGCCTATTTTGATGTATATTTTGACGACTTTTCTTTTTTTCCTACAAAGTTTGCATTCGACGGTTTATATGCGGTTTATAAAGTTGTCGCCGTGTTGGTGTAAAGTCACCACGTGCTAACTTTTTACGGAATAGGTTGGCTAGTAACAGAAGTGTTAATACGAAATGGAACCAACACTGAAAATCAGCGGACTGTTTGAGTCCCTGACCATTTTTTTACATACCCAAAATCAGTTAAATGCATTGATGCTATTATTTCTGTCTTAGCTCCCTGTGCACATAGTGATTTCATATTTTTGCTCGTACTAGTAGGCATGCACGTGCAATGCACGACTTTAATCTAAAATGATATATTTTTGTTACAATTAATTTTTCATAAGCTAAATGGATTATTATAGCCCATGTATGCATTTTCACATACGATCCTATTGAATTTGATTGAATAAAATATATTCATAATCATAGGACATGCACATAATCATGCTGAGCATTACATTTTTTGCAGGGCAAATTGAATATGATATGTTGCAGTTAATTTTTTTCCTATATGATATGGGAGTCAACCTGTCGGTAATACATGGCAAAAATAATACTTCTAGGTTTTGTGAAACATATTGATCTGCAACAACAAATCAATAGGGATATCATTGGTCTACCTAAAACAGCAACAAAACCAATATTCCAAACATTATCAACATCATATCAATATTATCAGAATAATCGTGAAATATAATTTCATATTTTATGTATTTCGTTTTATATATTGCTATGTTTTCCTACATGCTTGGTCAAACTTTAAATCGTATGACTTTTGAAAAAAGTAGTATGCACTAATTTTGCATAGTGGGAGTATAATCTACTTAATTGCTTATATCTTATGGAGGATAGCTTGTAGAAGAGAGGCCAACATTGCCCTATGCCATATCCCAAAACACATGCTTCACCGCGGAAGCGAGTGCGCGGTCAGAACCACCAGCATCTTTCATCTTCTTCGTTGGAGGTTCTTCGGTGCATTAAATAGCAGTCATATCCTTGTCTGCAAGGCAACCACCATAAGGAGAAAACAAACAGTAGATGTGTAGAATAAAGTTGTATTAGACATATGTTTGTTAGTTAGACCCATTACAACATGGGTTAATCAGTATCAATAGTTTGATGACTGCAAAAATCATCATTTGTGTACACGGAGATCATAATACACTCTGACCGGTTGTTGGCTTTGTTAATTTAAAGCTGGGCTCTGCTCGAGCCTTCCGTCTAAATAATACACTCTGACCTTATTTATGCATACGCATCGTGGCGAACATATACTTCATGACTGAACCTCAATAAAATATTGGTGCTTCTCACATGATATCTCTTAGCTCCTCTATTCTGCTTCCAATTAAACTTTCTTCCTCCTCCAGTGAGACCCTCCATTCTGTGACTTCAAATTCCATGAGAGTTCACAACAAAATAGCAGTATCTTTGGAGAAATTAGAATACAAACAGATTTGACGACATTAGTACTTTTACCAGCATTTCAGTAGCAATTTCAAAGCAAATGCATACTTGCTACGTGGCCATGGAGAGCGGCACACACACACCAGACGGCATGTTAGTGTTCACAATTGTAATGCTGGTTGCCAATCTACCACCCAATGCAGAAAAAATCAGCGGTAACAGATCCAATCAGAAGATGTAGGAGTTAGCTAGCTTAGGAGTTCGGTGACATATTTTTTCATATGCATCGAAGCAAATCCAATATCTTCTATATAAGTTTACTATGTTTGGATCAAATACCTTCTCCGTCATCTATTAAGACCCTGCTTGGCAAACCTTCTAACGTGCTGTTTGGGTACGTACTTGTTGGATAGCACAAAAAACAACTGAATGTCTGAATGTAGGATAACACAGAACAGCTGCAATTCCAAAATCAGCTACGGTCTCAAACAATGATTATATATCAAGTGCTCCCTATGGTTCACCGGGAAGATCACCATGTTGAGCTGCAGGTACTTAATTGAGGGGCGTTCTGCTTCATGAGGTTCTCCTGCTTCTCGTATGCGTCAACCGTGCGCATGTGTTTAGGACAACCGCTAACATCTTTCACTTCGGGCATCCTGGCATGGAAGCGCACGGCGTAGCCATGAAAACGGAGGTGCGGCCGCCCCAAGGGTGCTCCCTTCGTCGTCGCCGGCGGCAGCGTGCGTCACAGATCCCGGTTGCATGAACTCGTTCCGTCAATCCGTTGCCGATGCTGCCAAATCCTTCCAGCGTGTTCCGGTCATCACCGTCACCACCAGATTAAAGAAAAGCACATGGAAACGGAACCAAATCAGGTAGACCAATCGCACAAGGGTGGGGTGATATGAAGGTTACCTCACCGGACGACGGCGTACGCTCAAAACCCTAATGATCTCGAGCCTGCCAGGAATGAGGAGCGAGGGCGGCACGAAGCGGTGCGTCGGCGGTGGTTGTTTCTTGATTGCAGTGGTGGAACTCCAGATGTGCCTGCTGTTACGTCGTCCTCTCTCCAGACGTATTGCTCGCAGCTCGATCGGGGAGATCGGGGTTTGAATTTTGTGTCCGCGTGGTTTTGGCTTAATCACGGGAGGTCGGGAGGGAGATCAGCCTTGCGTGGGTTGAGGAATTGCTGCGGGCGGAGATCGCGCGAGGAATTAATTGTTTCCTAACTAAACATCGCGAATGTGTGCGCGTAGCTCTTCAAACTACGGCAGAACACGGTCTGCCTGGTCGACAAGGATCAATCTACGCCGTCGGACTATTTGATACAGCGATGCCCCTTCGATTTTCTTAAGTGGGATTGATCTAACGATCCTGATTGTTTTGTGTACACTAATTGGGGGTGGCTTTAGAAGAATTCTAGTTCTCTCTTTTATTAGTAGTGGAGATTCCTAACTAAACATCGCGAATGTGTGCGCGTAGCGCTTCAAACTACGGCAGAACACGGTCTGCCTGGTCGACAGGATCAATCTACGCCGTCGGACTATTTGATACAGCGATGCCCCTTCGATTTTCTTAAGTGGGATTGATCTAACGATCCTGATTGTTTTGTGTACACTAATTGGGGTGGCTTTAGAAGAATTCTAGTTCTCTCTTTTATTAGTAGTGGAGATTCCTAACTAAACATCGCGAATGTGTGCGCGTAGCGCTTCAAACTACGGCAGAACACGGTCTGCCTGGTCGACAGGATCAATCTACGCCGTTGGACTATTTTATACAGCGATGCCCCTTCGATTTTCTTAAGTGGGATTGATCTAACGATCCTGATTGTTTTGTGTACACTAATTGGGGTGGCTTTAGAAGAATTCTAGTTCTCTCTTTTATTAGTAGTGGAGATGCTTCCGCTAACATTAGGTTTTTGCACGCATTCTCTTAAGTCATTTGCATAAAGAATGCCGCGGTTGCAGCTGGCGTTCTGCAGCGCAACGTGCGTCGTTATAATTTCCGAAATTAATGCATATGTAATGGATATTGATCAGGTGGAGAAACTGATGGGCACCCTGAAAAGTTTAGCTGGTCAGCCGGTGGCGCTAGACGAACACATCCTGAGGCTGTCCGACGGCGTCATCGGCACTGTGGCATTCGGCAACACCTATGGCAGCGACAAGTTCTCCCAGAGTAAGAGCTTTCAGCATGCGCTCGACGAGGCTAATGAGATGCTGTCCGGCTTCTCCGCCGAGGATCTGTTCCCCAGAACCGTCGGCCGCCTCCTGGACCGCCTCACCGGCTTCGTCGCCCGCCGCGAGCGGATCTTCCACCAGCTGGACGGCTTTTTCGAGATGGTCATCGAGCAGCACCTGGACCCTAACCACGCCCCACCTGAGAACGCCGGCGACCTCGTCGACGCCCTCATCGACTTCGGGAAGGAGAACCGTGGCATGACCAGAGACCACGTGAAGGCCATGATCTTTGTATGTTCCCAGTTCTTGATTACTTATAACCAGTAGTATCATCGTCAATCTTTCATGGATCATTAACTTATGATGTGCACATACGCAGACCACGTTCCTCGCAGGTATTGGCACGAGCTCTGTGACAATCACGTGGGCGATGTCGGAGCTGATACGGAACCCGCGCGTACTGAACAAGGTGCAAACGGAGATCAGGGCCGCGATGCAGGGCGGTAACAACGAGAGCAGGGTGCAACTGGACGATGTGCTGCCCAAGCTCAACTACCTCAAGATGGTGGTGAAGGAGACCTTGCGGCTGCACCCGCCGGCGCCGTTGCTGCTGCCGAGGGAAACTATCCGAGACATCCAGATCGGTGGCTACGACGTGCCGGCGAAGACTCGCATCCTCGTCAACGCGTGGGAGATCAGCAGGGACCCGGCGAACTGGCCGGATCCGGATGAGTTTATCCCGGAGAGGTTCGAGGCGAGCGACATAGACTTCAGCGGCGGCCATCCCGAGCTGATGCCGTTCGGCACGGGGAGGCGGATCTGCCCAGGCATGTCCATGGCCGTGAGCACCGTGGAGTTCACGCTGGTCAACCTGCTCTGCCGCTTCGACTGGGCGCTCCCGGAGGGGACGACGGAGGTGAGCATGGAGGAAGAAGGAAGGATCATCTTCCACCGTAAGACGCCGCTCGTGCTCGTGCCAACCATTGCCGCCGCATAGCATAGGATCTCATACTTTATATATAGTTGCAGCAAGCTAAACATGGTTGGAGTAGAGAGCGATCGATTGGACAAATAAGAGCTTAGCGTTGTCATCCTTGTTGGCATGTGTACTTGTGTAGTACTGCTTACCGAAAAATCAAATCTGCAACTACTTGGGGCCTTGGTCTTATCACAACCCTTCGTTTGCCTCAAGATTCGTGCATGTGTTTAAACAAAACACCTTGGACTAATACTCATCTATCATTTGCACAGCCCTCCCTATTAAAAAAAAACCTTCAATGGTTGCGTATTGATCCATCTCCTTGGCATTCTTGTTCCACGTAATCGCTTGTTGGCCTATGTTGCTGCTCAACGACAAGCCAATTCTACAACTATGTTGGCGTCTCCATCTTATCACAACCCTTCATCTATACTACTATTAAAAAAGCAAACATGTGTCAGATACATTAAATCGTATGTGTTCAATTTCCGATCAACGATTCAGATTGTCAGTTGGATGTTGAGCAACTCAACACGTCCTATCCCGAAACGTTTTTCTCTGTTTCTTTGTCCCATCGGACGATGACGATCTCCGGCCGGGCGCTGTCCAGATATCATGCCGATCATGGCCGCGCGTGCAGGAGTATTGCATGCGCATGTCCAAGCATCATGCTAGCTTCCGTGTGTGTGCATAGGCACGATCCATCCAGCCATGCATGCAAGTCGTTGCTGACTGAGAGCTGCGTACAGCTCCGTCCATCGGAAGGCAAGACGGCGGCCGGACCGTGAGGCAGGAGACGCATGATGGCGGCGCTCACGTCGGCCCCGACCTCCTCCGCCACAGCGCTGCGCACAGCTACGGCGGCGGCAGCGGCAGCTGTAACGCGTATCGGAAGCCGTGCACGCTCATGGATCCGCCGCTCCACGCACGCGGCGACGGTGGTGCCAGGATGATTAACTGGAAGCCGCTGCGTGATCGGCTCCGTATCCGCCGCTCCACGCACGCGTGCTCGACTACTACCAGCAATCATCATCCCGACCAAGAAGACAGCCAGGAGATGCAGAGGAAAGCAAGGATGAGGCGCCGACGGCGGGCTCGATGTCGCTGACGGCGCGGTGGTGGGAGAGGAGCAGGACGACGGCGAGGGGATGGTGCGTGCGTGCTGCGTGTGCATGGTGCGGCACAAGGGCGCGGCCTTCACCCCGTGCGGCCACACCTTCCGCCACCTCTGCTCCAGGGAGCTCTGGCACACCGGCGCCAGCTGCCCGCGGTGCAACGCCTTCATCCACGACATCCTCCACCTATTCTGAATTCGATCTCCACCGATTCCTTGGATACATGTCCACCGTTTCTCTGTCAGTTCATCGGTCCATGGGATTCATCGGAGCAAGCGAATTAATCACCATGCATAAGGTTCTGAACTGAATTATGCCGTTCTCCGATGTGGTATTGTGGTCAACTGTTGTAAGAAAGCACGTTGATTGTACGGAATAAGACAGACGGGGAATGAATAAATGTAAATTCAGGAAGAACACTTGTAGCTAACTGGTTAGGAGTTGGGACAGAGAGCGTATGATCATACCTGTATGATCATACCTGTTAAAGCGTGCCTTTGCATGGTTTAGAGCTAACAGCACGCACGATCTCAAAGCTTCAGATTCGATCTCATCATACTTGTTTAGCGACAAATGCATCATATGTATGTCTCCTCACTTGATGGGGCTCGGCTTGAGAGCAGCCCTGCATTCCTACGCTCCTGCACCGGTGTGATTCCTCTCCTGCTAATCGCGAGTGCTCCTCCTTCCTTACCCGCAGGTGTAGCTTCGGCGAGCGCCACGTGAATTCCACAGGGCTAAGGGCATATTCCGGGACAACAGCGATGAGGATGGCGACAACCTTCATGTCAGTTGCCTGCTCTAGGCGCACTTCCTCTCCCCCTCCACATGCAGGTGATTATGCCCGAGGCGGTGCTGCCACTGAAGGTCGTGCTGCAAGATATGCGTATGACATTGAGGATATGACATAATTTGTGCCGAGAATTCGTCTAAGGAACACGTCTTCTTAGTGGCGCACCAGTTCTATTGGGTTTGGTGCGAGGTTTGTGTGCTCTAGGATGCCTACATAAGCATCGTTCTCTTTGCAATATATTTTTCCTACCTGTAAATTGTCCATTTAATCGTGAAGACGTGTGTTGCACGTACATGTCAACTAGTTTGATAAGATTTGTGCACGTTTTTACAGCCCATGAGGAAAAGAAGGAAACAATTAAAAGGAATAGAAGATGGTATGGCCCATTCGGTGGAGGGGAATATGACGGAGAGATTAGCCTAGTCGGAGATATGTGGCCCAATTTGAAATTCCTTATTTCCTAATCCTTTTCTAATTTTATTATTGTAGGAAAACGTTATGAATTATATAATTGGCAAATATTTTCCAAAAAATCAATAAATTAGGGCTTATTAGAAGTAGTTTCCACACAATTTTTGTGAAACTATTTTATTTATCAGAAGTGTTGAAGGCATTTAACAAATCCCCAAAATTAGTTCATGGGTTTATTAAATCATATTTTGTTTTGAAAATCTAAATATAAACTATGATTCAAATAAGACGATATAAAATATTTCTACACATGTTCTGATATTTTGAATGTCATATTATCTCACTTTTGCAAATAGAAACAAGTGATGGACAAATATTTATGATGTTCCAAAAGTCAAATAGATACGTTAAGAGTAAAGTGAGACACAATAAGATATTGATCCTCCATAGTTGGGAAACTCATATTATTCACTCTATTAAATAATTTAAACATAGTTGGACACATATTTTAGATGTCACTCGAATCCAAATTATTGAAATCAACACAAATACAATCAAAAAGTTACCCGACCAAGATTTATGATTTGATTGTCATGTTAATCCACTCTCGTATATTGTTTTAAACCTAGGATGAGAATGATTAAACAAGTTCTCAAAAGTTTTAATTTGTTCCGAGATTTCAACAGAGACAGACAACTCAATCGTAATTATGTATTTAATTTAACATTAAAAATTCCAAAAACAAAATTGTGTTCTTACATGCGCCACATGTATAAGATTTGTACGTTGAGTTTTAAGACAAGATTCCAAACACGTGCAGGACCAAATTACGTTTGCATTTAGACAGCCAATCATTTAGATAGAGAATGGATGAATCTTCTGACTTTGTGTAGTCACGTCGGCGGATGGTGACTAATTTGTGCCGTTGTATACGTACGTCAGTTACCTGGGCACCGCAACTCTGGGATAAGGCTCTGCAGCGAAAAAGAAGTTGCCCATGGGCGCCCTCTCTACCGACCCAGCTTGGTATGACGCGTGGCCGCGCGAGAAGGTCAGTCGTGAACTCGTGATTCATTTGTTCTTTTCTTCCCCTGCCTTCTCTCTTCGTCGGTTGGACAGCACCGCTTCTCCTCTTCTCTCCTTTTCCATACTGGCTAGGTACGGCATATGCGCAAAAGCTAGGCACGCCTCCAAAATCCCTTCAGGCGGCTATATAGCCCAAATAGTTTGGAACCCTGCTTCATCCTAGACAACACAACACAAAATGGAGGACAGTACCTCTCAGTCTCGCTGCTACTCCGTCTACCTCGGCTGGGCTCTCGTGTCCCTGGCGGTGGGGCTCGCAGCCTACCGCAGGTGCGTGATGGCGGCACATGGTTGCTTGCCGGGGCCATGGCAGCTTCCGGTCATCGGCAGCCTGCACCACCTGGTCGGGCAGCTTCCTCACCGCGCCATGCGCGACTTGGCGCGGCGCCACGGCCCGGTCATGCTTCTCCGGCTCGGCGAGCTTCCCACGCTGGTAGTGTCAACCCCAAACGCAGCCCGCGAGGTGATGAAGACCCACGACCTGACGTTCGCGACGCGGCCGCTGACGGCCGTCATGCGCGTGCTAACCAACGACGGCCGGGACATCAGCTTCGCGCCATACGGTGAGTACTGGCGCCAGCTTCGCAAGATCGCCGTCATGGAACTCCTCACAGTGCGCCGCGTCCACTCCTTCCGTGCCATCCGCGAGGAGGAGGTGGCGTCCATGCTGCGCGACGTCGAGTCCGCCGCGGCGGCCGCGGCTGCCCGAACCGTAGAGATGGGAGCGCGGCTGTCCGCAGTCATTTCCGACATCACGGTCCGCGCCGTAATGGGCAACCGGTGCAAGCAGCGTGACCTGTTCCTGCGAGAGCTTGACACCTTTATCGGGCTCGCGACGGGATTTAACCTAGTGGACCTGTGGCCGTCGTCGTGGCTAGCCAGACGGCTTAGCGGCGGCCTGCGCCGCGCCGAGGAGAACCACACTGCACTGTTCGGGATCATCAACAGCATCGTCCAGGAGCATCTCGGGAGGAGTAAGGGTGCCGGTGCCGAAGCCGAAGCCGAGGACCTGCTAGACGTGCTGCTGAAAATACACAAGGATGGTGGGCTCGACATGGTCGCTGTCCAAGGACTCATCTTTGTGAGTCATCTTTTAGAAAAAAGAAGCCAACACATATCAGCCCGTACATCCTATGATGCAGACAAGTAAACAACCATTACATCGCAGCATATCTCTTAACAGTTAGTGTCTGATGATGATCTGCACTACAGGATCTCTTCATCGCCGGAAGCGAGACGTCCGCCACGACGTTGGAATGGGCCATGGCGGAGCTGATCAGGAACCCAACGTGATGATGAAGGCGACGGCGGAGGTGCGCCGGGCCTTTGAGGCCCGTGGCACGGTCGTCGAGGACAGGCTTGGCGAGCTCCCGTACCTGCACCTCGTCATCCGGGAGACGCTTCGTCTGCACCCTCCCCTGCCGCTGCTGCTCCCACGTGAGTGCCGGGAGCCCTGCAAGGTGCTTGGGTTCGACGTGCCGAAGGGCACGCAAGTGGTGGTCAACGTCTGGGCGTTGGGTCGCGACGAGAAATGCTGGCCCGACGCGACCGAGGAGTTCTGGCCGGAGCGGTTCGAGGCGGCGGACGCGGTGGACTTCAGGGGCACCGACTTCGAGCTCCTACCGTTCGGCGCCGGCCGGAGAATGTGCCCAGGGATTGCGTTTGGCCTCGCCAATGTGGAGCTTCCGCTGGCCAGCCTGCTGCTCCACTTCGACTGGGAAATGCCGGACGACTCAGACCCTGCCGAGTTTGACATGACTGAGGAGTTCGGCCTCAGTGTGCGGCGGAAGGCCAACCTCCTCCTGCGCCCTTCCCTCCGCGTGCCAATCCCCTAAACAGGAGTCAACTGTCCTACGCCATTGTCTATGAACTATGTTGAAAAATAATTTTTCAACCGATATATTGCTGCCCGAGCTTATTGTTTTTGTCCTAGTCACTAAGGTCCTTCAAACGTTTGTCAACTATTCCTAGAAGTTGGATTGTCTTCGAGAGTAAGTCTTTTTGTTTTTGTTTTTTTGTTTTTGGGGGGTTGTAACCTGGTGTTGTGCGTGTGCCTGGGCCAACCTGGCCTAGTGGCCCGTGAGCGAAGAGAGAAGAGGCCCATAGGTCACCAACGGGAAAAAAAAAAATGGTTATAAATAAAGAGCTCTTTTACGGTGATAGGAATGGTACTAGGAAATTGCAGAAACAAAATTAAGCTTTGTTGCTTCTTCCCAACGTCAAAACATGCATACATTGTGACAGCCTAGGTAAACCAGAAAAAATCATCAGGAAGAAACCCCTAAGTCGAAAATAGTAATTCACAACAAGAAATCACGTAGGAGTATTTTGGTTGTTTTATCATCATGGATGTGTTGAGAACTTGAGATGCTGTCATTTGAGTTCTTGGTCCACATGGACTATTTTGTATTTATATTTGTTAGAATCAGAAGTGATGCAAAAACCTCTTGGACCATCTCTCTACGATATTGTCGATTTGCGCGCAAGCGGACCGACCCGGGGGGCGGGGGCTTAAGGAGCGACCGCGCAAGGCCCCCTGCCTCGTTGGTTTGGTTACAAGTCTAGCTCTTCCAGGCTACGAACACAAAAACGAACCAGATCACTGGAGATCCGCCGGACACCCAACTCCATGCGCCCTCCGCCGACACTAGACGTACCACCGGAGTGAGAATAGGGTTGGGAGGACTTTACTCTGACACTAGGATGTCGCTGCCGCCTCACCATCCTATTAAAGGCATAGAGAAGACCATTGATGCAGATCCGTGCAACTAGGTGTATCCCTCCTAACCACGAGGGTGTTTCCCTCCCTTCCTAGGATCGAATGCACGATCCCTCAACCGGTATCCATGCATATGGAGTCACCGATTAACTAGAGTTTCTCCGTCCAGAACGAAGATCTATCGGAGAACTATATGGTGGAGCTGCCTTGCGGTGCGGAGAGTTTTTTTTATAGAGAAGGGGGGAGACGGCAGCCTTGCAGCACACGAGATGTGTTTGGAGGGATGCCCTACCTTGGAGGAGGGTTTCCCTCCTCCTAAGGCAAACCGCACCAGGAAGGGGTGGAGCACCCCAAACCCTGGGCACCCCTTCTTTCCTTGCCCCCAAAGCAAGTGGGGCACCCCCTAGTTGGGCATCCCCCTTCGGCCCATCTGGCTGCCCACACTTGGTCCTAGCCTAATGGGCAATCCACTAAGCCTTCTAGAAGGGTCTAGAATGTTTCAGAACCTTCCCGGACCTTCCAGGGGCATGTACGGTTCCCTGAAACTTTCCCAGTACTCCAGAACTATTTTGGTTTCTCTCTGAAACGCCTTTGATCTTCCTGAAACTATTTCTGTGCAATTCTCTCGTACTCCTAACACATCCTAGAAATCAACAAATCGATGACCATTGAGAGTGTGACTACACAGGTTCGGCAATGTTTTGCTCCGAGCGAATCGCCTTCAAACCACTATGGTCTTTCACTCGGGTGTATCCAAGTGGTTGTGATACCTGGAGGACAAGCCATCAAAGCCCATGGTCCAAAATGCACAATTCCGGATGGACTGTCACTGCCACTTGGCTTACGAGTGGACAATTTGTTGTCGGTACCTTTTATGTGTAATGCCTAACATCACTTCTCATTCCTAGGTGACGTTTTCTGTCTCAGGCACCGAGTCATCCAAAACGATCTGTCGGTCACACTAGATGTCATAAGAGGGAATGTGATGGGTCACATTTACTCTGTCTGCCCACCTCAAAGAGAGTGAAGAATTTCATTGTTACAATTTTCCCACCGATATACTCTGTCGGTGGGATTTGATGGGCCATCAGGATGCCTTAGATGAGGCGAGTCGTGTTGACATCCTGACCTCCTGGGCCTGACATCTATTGTTTTATACCAAATGATCAAGCGGTCCCAGTGCATCGGCGTGTGATCACCGTGTGGTGGTTTAGCTTCGACACTCCTCGGGCTCAATGCATTGCAGAGTGTGATCCGCTGCGCTAGTTACCCCTCACTTTATAAGGCGGAGGGGTGTGGGCATTACTCAAACTGCCCATTCCCCCACTCTTCATCTTCGCCGCGCCTTGTCTCTTTTCTTCGCGTCACTTACAGCTAATGATCATTTTTCATTTACACTTAATCATATGCTTTTGTTTCTCATCCATGATTTGTTTGTCATTTACATGTGATAATGTCTTTTCCTTCCTTATGCATAATTGTTTTTTGTATCGAGTGGCTCGGGCTTTATGGCATCTCAATGAGCAAACTATTCCAATCCCGCTGATCGAGGAGATAGTTCATGCAACTACTATTAGTATTGTTCTTTTTTCTTTTACCTACTCAATGGTTTGTTTGTCATTTTATTTTTTTCCACCGGGCTTCCACCCCTTTCAAAGGAAAAAACCAGCTCATTACAAGGGTTGCAAAAGAAAGGGGATAGGAAGAACAAGGAAGCAGTGTTGGTGCAATAACAGGAATCCCACTGTGAACACTCACCATCGAGTGCCTATTATGGGACAAAAACATGTTTCCATAACAACGAGTCTAGAGAGTTTAAGCAGGATCAATTGGCAAACACACTCCGAGCATTACAGAAGTCACAGTCATTAGGCACCTGCAGAAGACAAGGCTAGCAACTCATCCAAATAGGTAACAGAAAAACAGCCACCATCAGAAGAAAAGATCAGCATCTTAGCAGCAGTCCGACACCCAAGAGCCAACACTTTTGCGCCTCAGCTAAAAACTTGAAACCACCACACCTTGATATGCAGCGTGTACCATTTTCGGAACCTTGAGAACAGAGCAAATTGGTAGCCACCTCCAGCATTTTGTCTGCCCCAAGGCTCAACATGTTCTTGTCACTTTCATTCTCAAGACTTTCCAGTATTTCAACAAAGAAGATACACGAAATATCACCTCACAAGGGGTCCTCAACTTGTAATCACCAAAAGGTTGCACAATTTCTTGTATTCCACGTAGCCCAACCAATAGCAGAAATGCCAGTGATAAAGAAATCATCCCCATGGGGAAGAAAAGCATGAAACCATGCTAAGGCTTGCCACACATTATTGGGACAAACATTAGTACCCATAATCTGTCCTATACCCCGCAAATCACTCTAGCTACAAAACATTGGAAGAGGAGGTGATCAGCAGTTTCAATGTGATTTCAAAAGGTACAGAGAGGATAGAGTTTTGGAACAACTGCCACATGAAAATCTTTATTTTCAAATGAATTTTATCCGACCACACCCATTTGGAATTAGCCCTAGAAATATATTTCTCCACCAACTTGTACACATATTTGGTAGAAAATTGCCATTTTATTAAAAGACAAAGAGACAACATCAGGATCGTCCGATAAAAGAATAGCTTTCACATTGGCAACAACGTCATTCCACTGCCCAAGCAGTTCACCAGCCAATTGTCTCCTAAAGGGCAAAATGAAATTACTCTCCGCAACTTTTCCTTCATAGTACAATCTTGTTTTAACAAATCCCAAACAAACTGATCACAAAAAGGAGTACTATTGCCTATAGGATATTTCCATAATTTGCAGATCTCACCGTTTTTCAAGGAAATTTTCCTCCCCACACAAAATAGACATCTCTCACTTTCAAAATAATTTTCCAGCAAGGGAAATCGGTAAATCTTGATTTAACCGTGGCAGCATTCTTTCTTCTCGGATATTTAGCATGAATGACCGTCTGCCACAAACCAGTTTTAGTCTCAAGCTTCCAAAGTCACTTGCACAAAAGTCATATATTGTTTTTCTTTTCAAATTCTTAATGCCCTGGCCACCGTTTGATTTAGATCTTCACACTCTACTCCATTTAACCATATAATATCCTCTCTTTACCTTTTTTCCACGCTAGAAAAAATCGTCTCGTATGTTTATCAATTTTCTCAATGAAAGATTTACTTAGCAAAGACATCGACACGTCGTACGGAGGTATACTAGATAGGGTTTATTATTTCTGTGGCCTGGTTCGCTTAACTTTCCTCGTATGTGCCCTACTTGCTTAACTCTCCTCGTATGTGCCCTATCTGGCTCTTTCGAGTCCCGCGGACGGCGAAACTCGGCGTTTCCGTATGGTCAACCTCCTTTGACCGTCACTTGGCCTGACTGGTGGGGTTGGCCCAGGGCACCTCGTGAAATGACAAAGTGGAACCACTCAAGTGGGACAGGAAGGTGGGGACGGCATGCCAGGAATCGAGTCTGACGCCCAGGTTGGGATTAGTACGTCGTTAACACAAAAGATCCATAACTGAAATAATAAGCCTTCTTGGGAGACTGAAATAATAAGCCTTAATTTAGGAAACTGAACTTTAGAAACTGTTTTATTTTGCACTGGGAAACTGAAACTTAAATTAGGAAATGGAAATTTAGAAACTGATTTTCACATTCAGTTTAGAAACTGATTTTCACATTCACTAGGAGTTATACAAAAGATTTTCATTACTACAAAAGACCCATAACTAATTACACTAACTACTAATTACTAGTGCTAATACTACTACCACAAATGAAACTACTACTAATCAACTGCTGCTACTACGCCGGCGGTGGGCTCCAACTTCCACCGCCTCGGCTCCTACATCCTCCGCCTCTTCGCTGGCGGTGCGTCGTCGTCATCGTCATCTCCATCGTCATCGTCCTCCTCGGAGTCGGAGTCATTATTTGGCGGCTCCTCCTCCTCCTCGTCCTCCTCCTCCTCCTCTTTGTCGTCGTCGGAGTCGGAGCCATGGCCATGGCCCTCGCCGTCGTCGTCGCTGTCGAGGTTCTCCTGCCACGCCCCGTGGCCCTCCTCCCACCACTCGACGGGGTTGCCCTCGCCATCGGAGTCGCTCGGGATGAGGTCGCTCGTCCACCACCCGTCGTCCGACATGGCGGCGATCGGAAGGGAATGGATTGGGGTTTTTGGGAGAGAAGAGGTCGAAGAGAATGGGGTTTTTTTGGGAGAGAAGAGAGAAGCACTGCTTTGGAACCGCATACGCATTTGGATTTTTATCTTTGAGGAGGATAGAGATGAATTCAGTGCGACGGCACGTAGATCGATAACCGCCTGCGGAAACGAACAGACGGATCGATCTCTTCGTATTTTGCCAAAACCAGTGTGAAATGACTGCACATTTACAGATTATATTCGCAATGATGACATCCTGTGACTGCACTTGACGTCCAGTCGAAATGACATGCCTGTAAATGTTCACCACGTCATCTGGTGCACCTTGACGCGTGTAGTACAAGTGTCGAACAGTTGATGTGCATTCACGTTCTGGTCAAATTGGCTGCAATTGGAAACGTTGTGAGACATCAAGACGTATCGCAAGCATTTTGTGCGAGAACTGACGCGATTAAATTTTTGTTTACGTGCATATCTGCGTAGGTGCATCCGTGTCAACACACCAAGCGCGTTCTGGACGCGAACTGGCACCCACAATGCGCGCTCTGGGACACAAAAAGTTGAAAAATGTCGAATTGCAAGTTTCTGTTTTTTCCCTGATACTACAACACCAAGGTGAGTTTTTGCAAATCCAAAATCCCTTCTCTTCACCCTTAACTTCATACGACATAGTTTGAGATATCACATTAGATACATGAATTTTTGGTTTGAATATATATAGATCTTGTTTATCAACTTGAATCGTTAGTATATGACATAAGAAGACTATGTGCGCAGGTTTTTCCTTTTTTTATATATATTTTTTGAATTTTTTAAGCTCATTTCAAATATTGGTCAAACCTAACTTTGACCAACATTTAAACAAGTTTAAAACATGAAAATGAAAAACTAAGCCTGGATCCTTCTTAGTCATTTCAAAATGAAACTTTGGTGAGGTTTTTGAATTTTCATGTTGCAAATCGAAAACACCTTCTCTTCGCCCTTGACTTCATACGACATAGATTGAGATATATCACATTAGATATATGAATTTTTGGTTTGAATGTATATAGAACTTGTTTATCAACTTGAATCGTTAGTATATGACATAAGAAGACTATGTGCGCATGTTTTTCCTTTTTTTGATTTTGTTTGAATTTTTTATGCTCATTTCAAATATTGGTCAAACCTAAGTTTGATCAACATTTAAACAAGTTTAAAACATGAAAATGAAAAACTAAGCCTGGATGCTTCTTAGTCACTCCAAAATGAAACTTTGAAACTTTGTCAAACTTTTCAAAACCCGTTGAATGCCTCCAAACCCCGTTCCAAACCTCGCCGAACAATGACCGTCGATCTAACCCTAGCGCTGAACTGGAGCTGTCCGATCGTTCTTCTAGAAGAAATCTGCGGGCAGACTCTGGGCGATCCGCGAGAAGCTCATTCTGCGATCTGATTGGATGAAACCCAATGGGGATTTTGGCCGCTTACGAGTGGACCACGGCGTACCCTTTTCACGCTTTATGCTGTTGTTTTCAAAACAAGGCCAAATTTCATTGCTAAGGGGTGAATATTTCTGACTTTTTTCTTTGCAATTGCGTAGATTCAAGGTAGTACAAAATTATAAAATAGATCAACAACTAAAATTTCTTGGTACCTTTGGCCTTGCCCTTAAAACAACTAATAACTAAAATGGACTACCACTCGTCCTCATCATCGGAAACCTCCACCGAATTGGCCTTGTCCTTGCCCTTGCCGTCGACCTCCATTGGGGCGTTGCCCTTGCTCTCCAATCTGTTCAGAGCCTTCTGTAGGTCGTCCACATACTTCGCGGCTCTCGCCTTCTCCGCGGCTTCTGATTCGACCACAGAAGCGTCCAGAGCATCCATGAGTTGTTGCCGCTCAGCGCAATGCCTGGCCTGCTCCGTGGTTTGATAGTCGGCCCTGGCCCAGGCCATACCCGGGTCCATGACCTCCTCCTCCTCCTCCTCGGACAGATCGATGAACGGAATGGGATCGGGAGCAATGGCCATGCCCCTGCCCCTGCCCCTGCACCTGCTCGAGCTCGGAGGAGACTCCCAGGATGAACGGATCCTGCTCGACCTTGGAGGAGTGCGCCCACGCCCACGGCCCCTGCCCTCGCTCAACTCAAGAAACCAAGGATAGCGGACGTGGCGGCGGCGGTTCGAGCTGGGAGTGGAACAGCCACCACCACGAGCCATGGAAAGATGAGGGACTGGGCGAGGGTGGCAAGTAGAGGAAGAGGGGATCACTGGGCGGCGTGGGCGCAATGGGCAAGGAAATGGCTCCTTTTATAGCCATCCGCGGTCTGGACGGCGTCGTGTCTGGACTGGCAGTAATGGCGACCGGGCATTGATTCGGCTCGCCAGACTATTCAGCTTGCGGCGGGACAGACTAGGCAAGAGAGACGCGAAGACGGCGGAGCAGATGCGCGGCCGGGCCGGCAGCGTAGGTGGTGAGGCAGCTTTTTGCCGGCCGGGGGGGGGGGGGGCACGCCATTGAAGGCGCGAGGACGGCGAGCAGGCATGGATGCGCTCGTACGGCTGCATGCAAGCACTCCTCCTTCGCTGGCCCCACTTCTGGGCCCACATGTCACAGCTTCGTTAACGGTCAAAGGGCTTGACCGGATGGAAACGTCCGTCTTCGCCATCTCCGAGCCTCGAAAGAGTCAGGTAGGGCACATACGAGGAAAACTAAGCAAGTAGGACACAGACGAGGAAAACTAAGTAAACCAGGACATAGAAATAATAAGCCCTACTAGATAAGCTAGTTTCCACCAAAATCAAACGACCACCGGAAGAAGTTGAATTACCTTGACATGCATCAAGTAAAAAAAAAACTTCCATCAATAAACCCCCAATCATATTTTTTCAAAGTACCAAAACTAACAGGCATGCCCAGATAACTCATGGGCAATGTGCGTACCTGACAGCGCAACACCGAGGAGTAAAATTCAGCAATGTTAGTATCCCCTCTTACCCAAATTTTTTCACTTTTCAAGTAATTAATCTTAAGGTCAGACATGATTTCAGAAAAATACAGCAGCCATTTCAAGTTAAGACCCCCTATTAGGATCATGATTGACACAAACACGATTCTCAATCAGATCAGGACCCATTCCCATCAAGGCACCAACATGCTACTATCTTGAGCATTACAGATCATTTTCGTTAAGCACTCAGCTAGTCAGCTAGTACCATACTTACTCTATATATTAAAAGCCGGCCAATTTCGCGGCCTGGTTGCGGCGGCCAATTTCGCGGCCTGGCAGCGCCGCGCACTGTAGCTGTGAACAGTAAGTACTTCACTGCTACAGTGTTGAACAGTGCCGCCGCAAATTTACAAAAAACCCCTCTGCTTTACGTAAATTCGAAAACAGTCCTCACAGCTTACCATCCGCTGCTACAGTGAACAGTCCCGCGACAAATTTTCCAAAAGACCCCTCTGCTTTACATAAATTCGAAAACTATCCTCACTCTTCGCTGTCAGGGCCCTATCTGTCATGAATTTCACAATTACACAACCACAAATTGCTAGAAAATTGAAAAATTCATAACTTCTAGACTATAATTCAGAAAACAAACAAAAAATATGTCAAAATAAATTCAAATTTCACAAATGTTCAGACTTTACACATAAAAGTTGCACAAAAAAAACCCCCACAAAAATAATGCAAATAATATTTCAAAATATTCCGATATAAAATAACTTCTAGACTATAATTCAGGAAAAAAGCAAAAAATATGTCAAAAAATTCAAATTTCACAAATGTTCAGACTTTACACATAAAAGTTGCACCAAAAAAAAATGCCCAAAAAAATGCAAATAATATTTCAAAATATTCCGATATAAAATAACTTCTATAATACAATTCAGAAAAAAGCAAAAAATATGTCAAAAAAACTCAAATTTCACAAATGTTCAGACTTTATACACAAAAGTTTCTCCAAAAAAAATTATGCCCACAAAAAAAATGCAAACAATATTTCAAAATATTCCGATATAAAAGTTGCATCAAATAATCAATGGCCACAGAATTATACAAATAATATTTCAAAAAAATTCGAACAAAATTTTCCAAAACTACCAATTTTCCATACTCTCCACACAAAAGGTGCAACCAAACACTATTGTGCACATTAAAAAAAAAAGGAACATTTGCAATTTAATAAATTCTCAGGGCTCAACTTAATTAAACAAATTAGAAAAAGCCTGCTACATACTATAAGATCAATAATTAAAATATGTCCATCTGGAAAATATGAAAAATATGTCAACATGACCACAAAAAAAAATGCTAACTATTTATGCCGTGTGATCAAATTCCAAATTAGGATATTTCAAACTTACGAATGTTTGTGCGATCAGATTTCAAATTAGAATAATTCAAGCCGTTTAAGTGTCTTCCAAGTTTCAAAAACTACTAAGTACTACAAAATCAATAACTTCAAATAATTTTAAATTCTAATATTTCAAATTTTAAATGTCTTCCGCATTCAAAAAACTACTAAATACTATAAAATCAATAACTTTGGATATATTCATCTGAAAAAAAATATGAAAGATGTATTTACGTGACCACAAAAAATAAATGCTGACTATTTATGCCACCCAATCAAATTTCAAAATTAAATAATTCAAACTTTTAAATATCTTTTTAAATCTGACTATTCTACAAAACTAATAAGAAATCAAATCTGAAAAACTTCCCAATTTGAATATTTCCCAAAACCTGAAAAAAAAATAAGCGTAAACTCTTTACACTTAAATAATTTCCTAATCTAATTGGCTTTTTACACACGGGATCAGCATACAAATCTGAAAATTTCAAAAAAATTAAATACTTTTCAGTCCTAACCACCTCCGAAATTGAACTATACCACACGTGCTCGGCATACAAAAAAGTTCACACTGAATTTCCACTGATTATGGAGCTCAATTAAATCTGATAAATACTTACAACAAAATACAAACACTTTTCCACAAAAAATAAAATCAAATAAGAAATTGTTGAATCACTGACATGTATTTCCAATTTGCTCACAGAATTTCCACGATGGGAAAAATATTTCGAAATCAATAGTTCAAAATCTATCCATGAGCAAAATGTGAAAGAAATATCAAAGAATGTTTAGAAAAATACATGCTAACTACTTAAAAAAAAATACAAACATTGTTAGACATTTTAACTTAGCAAATATTCACAAAAAACCTAAATGCATTCCCATTGATTATCTTCCACCTTCAAAAAACTACTAAATACTATAAAATCAATAACTTTGGATATATTCATCTGAAGAAAAATATGAAAGATGTATTTACGTGACCACAAAAAATAAATGCTGACTATTTATGCCACCCAGTCAAATTTCAAAATTAAATAATTCAAACTTTTAAATATCTTTTTAAATCTAACTATTCTACAAAACTAATTAGAAATCAAATCTGAAAAACTTCCCAATTTGAATATTTCCCAAAACCTGAAGAAAAAAAAGCGTAAACTCTTTACACTTAAATAATTTCCTAATCTAATTGACTTTTTACACACGGGATCAGCATACAAATCTGAAAATTTCAAAAAAAATTAAATACTTTTCAGTCCTAACCACCTCCGAAATTGAACTACCACACGTGCTCGGCATACAAAAAAGTTCACACTGAATTTCCACTGATTATGGAGCTCAATTAAATAAGATAAATACTTACAACAAAATACAAACACATTTCCACAAAAAATAAAATCAAATAAGAAATTGTTGAATCACTGACATGTATTTCCACTTTGCTCACAGAATTTCCACGAGGGGAAAAATATTTCAAAATCAATAGTTCAAAATCTATCCATCTGCAAAATGTGAAAGAAATATCAAAGAATGTTCAGAAAAATACATGCTAACTACTTAAAAAAAATACAAACATTGTTAGACATTTTAACTTAGCAAATATTCACAAAAAACCTAAATGCATTCCCATTGATTAAATGAAGTTGAATTTAATAAAAAAAATAGTTACACCCCATATTTCCACTGACTATGTAGCTTAATTAAATATAGCAAACTACATGCCTAAACCTATATATATTCAAACATTTAAAAATGCTTAAATTTCGAAGCTAATCCAACCGACACATTTCAACGAATTTTAACATGTTTAATCGTAAAATACACCAAAAATCGAAACTTGCATTTCTCTTTGAAAGATGTATTATACAGCTGTCAGGGCCCTATCTGTCATGAATTTCACAATTACACAACCACAAATTGCTAGAAAATTGAAAAATTCATAACTTCTAGACTATAATTCAGAAAACAAACAAAAAATATGTCAAAATAAATTCAAATTTCACAAATGTTCAGACTTTACACATAAAAGTTGCACAAAAAAAAACCCCCACAAAAATAATGCAAATAATATTTCAAAATATTCCGATATAAAATAACTTCTAGACTATAATTCAGGAAAAAAAGCAAAAAATATGTCAAAAAATTCAAATTTCACAAATGTTCAGACTTTACACATAAAAGTTGCACCAAAAAAAATGCCCAAAAAAAATGCAAATAATATTTCAAAATATTCCGATATAAAATAACTTCTATAATACAATTCAGAAAAAAGCAAAAAATATGTCAAAAAAACTCAAATTTCACAAATGTTCAGACTTTATACACAAAAGTTTCACCAAAAAAATTTATGCCCACAAAAAAAATGCAAACAATATTTCAAAATATTCCGATATAAAAGTTGCATCAAATAATCAATGTCCACAGAATTATACAAATAATATTTCAAAAAAATTCGAACAAAATTTTCCGAAACTACCAATTTTCCATACTCTCCACACAAAAGGTGCAACCAAACACTATTGTGCACATAAAAAAAAAGGAACATTTGCAATTTAATAAATTCTCAGGGCTCAACTTAATTAAACAAATTAGAAAAAGCCTGCTACATACTATAAGATCAATAATTAAAATATGTCCATCTGGAAAATATGAAAAATATGTCAACATGACCACAAAAAAAAATGCTAACTATTTATGCCGTGTGATCAAATTCCAAATTAGGATATTTCAAACTTACGAATGTTTGTGCGATCAGATTTCAAATTAGAATAATTCAAGCCGTTTAAGTGTCTTCCAAGTTTCAAAAAGTACTAAGTACTACAAAATCAATAACTTCAAATAATTTTAAATTCAAATATTTCAAATTTTAAATGTCTTCCGCATTCAAAAAACTACTAAATACTATAAAATCAATAACTTTGGATATATTCATCTGAAGAAAAATATGAAAGATGTATTTACGTGACCACAAAAAATAAATGCTGACTATTTATGCCACCCAATCAAATTTCAAAATTAAATAATTCAAACTTTTAAATATCTTTTTAAATCTGACTATTCTACAAAACTAATAAGAAATCAAATCTGAAAAACTTCCCAATTTGAATATTTCCCAAAACCTGAAAAAACAGTAAGTACTGTTCACTGCTACAGTGTTGAACAGTGCCACGCAAATTTACAAAATAAACCCTCTGCTTTACGTAAATTCGAAAACAGTCCTCACAGCTTACCATCCACTGCTACAGTGAACAGTCCCGCGGCAAATTTTCAAAAAGTCCCCTCTGCTTTACATAAATTCGAAAACTATCCTCACTCTTCGCTGTCAGGGCCCTATCTGTCATGAATTTCACAATTACACAACCACAAATTGCTAGAAAATTGAAAAATTCATAACTTCTAGACTATAATTCAGAAAACAAACAAAAAATATGTCAAAATAAATTCAAATTTCACAAATGTTCAGACTTTACACATAAAAGTTGCACAAAAAAAACCCCCCACAAAAATAATGCAAATAATATTTCAAAATATTCCGATATAAAATAACTTCTAGACTATAATTCAGGAAAAAAAGCAAAAAATATGTCAAAAAATTCAAATTTCACAAATGTTCAGACTTTACACATAAAAGTTGCACCAAAAAAAAATGCCCAAAAAAATGCAAATAATATTTCAAAATATTCCGATATAAAATAACTTCTATATTACAATTCAGAAAAAAGCAAAAAATATGTCAAAAAAACTCAAATTTCACAAATGTTCAGACTTTATACACAAAAGTTTCTCCAAAAAAAATTATGCCCACAAAAAAAATGCAAACAATATTTCAAAATATTCCGATATAAAAGTTGCATCAAATAATCAATGGCCACAGAATTATACAAATAATATTTCAAAAAAATTCGAACAAAATTTTCCAAAACTACCAATTTTCCATACTCTCCACACAGAAGGTGCAACCAAACACTATTGTGCACATTAAAAAAAAAGGAACATTTGCAATTTAATAAATTCTCAGGGCTCAACTTAATTAAACAAATTAGAAAAAGCCTGCTACATACTATAAGATCAATAATTAAAATATGTCCATCTGGAAAATATGAAAAATATGTCAACATGACCACAAAAAAAAATGCTAACTATTTATGCCGTGTGATCAAATTCCAAATTAGGATATTTCAAACTTACGAATGTTTGTGCGATCAGATTTCAAATTAGAATAATTCAAGCCGTTTAAGTGTCTTCCAAGTTTCAAAAACTACTAAGTACTACAAAATCAATAACTTCAAATAATTTTAAATTCAAATATTTCAAATTTTAAATGTCTTCCGCATTCAAAAAACTACTAAATACTATAAAATTAATAACTTTGGATATATTCATCTGAAAAAAAATATGAAAGATGTATTTACGTGACCACAAAAAATAAATGCTGACTATTTATGCCACCCAATCAAATTTCAAAATTAAATAATTCAAACTTTTAAATATCTTTTTAAATCTGACTATTCTACAAAACTAATAAGAAATCAAATCTGAAAAACTTCCCAATTTGAATATTTCCCAAAACCTGAAAAAAAATAAGCGTAAACTCTTTACACTTAAATAATTTCCTAATCTAATTGGCTTTTTACACACGGGATCAGCATACAAATCTGAAAATTTCAAAAAAATTAAATACTTTTCAGTCCTAACCACCTCCGAAATTGAACTATACCACACGTGCTCGGCATACAAAAAAGTTCACACTGAATTTCCACTGATTATGGAGCTCAATTAAATCTGATAAATACTTACAACAAAATACAAACACTTTTCCACAAAAAATAAAATCAAATAAGAAATTGTTGAATCACTGACATGTATTTCCACTTTGCTCACAGAATTTCCACGATGGGAAAAATATTTCGAAATCAATAGTTCAAAATCTATCCATGAGCAAAATGTGAAAGAAATATCAAAGAATGTTTAGAAAAATACATGCTAACTACTTAAAAAAAAATACAAACATTGTTAGACATTTTAACTTAGCAAATATTCACAAAAAACCTAAATGCATTCCCATTGATTATCTTCCACCTTCAAAAAACTACTAAATACTATAAAATCAATAACTTTGGATATATTCATCTGAAGAAAAATATGAAAGATGTATTTACGTGACCACAAAAAATAAATGCTGACTATTTATGCCACCCAGTCAAATTTCAAAATTAAATAATTCAAACTTTTAAATATCTTTTTAAATCTAACTATTCTACAAAACTAATTAGAAATCAAATCTGAAAAACTTCCCAATTTGAATATTTCCCAAAACCTGAAGAAAAAAAAGCGTAAACTCTTTACACTTAAATAATTTCCTAATCTAATTGACTTTTTACACACGGGATCAGCATACAAATCTGAAAATTTCAAAAAAAATTAAATACTTTTCAGTCCTAACCACCTCCGAAATTGAACTACCACACGTGCTCGGCATACAAAAAAGTTCACACTGAATTTCCACTGATTATGGAGCTCAATTAAATAAGATAAATACTTACAACAAAATACAAACACATTTCCACAAAAAATAAAATCAAATAAGAAATTGTTGAATCACTGACATGTATTTCCACTTTGCTCACAGAATTTCCACGAGGGGAAAAATATTTCAAAATCAATAGTTCAAAATCTATCCATCTGCAAAATGTGAAAGAAATATCAAAGAATGTTCAGAAAAATACATGCTAACTACTTAAAAAAAAATACAAACATTGTTAGACATTTTAACTTAGCAAATATTCACAAAAAACCTAAATGCATTCCCATTGATTAAATGAAGTTGAATTTAATAAAAAAAATAGTTACACACCATATTTCCACTGACTATGTAGCTTAATTAAATATAGCAAACTACATGCCTAAACCTATATATATTCAAACATTTAAAAATGCTTAAATTTCGAAGCTAATCCAACCGACACATTTCAACGAATTTTAACATGTTTAATCGTAAAATACACCAAAAATCGAAACTTGCATTTCTCTTTGAAAGATGTATTATACAGCTGTCAGGGCCCTATCTGTCATGAATTTCACAATTACACAACCACAAATTGCTAGAAAATTGAAAAATTCATAACTTCTAGACTATAATTCAGAAAACAAACAAAAAATATGTCAAAATAAATTCAAATTTCACAAATGTTCAGACTTTACACATAAAAGTTGCACAAAAAAAAACCCCCACAAAAATAATGCAAATAATATTTCAAAATATTCCGATATAAAATAACTTCTAGACTATAATTCAGGAAAAAAAGCAAAAAATATGTCAAAAAATTCAAATTTCACAAATGTTCAGACTTTACACATAAAAGTTGCACCAAAAAAAATGCCCAAAAAAATGCAAATAATATTTCAAAATATTCCGATATAAAATAACTTCTATAATACAATTCAGAAAAAAGCAAAAAATATGTCAAAAAAACTCAAATTTCACAAATGTTCAGACTTTATACACAAAAGTTTCACCAAAAAAATTTATGCCCACAAAAAAAATGCAAACAATATTTCAAAATATTCCGATATAAAAGTTGCATCAAATAATCAATGTCCACAGAATTATACAAATAATATTTCAAAAAAATTCGAACAAAATTTTCCGAAACTACCAATTTTCCATACTCTCCACACAAAAGGTGCAACCAAATAGTGCACATAAAAAAAAGGAACATTTGCAATTTAATAAATTCTCAGGGCTCAACTTAATTAAACAAATTAGAAACTTGCATTTCTCTTTGAAAGATGTATTATACAGCTATAAGAAAAGAAACAAAACATTAACATAAAATTTATCATCAACATTCGGGCGAATATTCCGATATTCAACATAATATATCAAAAAGACTATAAAAAAAACTACATATTTATAGCAAAATACAAATATACATGAACATTTCAATTTGGTCAGTATTCCCACACCATACGAACAAACTTTCCCCAAATGTAGAATCAAATTCAAATGGATTCCTCTGATTTCAATTAAATATTGACGTCGAAATACAAACAAGCTTGAACATTTTCAACCCACTCAATATTTGAAAATTGACGAAAAAATTTCAAAACTGCTCACAAAAAATTGCTACCTACCCATAACAAAATAAAAAAATATGTTTGCACATTCCAATTTGGCCAACATTTTCTTCAACAAAAAACAAATTGTAAAAAAAAAAATCACTGAGGCCGTGGCGTGACGCCACGCCAAATTCAACTAGTCAATATATCAAGACAGTACACTTTCGCGCACTGAGAGCCCTCCGGGCACTGTTCATGGAACAGTAAGTAATGTTGTATACTGTTCACATGAACAGTAGCGTTTTTTTTTTTTTGCGAAATTTTTTTTTATTTACTTTTTTTTCCAAAAATTACATACACGAAATATATGCGTGCCGACGTCGACAAGTAGGTTCCACCCCCGTCATCGCTTTCGAGTTTTTGTCGACTCTAACTTCTCAATTTTTTGATCCAAATTCACACAATCATTTCACGAATTTTGTCAATTTTTTTGCAGAAGCCCCCGCGTTTACAAAAAACTTATATACATGAATATATGCGCGTCGACGAGTAGGTTTCACCACCGTCATCGCTTTCGAGTTTTGTTGACTTTAACTCCTCAATTTTTAGATCCAAATTCGCACAAACATTTCACAAATTTTGTGCGTTCTCCACAAATTCTTCCCTCACGCTGCCATGTCACCGAACACTGTAGATGTCTACAGTACCGCGCTTCTACAATGCCGTTTTTTTTAAAAAATTTCAGAAAATTGAAGTATTTCTATAAATACCCATACCTGTCGGAAAAATATGGAAAATACATCAAAATGCTCAAACAAATAAATGCTAATTATTTACGGCAAAAAAAACATGTTTAGATATTTTTGAGTTGGTGAATATTTGTACAAAAAAACAAATGCACTTCCTCTAATTATATGGAGTTAAATTCATTAAATGCTCACATAGTGTACTTCCTCTAATTATGGACTTAAATTGAACATTTCAATTTGGTAAATATTTGGATGTAATCCAGATGAACTTTCTCTTAATATGGAATTCAATTTGACAAATATACATCAAACATGTTTAAATATTTTGAATTGATAAATATTTGGACAAAAAAACAAAATGCACTTCCTCTAATTATATGAAGTCATCAAAATGCTAAGAAAAATAAATGCTAACTATTTATGTAAAAAACAAACATGATTGCATGTTTTGAATTGGTGAATATTTTGATAAAAAACAACTGTACTTCCTCTAATTATGTGGAATCTAATTTATTAAATGTTCAAAATTTTGAGTTGGTAAATATTTAGACAAAAAAACAAATGCACTTCCTCTAATTATGGACTTAAATTGAACATTTCAATTTGGTAAATATTTGGATGTAATCTAGATGAACTTTCTCTAAATATGGAATTCAATTCAATAAATGTGCATTTCCACTCATTATGGTCTTAAATTAGATATTACTGAAAAAAATATAAACATATTTAAATATTTCAATTTGCTAAAAAAAAATGGAGACACTCTAAAATATATCAACATGCTCACAAAAAATATATGCTAACTACTTATGGCATAATGCAAACATATTTGAACATTCAATTTGGTTAATATTTAGATACAATCTAAATGAACTTTATCTAAATATAGAGTTAAAACTAATAAATGCTCATATCATGCATTCTCTAACTACGGAGTTAAATTAAAAATTTATGTCCAAAATACAAGCATATTTGAACATTTTAATTCACTAAGTATTTGAACATACTCTATACGAAAAATTGCAACGGATTTCAACATTTTGAATCACAACGGGTGCGGCGTGCCGCCGCACCAAATTCCACTAGTGTTAAATAAAGTTGGGGATATATGATCTCATCTGCTATAGGAGATCTAGATGCAACGTATTCGTGACACTTTCAGTCTTTCACTGAAAGGATCATGTGCTGTAGTAGCATAGCAGGCACCGCACAAGACAGATCAATGGTGTACGTGCTTGCATGCATGCATACAATTGTGCACGGTTCTCAGAACTCATGGCAGATGACGCAGCAAGAGTTGGGCACAATCACACAAAGATGTCCTGATCCGACCCCCGACATCTCGATCGATCGAGCTAGCTACAGGTCATGCATGCTTCTATATGTGTCGTCCTGAGCTGAGCAGGCATGCTTTGCTGCCCGGGAGTGAGGTCGAGTCAGCACAGCACAGAGGACATGCATGCTGAGACGACGGTCGGCGACACCAATCCGACGACACGTAGGCATGCCCGACACCGGCGAGGTGACGTCCTGTCTCCATCACAGGTCACGTTCCAGGCCTCCTCATCTCCGGCGAACTGTCTCCGGCAGCCTCGTCTGCATCGCCGCCGTCCTCGCGGACACCACCACCAGGAACCGGAGGCGCTGGTCCGCCGCCTCGAGGAGCGTGCCGCTGCGGTTGCCTCGCCTGCTGGAGCATGTGGACGACGTCGCGCATGGTGGGCCGCTCCACGCTCTGCTCCTGCACGCACAGCAGCCCGACGAGCAGGACGTGCGCCGCCTCCCACGCCGGCACGTCGCCGCGCAGCCGCGGGTCCAGGATCGCCGCCACGCCGCAGTGGTCGTCGCCAACGCGGGCGCGCACCCACTGCACCAGGTCCGTGCCGCCCTCGTCGCCGAGGTGCGGGCCGACCGGCCGCTGCCCCGTGACCAGCTCCAGCACCACCACCCCGAAGCTGTACACGTCGCTCTTCTCGTCCACCTTCAGCGTGTACGCGTACTCTGCATTGCCATAAGATTTTTCATCAACACTAAACATAGTACAGTACATCCGTATGTATGTATTCAGATTCAGTAGACGTGTGTACATGGGCAGCATCCTAGCTATAGCTGATGGTTATCCGTACTTCAGTACTTGTGTGTTCTTTTTGGGATTCATGGATTTGAAAGCAAATTTATCAAAGCTAGCTAGATGTACTGTCATCGGCCGGCCGGCACAACTGTTGGGATCAGTACACAAAGTAAATTCAAAGTAGATAGCTAAAGCATAACTAAAGTTGATATTATTTTTTTGCAAATGGAACTAAAGTTGATCTTTGTGCGGGTCAAAAAAAAGTTGATCTTTGTGAGTAAAGCACCCCGGACCCGGATGATCGGTTCCTTTTGATCTGCACGCATGCTGGTAATTTCTAGGTAAATAACATATGCTTACATGGAGATATGCATGAATCGGCTCAGATCACGGCCGTTAGCAAGCATGCATGCATGAATCATGATGACTGTCGTCAACAACGTACACGAAAAGTGATTATGATTCTACATACTCATGATTAGTATGGTCAAAAAGGCAATTCCTCTCATCTTTGCAAGGAATTCATGCATGCATGCAGTGAGCTCCTGGTAGGTCTAGTCATCGTCATGGCATGCAGGAGAGGAGCTCTTCGTTCGAGGGATACAGTCGCGCCGTAGGTCTAGTCATCGTCAGATCTTTCTTTCCTTGTCTCTTTCCTAACATAATACCAGTTTGCATCGAAAGAATTTCGACAAACACACCAGAGCACAGCATGCAGAGACAGAAAAAGAATGATTGGTCTATGTAGGATGCAGTCTAGCTAGTGTCTGACCATGTGATTGGAACGTTGTGATTGTGTATGAAGCACAGGAGGCAAATTTAACTACAACCTCCGATCCATATTAATAGGCTCAACTTTATCTAGATACGGATGTATCTAGTTAAGTGTTTAGACTAGATGCATCCGTATCTAGACAATGTTGAGACCATTAATATGGATCGGAGAGAGTAACAATTATTTTTCAGAAAAAAAAAGAAAGAATCGAGTATTGTCCATGTTCATGGTGATGGCAAACAGTAAAGTATCAACGTACCTGGCGCGATGTATCCGTAGGATCCGGCGATGGCGGACATGCACTCCGACGCGGCGCCGTTCCCGCCGTGGCGGAGGTACTTGGCGAGCCCGAAGTCGGCGACGTGGGCCTCCATGGCGGCGTCCAGCAGGATATTGTTGGACTTGACGTCCCGGTGCAGGATCGGCGGCGAGCAGTCGTGGTGCAGGTAGCACAGCCCCATCGCCGCCTCCGTTGCCACCCGCACCCGCGTCGCCCACGTCATCGTCTTCGCCTCGCCGTGCAGCATGTCCCCAAGGCTGCCGTTCACCATGTACTCGTACACCAGCAGGTTGCTCCTCCTGCTCCTCTTGCCCTTGCCCCTGCCTCCATCGGAGCAGCAGAAGGCCAGCAGCCTCACGATGTGCCGGTGCCGGATCTTGCCCAGCGTCCGCACCTCCGCCGAGAACCCGCCGTCGCCGTCGTCACCGTCCACGCCCGCGGCGATCCGTTTCACCGCCACGAGCTCCCCGCCGGGCATCGTCCCGCGGTACACCACCCCGGCGCCGCCGCGCCCCACCACGTGGTTCTCTTTCACGCACCCCACCACGTCCCTCCACCCGAACGATACCTTCTGGAACGCCGTCATCCGCCACCCGCCGCTCTCCTGCCTCAGCCGCCTTCTCTGCATCGCCGACCGCGTCGTCGCCACCGCCGCCACGGCGAACGCCACCGAGCACGCCAGCAGCCCCAGCGCCGCCGCAAGCTTCAGCCGAGGCGCCCACATGGACGATGCCTTGCCGCCACCGATGTCCGGCCAGAGCTGCGGCCCAGACGTTGCCAGGTCGCAGGGGCTGGACGCGGCCATCGCGCACAGCCGCGGGTTGCCGGCGAACGACGTGGCGTTGAAGTAGGCGAACTGCCCGTCCCGCGGCACGACCCCGGAGAAGTCGTTATTGGAGAAGTCCGCCACGGTGAGGCTCTTCATTCCGCCCATCTCCGGAGGCAAGGTGCCGGCGAGCCGGTTCGAGGACACGTTTAGGTAGTTGAGCACCTTGATCCGCGCCAGCGCCACGCCCGGGATGGCGCCGGAGAGCTGGTTCACGCTCAGGTCCAGGTACGTCAGCGACGCGCAATCGCCGATCTCACCAGGGACCGAGCCAGTGAGGTTGTTGCCGCTCAGGTCCAGCTTCAGCAGCCGCTTGAGCCGACCGATCTGTTTTGGGATCACGCCGGTTAGTCGGTTGCCTCCGAGGAGAAGCGTTTGCAGGGACGAGAAGCTGCCGATCGAAGCCGGCAGCGATCCGTTGAACCTGTTGCTCGACAGGTTCAGCAACGAGAGCACGTTATTTTTCGTCATCGCCGTCGCTGGTACGGGTGAAGGAATCTGGCCGGTGAGGTAGTTGCTCTGCAGCTCGACGGTGGTGAGCGCCGGCAGGTAGAGGAAGCCCTGTGGGAGCTCTCCGGTAAGGTAGTTCTGTCCAAGGCGCACCCGCGTGAGCGTCGTACACGCGCCGAGCCCGTCCGGCACGGTGCCGAAGAGGAAGTTATCGAGGAGGATGAGGATCTGGAGCTGCCCCCGCGCGCATAGCCACCGCGGCACCTCGCCCGTCAGCCGGTTCGTCGAAAGGTCCACTTCCCGGAGCGGAGCCACGCGACCGAGCGCCGCCGGGATGGCGCCCGTGAAGTTGTTCTGCCACAGCTTGAGCACCTCCAGGTGCTCGAGCTCGCCAAGGAAATCCGGCACGCCGCCCCGGAAGCGATTGATGAACATGTTGACCAGCCTGAGCTCCCGGAGAGCGGCGAGCTCCGGAGGGACCTCCCCGGCGAGCGCGTTGTTGGAGACGTCGAGGAAGCGGAGCGCGGTGAGGTTGCCGAGCTCCGGCGGGATGGTGCCATTGAGCTGGTTTGTCTGCAGGTACAGCGTGTCGAGCCTCGCGAGGCTGCCCAGCGCTGGCGGGATGCCACCGGTCAGGCCGCAACTTGCAAGGTCGAGGTGGACGAGGTTTGCGAGGCGCCCGAGCTCCGGCGGGATGCCGCCGTCGAACTGGTTGAAGTAGCCGAGGAAGAGCTGTTTCAGCGTGGCGAGACGGCCGAGCTCGGGCGGGATGGCGCCGGCGAGGCTGTTGCCTGCGAGGGACAGGAACTCGACGGCCTGTAACCGGCCGAAGGCGGTGCCCGGAATAATGCCGGAGAAGAAGTTGCCGCCGAGGTCGAGGTGAACGAGCGTCTCGTACGGCAGTGTCCGGGGAGCGGGCCAGTGAGGTCGTTGTCGTAGAGGTCGAGCACGTGGAGGGCGCGCATGGCGACGAGGTCCAGGCGCTGTAATGTGCCGTTGAACTGGTTGTTGGAGAGGTTGAGGTGGCGGAGGCTGTGGAGAGCGGCGAGGGACGCGGGCAGCTCGCCGGAGAGGGAGTTACAGGAGAGGTCGAGGTGGCGGAGGGCGGTGAGGCCGGCGACGGCCGGGGAGAGCGAGCCAGAGAGGTTGTGGGCGGAGAGGTCGAGCGAGACGACATTGTTGTTGAGGTTGTCGCAGGTGACGGCCGGCCAGGAGCGGCATAGGGCAGCGTGGTTGGCGAGCGTCCAGGTGGCGTGTAGAGCTGGTGGCGGAGGAGAGAAGGAGTTCTTGATGGCGACGAGAATGGCGGCCTGCTGCTCCAAGTCCAAGGCCATGGCGAGGTGATGGAGAGAGAGCAATGTGAGCAGCAAGGAGAGGACGCGAGCCGCCATTGGATCGATCGAAGTAGCTAGTTGAGTGAGTGAGGAATTGGGAAGGCGTGATGCCTTCTCTGCCCTGCTCGGCCCTGCAATAATGATGAGTAGGAAGAGTACTTAGCTAGCTTGCTAGGTAGAGGGTGCAGCTCCATGGATGGATCGAAGGATGCTCTTGCTTTTGCTTTTGCCTTTGGCTTTGATCAGAGAGGGTCGCGGTCGATGTAACGATGGCTTTCTCTTCTTTTAGAGGCGAAAGCGGAAGCCATCGAGTGCTCTGCTCCCTGCTCTGCTCTGCTCTGGGAATGTTTGGCCTGAGTCTCGGTCAGCAGCCGCAGCAGATTTCATAGTATGACGGTCGAGTAAAGAAAGAAATTGAACCGTGTTTTTTTTTTGTTAAAAGAAGAGTGATTTTCATTTTTTACCACCTAGTTATAGGTTTGGTGACACTAATTACCCACCTATTAAAAACTCATATAGATTACTAAGAAACTTTGACTCTCGTTTTCTAATGCATATCTATTGGATAAGGTATGAGGTGAGATTGAGGTTCAAAAATACGAGGATAAGGATGAAGAATGCACAAATTGGCAACATAAGGCTTGATATGATCACTGACGATGCCTTCCTAGATTTTCATAAATTTTAGCGTCATATTGGCTTAACACGTCAGTCTTACCTAACAATACATTCAAAATGCTAAAATGGGGTAAAATCCTGTACAATTTTTTTTAGATTGGATAAAAAGTGGAATTCAGTCTTAAAAGAACTATGCATTTTTTATTATTTGACTGACAGCAGTCTGGTCTTATAGCGTGGCCACACTGCGCGTCTCCATCGTAGCTTCTCCAGGTTAGGTCATCTTTTAATAGTGTTTCGATTTCATGTGTTTCCCCAATAAATGTTGACCAATATGGTTAACTTATGTATTGTTGATATCAGTTTTTGGCCTCCTTTGATTCACAGGATGGGAAAAGTTTAAGAATAGGAAAATCATAAGATTATGATGGCATGTCTAGTTTCTTATGGTGAAGGAATTTTTTCTTATCTATCTATACCTCTTATAAATCAAAACCCACTAACATGCATTAATTATTTTTCTATCTCAACATGCAAGCTATGCAATATTTTCTAGATTCATGTCATCCCACTAACATTCATTAAAGCCAATATTTTCTTGCATGCAACATATCCACGTCATCTACTTTTCATCCATCTAATTGTCCACGTCACCAATTTTTAATTATCAAATATTAAAAATCATGTCAATTAACTTTAGCTCTTCGACAATTGTGATCAATTAGTTTTTCCATATTTTTATAAACTACTACAAAGCATGCCGTTGTCTAGATAAATTATACTCATGTGTGAACCCGTGTACCATCAGATAAAAAGTCATCCCGTATGAACCCAATGATGCGACCCAATGCACATGCACGAAGTTAGAAGATTATAAATAGGATTCTTCGCCTGGTGTCTAGGAGCATTTTGATCGACATGGTACTTGTACCTCAAAGAAAATAAGTCTATTAGGGTTGTTTGGTTAAGAAGGAAACCCAGCCGATAAACCAGTAAACCGCTAGGAAATTAGAAATAATATATATTTGATGAGATAGGGAGGCATTTGCCCCCCTCCCCCTCCTTAAATCAATCTATATTTCCTCTAGCTACAACCTGAGTTGTCACATAAGTTTTAGGACAGTGGCACATGAACCTTTAGTTACTACATTTTGTGCAGTTCTCGTCGACCGCGGAGCAGCGAGGCGAGATCCGAGATGCGGATTGTGGGTTAGATCTGCTGCCCTCCCCTGTTTCTTTCCAAGAACGGGCTGTCATTGACCCCACCATCTCAATGGAGGAGTAGGAACTCAGACCTGTCATCGAGGATTATTACATCATGGCGGAGGACACCGAAACGGGCGAGCTCGTCGATGATCAAGTTCCTATCGCAGGCGATGTCTTGGATAGTGACGACGAGATGTTCAGCTGCTGCAGCGACGATGTTGATGAGCTTTAGGGGTGTTCAAAATGTAGTTTTGATTTGGACTTGGTAATGTAATATTGTATACTTTTTATGGAGTTATGAGTATAGATTGCAGTTGTGAACATGTGGATGATGTAATACTACTTACAAACATTAGAATAAAGCCATGTTTTGTTAAAACTCGGTTTTGTTCATGCATTATAATGTACGAAAACATTTTCATATGTGATGCAAAGCTTCATAGGTATGCTAGTTTTCCTATGAATTTTTTACTACAAAATTCCTATAGGAATTTTTTCTATGGGATATAATCTTATGAATCTTATGGCAGACCGCTGAACAAATTACTCATCACGACCGCCGCCTTACCTACGGTACAGAGGAGCACAGACTGTCGAAGCGTGGACCCGCGGGTTCTTCGAAACTTCATTTTACTTCGTTCCCAGGTCCCTGGGCGCAGCTCTCGGATTTGAGCTTTTTGACTGTCCGGCATGGGCCTCTCCACCCATCCGCAGTTTCCGGTCTCGCCGGATCCCTTGAGTCAACACGGGCTTTCTGGCCGTCCGGCATGGGCCCCTCCACCCTTCCGCACCTTCCCCCATAGTTACGATGGGAAACTTTTTTTTGTCGAGGACACAATGGCTTCGAGCTTTGTCCCTTTGGTTACCCATCTCGTATCTTTTCGTGCTGGTTTAACTACCAATCAAGCGTCATATCTTATTCATGGCCACTCCCGCCAACTCACTGGAGCCGGCGGGGCTGGTGAAAGGACAATGATGTCGCCTAGAGGGGGGGGGGGTGAATAGGCGATTAAAACTTTTCCGGTTTAGGCTTGCTAATTGCGGAATAAAACTGGGTGTTTAAAATAACAAGCCGACAACCTAAATAAACTAGGCTCACCTATGTGCACCAACAACTTATGCTAAGCAAGACAAGCAACAAGGTGATAGCAATATAATACTTCAAGCACGAAGGCTATCACAATGTAAGTTGCATAAGTAAAGAGCTCGGGTATAGAAATAACCGAGGCGCGCGGAGAGGAGGATGTATTCCCGAGTTCCTCCTTGAAAGGGAGTACGTCTCGTTGGAGAGGTGTGAACCGACACAACGGTTCAACAACCACAAAGGTTTCACCCTCTTCTCCGATGAACCGCACCACAAAGGTTTGGTTCACCTTCCACTATCGGTATTCCTTCGAGGCGGAATCCGGAGCCTTTCAACAACAATCCGGGGCACAACCCACAATAGGTTGGGGGCTCCCGAACGGCTCTCAACAACAATTCGAGGCACAACCCACAATGGGATTGGGGGCTCCCGAACGGCTTCAAGTGACCACACAAGGGTCCAACCACCACAAAGGCGTCTAGGGCCCGAAGACCCAAGAGTAACAAGTTCACAAGCTTTCAACTTCCACGAATCCTCGTGGAGAGCACACCGATGCACCAAATGCAAAAGGCAAGAGCACAAGTGCTCAAATCCTTCACTCTCAAATCCCACCACAAGCAACTAATGCTTATGGGGGGAGAAGAGAGGAAGAACAAAGGAAGAACACCAAATCCCTCCAAGATCTAGATCCAAAGGCTTCCCCTCACTTAGAGGAGAGAATGATTGGTGGAATGGTGGATCTAGATCTCCTCTCTCTTTCCCTCTAATTTGAGGCAAGAATCATGGAGGGATAGAGAGAAATCCAAGCTCAAGAAGGTCAACAATGGTGGGCTTTTTCGTGCTCAAGAGCTTGGGGAACCGTTGGGGAAGAAACCCCTTAAATAGGTCCCCTCAAAAAACTGACCGTTGGAGAAAACTGTGAGGCCGGCCTGGGAGCCGGCCTGGCCGGCCTGTGGGCCGGGCAGCCACCCGAGGCAGCCGGCCTGGGAGCCGGCCTGGCCGGCCTGTGGGCCGGCCTAGCAGAACCCGAAAATGAAACATCCATAACTTTTTCATCCGGACTCCGATTTCGATGATCTTGGGCTCGTTGGAATCGCAACGAAGAGCCCTTCAAGATTATGCAGAGAAACATCATAGTCCATCATGTGAGGAGAAGACCAAATGTAGAAAGGTAAAACCTCTCTAAAGAAGATGAACCGGCAAAACCTCAAAACCGAAAACGCAACAAGTTTTCAATACGAAATCCGTTTTCGGTGAACTAGAGCTTGGTATGGAGATGAACACAAGCTCTAATTTCTCACATGGATAAAAGCCAAATAAGAACCAAGAAAGATGATATGCCAAGTATGCAAAGGTTTGAGCTCTCCACAAAGATGCGATCAAGTTACTCACTTGAGAGCCCCTCTTGATAGTACGCCGTCTATCCTATAACCCGGTCTCCCACTAACACCATGAGACCGGTAAAATAGAAACCCTATCAAGATCATACCTTTGCCTTGCGCATTCCACTTGAGCTAGATGAAGACGATCTTGACTCCCTCAAGTTGGAACACCTTTCTTGATTGTGTGCTTGCTAGCACATGCTTGATGAAGACTTCTCCAAATGCTCCCCCATACACCATTATGGGAGAGCCTTGCTAAGCTCCGTCTTCATGAATCCACTTGCACTTTATCTTCTTCTCTTGATATAGGTGATGGCTTGGAGATAAACATAAATGTTCACTCAATCTTCTTTTCCAAGCCATGCTTGCAATAAGCTCAACTCTCGATGACCATTCTTCATATAAACCCTTGAATAGAGCATTGATCATCATGTAATCTTCTAGAGTCCAACACATGAACTCCAATCTTCTTCATGGACAAGATCTATAAAGATATCTCAATGCAACCATTAGTCCATAAGGATTGTCATTAATTACCAAAACCACGCATGGGGCAACACATGCACTTTCAGCTGGGCCGCCAACTACAAGGAGTCGACGCGACCGGACGGTGCATGTAATGGTACCGAAACACGTAAATGCGTAACGTACTAAGCCCATAGCGAAGGAACCGGCAGCACGACAGTTTGTAGGGAAGAAGATGATGTAAGCAACCGAGACTTCCCCAAGCTTACGGTTTTCCATAGAGTTAGCAATAATGGTGCCGAAACACGTACACACGTAACGTATTAAGCCGGTAACGAAGGAGCCGACATGGCAGTTTGTAGGGAAGAAAACGATGTAAGCAACCGAGACTTCCACAAGCTTAGAGTTTTCCATAGATTAGCAATAATTGTGCTGAAACACACGCGTGTATCGACGAAAGGATTCCCAACAGGATGAACCCGATCAGAAACGAAAGAAATTTTTTTACAACCGGGATGAAGCCGGCACGCATGAAACGATACGACTACAAAAAAAAATCGAGAAATAGAATAAACAAAGAAATTAAAGCAAGCGGAAACACGAAGAACGTAAATTTGCAGCAAGAAACCGCCCTGCATCAAGGTAGTGAAAAAAAAGAAAAATCTTTAGCAAAATGACAGGAACACGGTACAAAACACCGACCGAAAGCAACCAACACCTCGCCGCCCAAAATGATACGGCCGCAACAAAATCGAGAAATACAATAAACAAAAAAAAAGCAAACACGAAGAACGTAAATCTGCAACAAGAAACCGGCCTGCAACAAGACAGGGAAGACAGGGAAGAACAAAAGAAAAATTGTTAGCTACACGACAGGAAGAGGGTACAAAGCAATGATCCGTAGACAAAAGGAAATACGTGAAACACCGGAGCAAAACGTCCACAGACAACGAACACGTCGATGGAACACAAGGATTCACAACAGGATGAACATGATCCGAAACAAAACAGAAAAATACCTGATTTTACAGCCCGGGGCGAAGCTGGCACGCAGACACGATCGATCTGCAACAAGAAGTCGGCCTGCATCAACATAGGGAAGAAAAAACAAACACGTCAGAATCATGGCAGGAAGATAGTGCAAAGCTACGGATCGTAAATACGAAAGGGAACACAAAGAAACTACACGACGAGAGGGCCGTGGACGATAAAACTAATTTAACACCCAAAAATCACACAATAGCACAATCACAACAACAAACAACAAAAGGAATAGATCGAACACAACAACAGTAAGACGGAGCAAGAACGGGTGGAATAAGAAACAGGGGAAATGGAGGTTGCGGTAACCCTCGGTACCAAAACGCGACATATATACCCCCAGATCATTACTATAGCGTGGCGGCAACGATTCAATACGAGTAGATAAGAGCAAGGTCAATAATAAATGACAGGCAGATCGGACAACGAAGTGGGCACCAATGGCGAGACGCCAGCTAGGACACGGCCAATCGGGCCCGAAATCGTTCTGCCTACCAGCACAGTGCAACGTACCCGCCGACGAATGGAGGGACACCATGTAGGACGGAGAATTCGGGCCCAGATTCTCCCTGACATCACGAACAATGCAACGTACCTGACGACGACGCGAAATACCAAACGTGCCCCGACCTACTATAGAAAATACGCAGCGGCGACACATGCAAGGGAAAGATCAGTGACGCAACGTACCAAGCAACTGACATGTGGGCCTCGGAAAGGAAGGGGCCCATCGTTAGCGAGAGAGAGGGGGAAGAAACCGTGTACGAAAATCGCTATCCCAGTGGGGCACGCAGTGCATTCGCTAAAATCAAGTACGGTAAATGAACAAAATCAGCTAATGGGACGAACGCACTCCGAATCTGTACTACTCTCGCCACTCCGCCACGCCGATTAAACGTGCAGCGTGAGGCCGACGGGTGGGCCCTCGGGCTCCAGGAGGCATCGGGGGAGGGCGTCAGCGAGAGTGGGTGCACGAAGGTTGGTACGGTTAGCGACTTTGCGAATCCTTGTTCATGCCGGCTCCAGGAACCGGCAGGGATCGGACGGAGCGGAGAGGATCGGACGGCCAGAAAGCTCAAATCGTGACGAGTTTTCAATGGGTCTCACTGTTTATATCTTTAGATGTAGCTTGTAGACTTGGTGATTTTGGTTTTCTTGTAGACGCCACACCTTTCTGTGTGATGGACGGTATAAATAGTGTTTGTGATAACCTATATTTTGGTGGTCAATAAAGCTCTTTCACTTTCGGTAAAGAAAAATTCTCATACAAGTTTTTTTTAGAAAATACAAGCCTCTTTGGATCACAAGAATGAAAATGTAGGAATAGAAAAAAAACACAAAATTCTCACAGTTTTGCTAATACAAAATAGGGGATTGTGAAACACAAAAATCTGCAGAAGTATTCGTTTGGATGGAACACAGGAAAAACTGATGAAAAATGTCTCGATCCTACACAGCTAAGTTTTACACAGAGGTTTATAAGTGGATGTTTTGAATTCCTATGGGACTGAGGCAGAAATCAAACACATAATAATTTTGGGATCATTTGATCAAAAGGCAATCCATAGAAAAATTTGCAAAGGATTGTAATCCTACAAAAAATCACGTGAAATTCTGCAATCGAAAAAGGCCCATAAGTTTTTTTAGGGATAGAGAACACACGTTTTAATTGGGCCAAAACTGATGAAGTAGGGGTGATAGATGTTGATGTGAATCAGAAGAGAAAATTGCATGGTTGTGACCGTTCCTAGTTTAGCTTAATTTGAATTGACCAAGAATTCAAAATTAAAACAAGATCCACTAAATTTGAACTGAAACCGCCCCTCAGTCGTGACTCGTGCGTCATGAAAGAGAAAACTGGAACAGTCGGAAAACCCCCACCAAAAGCCTTTTCCCCCTTCGATCCAATTCACTCGGCAACAAGCGGAGCACGAAATGGCGATCGCGATCTCGCAGGAGGCGTTCGACGACATGGTCCGGGAGAACATGGAGGACCTCGGCATGGACCCCGACGAGGCCCTCGCCGACGCCGTCGAAGCCCTCACCCTCCAGGGCGCCGACCTCGCCGGTACCCACCCACGAACCCCTCTTCGTCTTCTCCAGATCTCCAATCTCTCCAATTCACTCCTCAGTGGTTAACCGAGCCTCACGCTACCTCCTGCAGGGATCATCAAGCGCGTGCCTGGGGAGGCCGCGGCGGAGGAGGTGAACCCGGTGATGCGGGTGCTGGACGAACTTAAGGCCTCCGCCAGTGGCAGGTCTGGGGAGGATCTTGACAGGCTGGTCTCCTCGCTCGACGAGCTGTGCAAACTGTGCTCCGGCGAGGAGGCGGAGAATGCGGCCGTGGCGGCGCGGAACGGCGGCGTTGAGGCGCTCGTTGCCCTATGTGCGTCGGCTGGGGTTAAGCAGGAGGGGCTGCTTGCTTCAGGCTTGAAGGCGCTGAGCTCCCTGATCCGGGGTATGTTACTGTGGTCCTTGTCAGTGTTCTTGGATACCACTTATGAATGATAGTTGGGAAGGTTTAATTCTCTGCATATGATTTGTTACCTATAGGAAAAGCAATCTCTGATCTGTTTCTGACATTTGGGGATGAACTCAATCTGCAGATGTTGGGAGCACTGAAAAGTTCAGGCAGAGCCAAGGGCCCAAAATTGTCATGGATATCTTGAAAGGAGCCCTGCAAAGTACAGACATACTGGATGGTGGTTTTAGTGTTGTGGCGGCGGCATCTGCTGGCAATGAAGTTGTGAAGGATGCCTTTATGGACTTGAAGGTTGATGAACTCATTCTGCAGGCTATGAGGGACAAATCGAATAGTAAAGTGCAGAGCTTGTATGATGCCATACGTGTTCTGTTGACACCTGACGATAACCGAGTGGTGGCTTCTCAAGTATGTCCTTTATGCTTGTAGAATCATTGCTCAACTTGAATTTAAAATCTACTTCTTCGCTACTTGTGTTAGCAAAATTTAGTTTACTAGAGGAAGATCCATATGTGGAAATTAGTTTGAGTTATAATACCTGCTATATGTATGATAAGCATAGAAGAATAAATTTTAGCTCTTAAAATTGTTATTTGGCAGTTTCATTTTAAACTGAAGCCAACATGATGCAGAAATTTCAGTGGGCATCTGAATGTTGTTAGATTTAATACCCCGGTGAAATATTGATGTGAACTTTGGTGATGGTTGGGTACAGAATGTTCACAAAAATAATAGCCAGCTTGGTATCACCAGGTTTTCTGTTTTCTCAGTGTCATGAGCACATGCCCCATGTTGGTTATTGCTTGCAAGTTGACTACATATGATTTGATTTAATTGTATTCAGTATATGACTTAATCATAAACTCTTGTACCTTTATGATTTGCCAGTTAAGAATTAAGCCTTCTTGTATGAAGGGAGTTTGGATCCAAAGAGATGAAATTGACAGACTTGTGATGCAGGTATTTGGATATTCACGGAAATTTGCAGAAATTGGCATCGCAGAAGTTCTTGTCAACGCACTCCGTGAACAAGTTGCTCCATCAAGCTTACCATCAGCTTGTGCTGCTTTGAAGGCAATAGCTGTTAATGTAAGAGTATACTCTGATTATGTTTGTATCCCATAAATGATAATTCATATCTTTATGATTCTATCAACGTTTTGTAGTAGTCAAGCTTCATTTTTTTAGGTAATTTTTTCATCAGTTTTGCCTGTAATTTATCTGGTCAATCGGATATGTACTGTAGGCAACTTAGCATACACAAAAAACTTGGATGTTTATAAACTTTCCTCCATGTTATTGCTCTTGCCTTTTATTTCGGTCATGTTTCTAGTTCTGCGTATAAAAACTTATTTCCTCGGTGGAGTTGTGATAAACAAAGCACAAGTCATCTTTAGTTATTGTGTAACCACAGGAAGAAATATGTCGGTCCATATCGGAAAATGGTGGGATTGATGTGCTTCTTCAGTGCATCGATGAGGCTGGTGTACAGAAGAACAAAGTTATAGCAAAACCTTGCTGCTCTTTGTTGTCTAAGGTACGGCAGTATGGTACATGACTGCAACATTATTGTCCAACACTTTCTTATGAGAAGAGGAAATCCTACTTTGGTTAAGTCGAACTTATATCACATTCTTTCGGCTTGAAGCTTGCTGGAAGTGACGCGAACAAGGCTAATATCATTCAGCAAGGTGGTTTTGACAAGTTCTTGAAGTTGGTGTCCAGGTTTTCTGAAGACCCATCAGTAATACAGGAGGTAATACATATAATTGTGCAATACTGAAGAATCTGTATACTGTTCATATCCTGTACTAAGCAAACCAAACTGAATGTGTAGGTAATGTCTCTGGTACAAGTCCTCACACTGCGGTCACCAGAACATGCAGCACGTGCAATAGCGGTAGGCTATGGTACGCTGGCCATACAGGCAATGCAGAAGTTCCCCTCCTCTGCCCCGACTCAGAAGCAAGCATGTCTTATGATCCGTAATCTCGTGGTCAGGAACCCGGAAAACAGGTATGTTTTCAATTCTATATAGAGTTATTAACTGATGGGGCTACTGCATATTCAGCATCGTTATGCTATGTTTTGTACGTCTTGACACTTGTTTTACGCTGCAGGACCATCTTGCTCAAGGAAGGAGTGGAGAAGCTTATCAGGAAAGCCAAGGCAATACATGGAAGCTGCAAATCTGCCGCCACAGATGCCTTGAGAGACCTGGGATTGGACAACTACAATGCGTAGACAACGTAGATAGCCTACCCGTCTGTAAAGTTCTGCCATCTGAGGATTTTTGAAGAACTGTATGTCGCGTTTGGGTTTATAGAATTTGTACTGCTGCGTTTGTTCCTTTTCCTGGTTCCACTTTTGTGGAAATTTTGAATTGCGTGGTAACGTGTGTGCGAACCCAAAACATAGAGATATTAGTATGAGCTAAAATCTGAATCTGTGATCTGCTGCATGAACTAGTCAACTAGGTGGTGAAATGTTTTGCCACCTTTTATGGTTTTGTCTACTCCCACCTGGTTCTTAGAAAGCTGGTGTTTTGCGCATGGGTGTAATTAAACTTCCTAAAGTTTGAGTAGCTATACATTTAGGTTGGATAATTCAAAGTCATTTGTGTACATTTGTTTCCATCAGTATTTGAACACCATGTAGTCCAAAAAGAAGCAGATCAAAATTCACGACCGCATGCCCAATTATTCTCAGTCCAAATTCTGAATTAACTAACTGTTGTAATCTTACATCAGGAAACTCGAATGATTTACACTACACTGGAATAAACCTGAGGTCAGAACAAATAGACAAACTACAAACCCGATGAAACAATGGCAGTAAATTAAGAATAACCTGACATTTTTATGTGGCAGCTCCTAGTTGAGTAAAGCTACCAAAAGCATGAGTGTTTGAACTTTTTTTTTACAGTTTATAACAGTAGGGTGATCCCCTACTGTTTCATGTTAATAAAATCAGAGGGGTTACATATTTACAGGGTTGGAGGCTAGAGAGCCATCTTGTTAGAAAAGGAGTTCAAAGGTTCTGAACTAAATTTACAATAAAAGGGTGCGGCTTCTCTTTGGTCCTATGAACCAAGAGGCTAAAATCAGCCGAAAACCTAGCTTTCCACGAAGCTTTATCAGGTACAATTTTATTAAAGATCCAATTATTCCGTTCCTTCCAGATGTTCCATGCCCCAAGCATGAATGTTTCCATGAACATTGGTCTGTTGTAGCTCTTTCTTGCGTTTGACACAATATTCAGTCTATTTCCATTTTGATCCCATTGCATCTATAAGTCATTCCAACACATCATACTGAAGGGGCAATGGAAGAATAAATGTTCAACCGTCTCTTCTTGTTGCTGGTTTCAAATAGGACACTGAAAGTTTGAAGTTACATTGTAGTGTCTTCTCCTTAGCATGTTCCTTGTGTTTTAGTATGTCCGAGAATAATAACCAGCAAAAGAATTTTATTCTGGGTGTGCATTTCGATTTCCAAATCCAATTGAAAGCCTCATGAGGAACAATATTCCTGAAGCAAAATTTATAGTACTTCTTGGAAGTGAATTTTGGCCCCCAAGAGTAAAGCCATTTGTCTGTCTCTTCCATCTGTAAAGCATAACCTCTAGTTTCTTGCTGAACGATTCTAAGCTCTCCAAGCGCTTCAGGAGACAGAGGTAAATGAAAGGTGTCACCCAGATTATGTGTTCCCAAAATTTCTCTTACTGAAATATCCTCATTAATGCAGAAAGAGAAAGCCCTGGGGAATTTATCAGAAGCTGGTTCATCTAGCCAGATATCTTTCCAGAAGAGAATTGTGGAGCCATTGCCAACCGTGCATTTTGAAATACCTCTAAAAATATGGTTGAGCTTGAAGACATCTTTCCACCAGAATGACCCACATGGATCCATTGTATGAGTGTTTGAACTTTGAAGGTTAAAGATCCCATAGTTACAAAAAAAAAAAGTAAAAGGTGATTCATAGTCAACCAATTCAGAGGGGGGGGGGGGGGGGGGGGGGGAAGTCTTACGGGCATCACCCGGACGTCTCTTCGCTCTCGTTCCCCTTTCTCCACAGTAAAGGCGACCGGGAGGGCGACCCGATTTCCGCCGGCGATTCTGCCGCCCTCCTCCTTCCCGCCGGCCTTGGTGCCGTCGGAAGGGGGTGGGGGTCGAATCGCCGGGCGGATCTGTGTGCTCGTAGTCTAGGGTAGGCTAGGTAGCTAGGTTTTCCTGCCGGCGTCGTGGGTGGCGGCGGCGGTGAATAAGGTGCTCGGATCGACGGCTGGTGGCTTCTGCGGCGGCCGGTGATGGTTCGATCTGTGAGCCTGGTGGCCTGTCGAGGTGGTTGTGGCGGCGGTGATGACCTCGATGTGGCTTTTGTGCCTTGGCTCCGCCGTCGCAGTGGCGAGTTCTCCGGCGTCACTGTGGAGCTATGGGGCTTGTATAGGAGTTGCTGCTGCAGGTATGTGCCTCTGCCCTCCCTGGCCGGCCGTGGTGGTGAGGGGTGGAGCTGCGGGGGTGCTGCGCCTGCTTTTGTTGGAGGCTCTGGGCTCTGTTTCTTCGGGGCTCCTCCGGCCGGCCGTGGAGGCGAGGGGTGGAGTTTTTGGAGCTGCAGGTCTGGAGCAGGGGAGGCTGGGTGCTCGGCGCTGGAGCTGGGTTGGTGGGCACGGTGGTGGTGCTGATGGCACGGCTTGGTCGCCCTGGCGGCAGGTGGTGCTGGTGCTGGCTGTTGGGGCGGCTTGGCCGTGCTTGTTCATCGTCGAGTTCTCGGTGCTTGCGTCGAGTGGATGTTGCGGTCTTCTTCAATGGTGGAGGTCGTCCTTCTTCCAGCTGGTTTGAGGTTTGTTCTCTTCTTCTCCGGTGTTCGTCGGCGTGGAAGAGCTTCGGTGGTCCAGCTGCTCGTAGCTGTAGTTCTTTGTGCCGAGTTCTTGCTGTATGATCTTGCTTCTGGTCTTGTTGTTTGGTTCATCTGGTTGTAAGCAGGATTGTACTCCTCCCTTTCAAAAAATTCAGAGGGGGGAAATAATTTTTTTTACTATAAGGGGGAAATAATTTTGACACATAGTTTACAAAAAATATACATGTATTGACAATTTTTGTAATGGTACATCATGCAATGGTTTTCCATGATCCATATCAATAAAGCAATACCACACTCTGAAGTTCACAGAAAGTACAAGCCACCAGCATCCTCCACCTCGATCGCGGGAGGGTGGCACAAACAAACAAACAAACGCTCGTTCACAAGTTTCAACCGTACAAACACCTGGCATCCCAATCCGGCGCAGCTGGATACTCGAAATTACGACCGTAGTACGGTGCCGTCGGCGGCGGGTAACAGCTCACCGGCGCAAGGTCCACCGCGGGTACAAGCCGTTGTCCGGCTGCCCCACCGTTGGATAAATGCCACCTGCCGATGACAACTCCCTCGTGGATGGTGGTGGGTAGATCGCAGCCGGCTGTACCGGCGGCGTAGAATCGTAGTAGTACCTCGAGCCCGTGACCGTCAGCGGCGGCGGGTAAACCGCGATTTGCTCCATCAATGGCGCGAGTTGCTCCATGGACGGCCAGTCGTCTATCACCGGGTACATCCCGGAAGACACCGACGCGTGGGGTACCGGGGAAGACACTGGCGCGAGGGGGACCGGCAGGCAAGGTGCAGGCATGACGGGCTCTTCGCCGCCGTTGCTCCTGCGGCCGGCCTCGTCGTCGTGGTCGCTTCCGTCGTGGTGGAAGACGTACGAGAAGGAGATGACGCCGTTGGGCAGCCTGCCGTCAGATGGCGAGGCGAGCTGGTACGACACGCGGCGCGTCCCGCCGTCGGCGACGAGGTCGGGGAGCGGCACGACGGCCGAGGCGGCGAGCACGTCCCCGAGGACGGCCACCTCCGCCTTGAGCTCGAACCGCACGACAAGGACGCCGCCGTCGTCGTCAGCGTTCCCCTCTGACGCTGGCGAGGATGCGTCGTCGGGGAGGTGGAGCCGTAGGCGCTCGTCCTCCCACTCGGGGTTCTCGCCGCCGGCGCGGTCGGTGAGGGTCCTGACGCGGTGGGGGCGTCGGTTGTTCTTGCCGGCGGACGACGTGACACAGACGGACGCGTAGAGGCACGGCGTGTGGAACGGGAGCGAGGATCTGACGCCCCGGCACGACACCCACGTGATGTCGATGGCCGGTGGCTTCCGAGGACGATCCTGTTGAAGTAAATCTAGAGGAACGAGAGGAGACAACAAAATGATTCAACTGTGTTCTTTATTGATGATCATCATGCTATTTATACAAGGGGGAACCGACATCCGAAGGGACGCGATGGTTCGATGGTGTCGGTTTCTACAAACTTGGAACCGCTCGGGAGCGGGGATTATTCCCTATTAACCGCTTGGGTTATTTATTTCTAACACTCCCCCTAATCACCGCTTGGTTGCATGAGAGTTCATCATCTTGATTAAGTCTTCTCCAAAAACCCTGTGGGAAAAATGAGAAGAATAGTGTAGGATATGTTGCTAAAACTCCTTTAACCTTGATGGGAAACAAGGAGAAAATGATGCAACATATAATGTTTATTGTCTCTTTGGCAACTCATACGAGGAAACCTTAGAAAGGAAAACCCCATAAGTGAGTTTAGAGAACAATAAATATGCCTTGTATACTTCCTTTAAAAACCCCGGTGGGGAAAACAAGAAGTATGACATATGATGTTTGAAGTTCTCCCCCAAAAACCCTTTGGGAAAAATGTGAGGAGAATTGTATTTGATATGTCGTTAAAACTCCTTTAAAACCCAGTGGGAAAAGTAAGGAGAAAATGATACAACATATAATGATTATTGTCTCTGTTAACTCAATATGAATGAAATCCATAGAGTTTAGAGGACAACAAATATGTCGTGTATACTTTCCTAAAAACCCCGGTGGGGAAAACAGAAAGTATGACATATAATCTCATGTTGATACTACCTCATTAAAAACCTTGATGAGAACCTGAAAAGTAAACTCATAAAGGGAAAAAGAGTGTAATATGATGCTTTGAACAGGAATAGTTCAGGAAGATACTCCCCCTGACTCTTGCAAATCCCGAAGCCGTCGCATACCAATCCCATGAATCATTTCTGGAATGTTATAGTTGGTAGAGACTTGGTGAATAAATCAGCGAGGATATCGCATGATTTTAATTGCAAGATGTTTATTCCCGACTCGTCATGAGTTTATGGGGATAAAACGATTTAGTGCAATATGCTTAATGATATTGCTCTTTATGTCACCTGTTTTGCATCTATGCAACATAAGCAACATTATCTGTGTAGATAATGATAGGTGATTCGAGAGAACCAACACCACATGACTAATGTATGCGGTTTGTCATTCCGTGAAGCCACACGTGTTAACATGAAGCATTGCATCTTAGAATGATCGTGGTAGTATAGTCACCAGAGTCTATTTGAAGACATCAATGGAGTGACAGATCTACCATGTATGTACACATTGTAGGATCATGTAAGTAGCCAATACAGGTGTCTAAATTGAAGTTCAGATTTTTCCGAAATTGATACAATATGTCAAGATATTTGGTGCCATGGAGATATCAAAAGATATTCTTGATCCCCTAACCAATTATGTTGGTAGGTCCAATGGCATTTAGATATGGAACATTATGTGCCAACATCTCTTCTCCATCTTCCCATGGATCTTTCTCTACGTCTAGATATCGAACAATCCCTAGGAGATGGACATGACTTGTCTATATCAAGTTTCTCTAATTTTCTGGATATAGGCATCTTAGTGTACCATAATATACATGAGTGAAGGTGCTCAAGTTGTAGGCCCAAGCACTATTTGGGTTTATCCAGATTCTTCATCTCAAATCCGTCTTTTAGATGATCACATGGTTCGTCATTTCAGGAGATATCCTTATGTATGACAAACACACATAGGTGATCATTATATAGGAGTAATCCTTTTGTATAAGGAACTCACTACGTCGGTTGTACCAAAATGTTCCGACAATAATAAGCCATGTTGCGACTTATTGATTATTACACAATACATGTTGCATTTGCGTTTCGATTCGGACCGAGATTCCATTGGGAACCATACATGTCTGAATCTAGTGATCCACATGGATATGTTGTCACTACACCTATCAACTGCATAGATAGATGATTTTGTACTGCCAATGATATATGTATCGGAACAAGATTTCACTCATGTCTGGAGAGTAGGTCTCGGATCTCTGCGGAAACCCGACCTTATGCTACAAGCCTTGTTTTCTCACCACCTTGTATTTCTCATTCCGTTTCCGGAAGAAAACACATTGAATAATCCCATAGGGAATTCATTTGGAAGAGCGAGGCTAAATCTGCTTGGATTGCATCCTTTGATGAGTTCAGTCCTAGCAAGTGTGTTCACACTCTGCCATGGCCATGGTCTTTGGATCTGAATCATCGTGAAGGTTGTTTGCAATCATACAAGAGATGTTTGTCGACAGTTGTAGGCTTTGGTTATATGAGTCTCCAGAATCGATATAGTTGGAGCAAATATCATGCACCCTTGATGACTCTTCGTGATTTCCCAATACGCGTGAGTCTGGGTGTTCCGATGTCCCAGCCAGTGTGTGCAAGCTGGAGCCGGGGTTGTGGAGGTTTCCCTTCCACTGGGTGTATACTACCCATTAGGTGTTCATCAACGCAAGGTCGACTTGCATTTACTGATTTAGAGGATTCCTCGATTTCCTTTGTTGCTTTGCGAAAAGCTGGATCCTGGTCAGAGGCCGTACTACTCCCCCTCTTTTTACAAAGCAGGGAGTTGAGTGGTTTTTATTGGTACCTCCACTCTTTCGGGCGCATTTCTTACCGGATTGAAGGATTTTGTAACACCTTTGAGATCAGTAAATAAATCTGGCAGGTTATTTGCATGTGTTGCAAATTTGTGAATCGAACGTAGAGTCCCGATTCTTGAGTACGTGGGTATGAGGAGGAACGTGAAGTCCCAATTGATTTCCTGGCATTCGATGTGGTACTTGAAATCTCCCCCTAATGCCTGGAAATAATTCTCCTTCTCTTCTGTCTTCGATCGAATCGATCGAATCGCTCAGCGTGAGCGTGCTGATAACGTGTTGAAGTAAATCGAGAGGAACGAGAGGAGACAACAAAATGATTCAACTGTGTTCTTTATTGATGATCATCATGCTATTTATACAAGGGGGAACCGACATCCGAAGGGACGCGATGGTTCGATGGTGTCGGTTTCTACAAACTTGGAACCGCTCGGGAGCGGGGATTATTCCCTATTAACCGCTTGGGTTATTTATTTCTAACAGATCCATCCGGGAACTCGCAACAAGCAGGCGATCAAGCGAGGACTCTGTGCGCGCGAACGTAAGGTAACGAGAGGACGGAGGGGCTGCTGGTTAAGAAGCGCGGTGGCGGGAGACGACTGGACACGGCAGATCTCACTGTGCAGGCATGACGGGCTCTGTGCGTTCGGTTAAAACTGACTGGGACGCAGCGATGGTAGGTTTGAAACGCGGCACTTGAACCAGCGCCAATTCAAGGCACTAATTAATTTTGGGTTCGTGTCAGTTGTCACAGGCTGGAGGAGGTTGCACGGCAACTTCTTCTTCTTCTCAGCGCGGCTCGTTCTCGTCAGGAAGCCACGACGTCGTGCGTGTCCCCGTTCTCGAGTTATTTCACGCTGCATCGAAATTTCTGTGTGATAGAGAGGGCGAAGTAAGACTTTTCTGGCTTGCGGGGGTGGACAAGACCTGCAGTGGAAATCGTCCCTCCCTTGTTAGCGGAGAAGATGGAGACTCACTGGCCTCATCAGGTTGAAACGCGTGGGTGTGATTAAACCTTCTAAACATGAATTTGTCTACTCCCAGCTGGTTATTAGAGAGCTGATGCGTTGCGCATGCATGGGTGTGGTTAAACCTTCTAAACACTGTACATTTAGATTTGGATATTTCAAGGTCATTTGTGTAGATTTGCTTCCCGTTTCGTCCAAAAAGGAGTAGATCAAAATTCATGACCACATGCCCAGTCTGAATTCTGAACGTGTGGCACCTCAGGTTGGCTGGCTAGAAACCTTGCAGCCTATCTTGACTTTAACTAACTGTTAGTATTACTCTATATATAAAGGTAGCTGAGAATGCCGCGCTGAGAACCTCCCAGGCACTGTAGCGTCGTGGAAGCTACAGCGACCGGTTACTACAGTACCGCAGTACTGTAGCACAATTTCCCTTTTCCCAAAAAAATCTCACCAGCCAGCCTCCCGGGCACTGTAGGGGCGAAGCTACAGTGCCCGGTTGCTACAGTATCACATCACTGTAGCACCTTTCTTTTTTTCCCAAAAATTCCCTGTATTTTCCAAAAATTATATACAAGAAATATATAGGCGCCGACAAATAGGTTTCATTTTCGCGATCGGTTTCGAGATTTGTCGGCTCTCACTCCTCAATTTTGTAACCTTATAATAGGAGGACTGAGCGTGGTTGAGATGCGGCAGTGGCCACCTCCCCCGCCCGGGTTCGACTCCCTTTGGAGCGAATTTCCGGACGCCTCACCCGCGGGGGCACTGTTCACTAGGAACAGTGCTCGCACTGTAGCTGACGCTGTACATAGTTACACTGTAGCTGCACTGTTCATTAGGGGACGGTGTAATATTCATTGCTGGCCTCTCTCAGCACGCGTTCGAGCCACAGCGATAGGAGTCACAAAACGCGTGGGGTTTGTATAGATCTGTAGGTCTTAGCTTGCACACTAGGGTGTGTGTGGTGTTGAGTGCGTGTGTGTGGTGTGAGTTGGTGTGTTAAGTTCAGATACTACAGCTGTACCGATCCAGAGGCATCTCAAAAAAAAAAAAAAAACCTTATAATAGGAGTTGTTTACACTGAATTATGCAGTGTCCTTGATCCTAAGCTGGTACTACATCCGTTCCAACTATAAGACGTTTTGGTAGACTATTTTGGCCTACCAAAACGACTGGATAGAAATTCTTGACAGAAACCGTTTAACAAGGTGGTTTTGGTAGGTCCTTGTGGCATCCAAATGCATGCGCAGACTGCAAAAATAAGCAAACAGCAGTCTAGAAGACATTTCATGTGTCAACAATGTTCCATTAATTTATCTAATAAAAGTTCCATTAATTCTCGACCAAAAAAGTTAAGTCAAGGGAAAATTTTCAATTAGCAAAGATGTCTAAGAGTTCAAGTCAACGAAAGAAGTATCTTTCGACAGCATTGTGACCTACTCTACGCTGGAACACAAAAGTATTCAGTCGTCTAGTGGGACTTCTCTCTGCCGTGCAAACTCCCTCGGTATACCTGCAAAGAATAAACCATGAAGTCAGAACACATAGACAAACTACAGACCCGATGAAATATAGCACCAAACTAAGAATAACCTGAAAGTTTCATGGGCAGCTCTCAGTATGTGAAACTAAGAAGAATTGCACTAGGGGATCAGTTCTTATCCTACAGCAACAACAAAAAGATCATCAGTTAATTCTATGCCTGGAGGTCTAAACATAAGAATTTAAATGGTGATGAATGTGGTACTAGAAAGGTACTTCATCAATTTTCTCTGCACTTCCTGATGTCTCGAACATCTTGGAAAAAGCCTTCCGCTCCAGACCGCGTCTGTCAGCAACCTGGGGTAATTTCGGATGACAAGTCAGCAACATTTTGTATAAACAACCGTTAGTCCAAAGATTCATGACCGTAACGAACTAACCCTTTTCTTTGCAGCAGCCAGCTCACGTTTAATCCCTCCTGAGGATCAGCAATGCAAACATCAACATTCTTAGTTGCAAATAGGGATTTCTTTTACTAATAGCCAACAAGGGAGCAATAGGTATACAAACCATCGTTTGGCTCCAAATCCAGTGCATGCTTGAAGCTCTCAAGTGCAGCATCAATATTGTTGAGTGCCATGCGTGCCTGCATCCCAACACCTTGTTACTGACAAGCCAAGTTGGAAGATGGCAAAATGGCGATAGAAAATAATATTCCCAGCACCAACATGACAAAGACTACAAACCGTATTGTACCATGCTTAGGAAGAATGTAAGTTGTGGAATGTAGTATGCATACACATAAAAGGATGCTCAAGTGGCACGAATGCACATCTTCATATCCAACATATAAATTAAGATGCACTCAACGATGAACACATATGCAAATGAGCCAGTTTAATTTACACGTAAATGCAATTAATTTGAGCTACAGGTCAAGAATTCATGGGAAAAGGTAAGCTTCGCTAGTCATAGTTTTATCAAAACATGTTTATAGTGCATATAATTTCTGTGACATATGGTCCATGGATAATATTACGCAGCGCTAACCTGTCCTTGGCGGAAAAAAGCTTTTGCGTTGCCCTCCGTTTCACGCAGCGCAAAGTCTGCATCTAATAAAGCACCCTCCACATCTCCCAACTTCAGTTTGCATGCCTGAAGAAGTTATAAGTGACTTCCATATACTAGGAAGAGATAGTGATCTAGCAAAGAAAAAAGTACTGTAGAACCAGATGAGGAAACACTAATGACGTGTTAAATAAAATTCTCTAACTATTGTACTATAGAGGTGCAGACATTAGTGATATGTCCATGAACAAGTGGCAGGATGTGAAACTTACAGAACTATTGGTGAGAATAATTGACTTTGTTTTCCGTAGTGCTGAGCTGTTCTCTGCACATTATTAGGTGGTTAGGATTAGCAAGTAAAATGCACGTCTATACATAAGTATCACGTTGAGGAATTAACATAAGTAAACAGCGATAGGAAACCAAAAAACAGCTACCTTGATCTATCTCTTCTTTCTCCCAGCAAATATCTAAATACCGCATAGCTTTTCTGTACTTTCTGAGTGCAGCCTTATAATCAAGTTTCTGTACAGAGGCAGAAACTTCAGTTGTAAGTTACAAACAGTAAGTAATTTAGGTACTACTATACATTAGTATACGTATAATATAAGATGATTTAGTTACCCATCTTATTAGTGCATCTAGGCTTTAGCTAAAGACTTGGTCTTTATATTATAAATGCAGTATACACAATGACAATGACAACCTCCTCATGTACAGCAAAGAAAACTTGCAAAAACAATAATAAAATTGCTGTCCATTAAGCAATCGAACCTTAAAATTTTCATTTCCGAATGACTTTGCAGAATCAACAGCCTTAATCCACCACAAAACGTCTGCAGGCTTTTCATCGAGGTCAATTGGCCAATCAGGATACATGTCACCATCTTTGAAAAAATTTACAACTCCGGCATTTGCACCTTCTGGCAGTTCCCCACAATCAACAACAACGATATCAGCAGTTGGAAGGTCAGCTTCTCCAGCAGAAGTATGCTCCATTTGGCGAACCACCCCCAGTCCTTTTACAACCCTCCCAAAAACGACATGTTTCCCATCAAGGTGTGGTGTTCGGGTGGTAGTAATGAAAAATTGAGATCCATTTGTGCTAGGACCAGAATTCGCCATTGATAACATCCCTTTCCTCTCATGCTTCAAAACAAAATTCTCATCCTCAAAATTCAATCCATATATTGACTCGCCCCCAGTTCCATCACCAGCAGTTATATCTCCTCCTTGCACCATAAAACCCTTGATGATACGATGAAAACATGATCCCTGAAGAGTAAAGTAACCCAAAAATATGAGTGCATGAAGGTCAAAGATCCAACAGTTTACACTAAAAAGTAAAAGGTAATTCAGTCATCCAACTCAAGAAAAATCATCGTTACTATGAAGAATAACTAACTCTAGTCCATATAACAAGGCTCATCTTTGTCATTAAACTTAAATTCAAGGGTTAGGACCTTAAGGACATGCTAAATCTGTGCAATTAACATCAAAATCAGAAACCATTCTTACTGCAAAATGGAAAATAAATAAGTGTCTGCCTATGAAAGCGGAGCAATTTAGCCTTTTGTATAAAAAAGGAAAATGGACAAGAAAGGATATCCAACATGTGTGAGTCTCCGCCACTACGAAGTACAAAACTGCCATTATGCAGAGTTGGATATCTGTTGCTCAAACAGTTAGTGGAACCTCTAAAGAAACGGTCAAGTGGAAGACGTATCACTAATGCTCTGCTCCACTTATGTGTTTCCACATATCACATCCCAATTCATGGTTAAAGTTGAAGAACCTAAGCATTTAAATGCCAGGTCTCACCTAAGCATGTTCACACATTTACCAATACGAGACTACACAGAAAATAGTTTTTCCGATAAAGGGAATTTTATTATGTCTTAAGCATAACACCCGGCCTCTGCATAGCTAAGATGCACACAGCCACCCGTCCACAAGGTCTCAGAACTTAAAATAAAAAAGGCGAATTACATATCATCATTGACCACATAAGATTTTTTTCAAACAACACATTCTGTCCTCGACTTGAACCCTTGAAGCCTAGATACTATAACATGCACGGTCCACTTGGTTCTGACAGATACTGCTTCAAGGATAATCTACAATGGTAATAGTGTCAAGAAAAAGTGCAAGAAACCACGACTGTATATGCAATTCGTGAGCATTGACATTTGTTCAAAACTAGAAAAAACACAAGGTACTTTCTCTGCCTAATGAACTGCATATGACCACATAAAACCATGCTTAAGCATATCAGGATTCCTTTTCGTAATGCATTGCCAACACTATAGCCAGTTGGCCACAAAATTAAATGTATCGTTATTTTTATAAAGTATGGTGCTTTCAAGTTTGAGCAAGTACTTCAAGTGACCAGAAACAGAAGCAAGTGTTGGTAGGATACCCAGCTAATGTGCAATGGTATGACATCAAATGGAAGGAGGGCCATAATGTACCAGCAACGGTAGTAGACAGTAGGACATGAAGCATGTTACCAGTAGCACACAAACCAAAGCAAGTGGAGTATATATGGTTTATAAGCAGCAGATTAAGTGGAACGTTACAAGCACCAGTTATGCACACTGAAGACAGCACTATCAGTAACAAAGACAGCAAGCACAAAGTTGCCCAATAAAAACAAAAAGGCCTGCAAGGGCTCACCTTTGGTGGATAAATAGCCACATATAGAACAACAATTCGACCGATAAATCAATCCAACTCGAAATTTCACGACCTAGAACCAGATGATCTGATGCCGACCTATCTATGCGCAAAAAAAGAACTTTTTTTTATCTGACAGTGGTCGAAATCGAATTAACAGGAAGGGTGGCCTCGCTCAAACTAAACCCAATCGCGCGCCCAACAGAACCGGAACCTAAAAAAATCTACTACCGGTACCAAATAGCGCGACCGCACAGGGAACTCCCAGCCGGGAGAAGAGAAACCTTGTAGTGGAGCCGCGCGCCGGTGGCGGCGCTGACGCCCTTCTCGCCGGTGCAGAGCGCGCGGAAGTTCTCGGCCGTGCGCGGCACCACGGAGGCGTAGAGGTCCACCACGATCCGCCCCTCCATGTCGCCGCCGATGCTCACGTCGAGGTAGCACCTCGGGTTCCTCGCCACCTCCGCCGCCGCGGCCACCTCCGCCGGGTGCGGCCCTCGCCCTCGTTCTCCATCGCCGCACTAGGCTGAGGCGACCGTAGTACCCTACCGACGCACTTCTCGGGGGTGGTGGCGGCGCTGCGAGGGGAGCAAGGCGGCGCGCTTTGGGAAGCCCAAGGCGAGTGAGGTGCGCTGCGTTGTGTACGGTGGCGTGGGTGGGGTGGGGCGTGGGGCAGTGTGGAACGTGGTTGATTCAAATAAGGAGGGAGGGGAACAGAGAGCGAGGAAAGGTGTTGGTTGGACCAAGTTTTGCTGTCATGCCGCTGTTTGGTGGGCTCTACGCAACGTTCAGCTTGGGGCCCGTTTGGTTAAAGGTTAAGCAAAGGAAAAAACATAAAAAATAGTTTTTACTACGATAACACTATTCATCCAGTGAATTAAAAAGTATAGAAAATCTTTTCAGGACAGAAAAAAATCCATTATATCTCAGTTCCAGAGTCTATCGGTTGGTTCGCAGAAAGTTGATTTGTGGCGAAAGAGTTAAAGGTGTTGGATATTTTGAGGATTCTTTAGAGATTGTGCAAAGGTTTATTTTTCTCGACTTGCCAAGTGTCCCTTTTGATAGTACAACATGCGTATGACTTAAGTAAAATATAAATATATACTTTCTTGATAGGGGCCAACCTTTTACTCGGTTTTTAGGGGTCGATATCGACTCATTTCAACTATCGAAGGAAGCTAAAACCTGCACCAGTTTAAACGAATGATTAGTTTCTTAAGTGCCTTGTAGTGAATCATTCAAACCCCTATATGCATTCTAGATACACTTTTAACCTCCCTCTTTTGGTGATTGACGACGACATCGTTAAATATTCACAACTGAGATAATAAAATGTTGGTTTTAGTTTGTATCATCAACATTGAACTTCTCCTAAATGTGTGCACTGATATAAACTGCTTTGGGATGCAAGTGCACATCACATGGAGATAAGTATGAAATCTCAATGTGCATGACACAAGTACATGGGTTGCTTTGTGTACAATGCATAAAAATGTAAACATTCTAAGCACAAGCGTGTGGCCAAAAGATGCATGATCCGATATAGAGATTAAAACTTGCAAGTTTGAATTTCATGATCGTAAGCTGGTTGTAGGTACAAAATCATCAACTTCATAACATGCGCATCTAGAGATGGAGGTGCGTGACATCATTACACTCTCCTCTAACTTGTCTTCGTATTCATCCCCATCGAGAAGTCGATTGTTTTCTCCTGTAGAAGCTGGGTCCTCGTCCATAGCTTCCACATCAACTCAAATGTACTCCTCCAACTCCAAGTGCTCCCTCTGGGCTCCAGAAGTAGACCGACCCACAAGTATGGGGACTGAGTAATACGTCATACATGGTATATTTCTTTTTTAAGTTTAATATCATATATTTAGTAATTTGATTAATTATTTGGACTAAATTCGTATAAACGCCGGTAGGCACAAAAATCTTTTGTCTATTTCGTTATTTATTTATTTCAAAGAACCTTCTAGACCTCTAAATATCCCGAGAAATTTTAAAATATATTTCAGACAAGAAGACATGCGGAAGGAGGCGACCAAGCTAGGGTCATGCCCAGGTGGCAGGTGGTCCCCACAAGGCATTTCCCATGCCCTTTCAACTACAAACTCCCTCTACTCTAATATTTCCTATAATATCTGTGGACTTCTATGACTCTCGGGAGGTGTGATATGGAGGCGAAACATAGATGAATTCCAGGAACCGACACCAAAATCTCCGTCAGAGGCATCTCGATCATACTCATGCTGCTCTCCACCAAGATAGGGTGTAGTTCACCACATGGACTATGGGTTTGTGGTAGTATCATGTCTCCACCAAGAGGCATCTCGATCTATAAGATTTGATGTCAATAGATCATAGGAGCTTCCCTACATATTTATGATCACTTTTATGTACTACATCTGTTTCTTAAAGTAAGGCGTGTAATTTTAATTAGAAGTCAACATAGTCTAACTCTAACCAATTTTATAGATATAAATATGAGCATTCATAAAATTTGACAAAATCGGACAGAGTTACACTATATTGACTTTTGACCAACAGTATATGCCTTTAAGAAACAGAAGGGCATATTTGACAGTGGATCCATATTATGAGATGAATTATTCTAAAAATATTGGTGCTTGATATGATCAGTTTAGTGGATAGAACATTAGTGGGGATAGTGTGCACTAGATGGAGTGGATTGAGTGATGTTATTAGCTTAGGGATATAGAAAGTACTCCCTCTGTTTTTGTATACAAGGCCATAAACTCATATTCGAGATACCAAGATAAAAAATTAAACTAATTAATGATTGTTTAAATCGTTGGCAAAGCAAACTTATTTAGCCTCGCTTGCTGGGTTAATAAATAGGTGCATGCAACTCCTCTTTCTTTACTGGCTCTCTCACTGAGTACTATTCTTAAACGAGCAATCGTACGAGAAAACCTCATTAATTTTGCCTCGGTTACTGTCTGTGGCCTTGTATACAAGAGAAAACGTAAGTTTATCATCTGATAACTGTACGACGCTCGTTTTGTACGGTGCTAAATATTCCTTCCCGTGCGGAAGGTGAGCCCAAAACCCAAAGCCCGTAATACTCTGCTTTCTTTTCCTAGACCCCGTAATAATCGTAATAATCTGCCTTAAGCCCACCAAAAAAATGTCCACGATTCCTTTGTCTTCCTAATCTTGCACGCCTCCTGTCCAATCTGGTACAGAATAAACCACACATACACTAAATTTTGGAAGTCAAATTTCAGGCAGAATTTAGCCTACATATATAATCATTGGTTGTAACAGCATCTCCACCAGCCACTCCAATGACGCTCCCAATAGGGTCAATTGGCTAGTCAAACATGAGGTAGTTCATAGATCTTTGGGCTTTGATCACCGAGGAATAGAGACTTTACAAATAAAAGCAGGGGATTGGGATTCCATTGCTGTCATTTTATATGTATATGGTTACAATTATTTACGCTCCCAATGTGCTTATGATGTAGCACCCGGTGGATCTTTAGCTAGCATGTATCATCTTACGAGAATACAGTATGGCATAGATAATCCCGAAGAAGTCTGCAAGGAGGAGGCGGCCGCCGCTGCCCGGAGCCGACGCCGATGTCAAGGATGAGCCGAAGAAAGCCCCACAACAGGCCGCCGTGTTCGACGTCGAGCTACGGTGGCTGCGTACGAGTGGGACCGGTTCTACACCAGTCTGTAGGTTTAGATTTTTTTAGTTTAATTTTTCGTCGTATTTTGTAAGATATATAAAATACTAATGAAATATTGTAATTTTTTTTAATTTTTTTGTGGATAAGTATGGTTCCGCCGTTTAGTTTATTCGTAGAATGGGACGAAAGCTTAGATAAGTATTCGAATGAAATAAACCGCCAGTGTTAGCGAAATATGCAAATTATATTCATGGGGCTAAGAGCATCTCCAGCCGCGCTCACAATATAACGTCCGGCAACAGCGTCATAGGATGACTATTGGAGTAGTCGGCGAATGTTGGCTTGCGTCTCATCCGCCACACTGGCCTGGCAGCGCCGTTTCGCAAGACTGCTCTTCCATTACACTCGCGTCGTGACCGGTGTGCATAGCGGGCCCCATATGTGGCTGCATGTGGACATGTTTAGGCGTTGTCCGCAGGTCCGAGTGCGCCCCCAATTTTGAAGGCTCACTCAGGAGTGATGCTGCACAAAAAACGGGTCGGGCGAACGCTATTGTAGCCGTTTTTAGTATCCGGTAGCCCAATGAGCATTAGTGATGCTTTGTGGGTGGAGATGCACTTATTTCCCACGTCGCTAGTGGCTTGTTCGCTACCACGCAGGGATCGTACAGGTATCGGACGAAAATCGTTTTATGTATAGCAGCGCCGTTTTGATAGTGGCCTTGTATATAGAAACGGAGGGAGTAAAAGACTTGTGCTCGTTGCTTAACAACACATGAATATAGAACATAATTAATCTTGAGATACTGAGAGTCAAGGTACACATGGATACCAATAATAGTGTCAACAGCGATGAGATGGGCATCAGATCGATCTAACAGTTTAGTTAACATCCTAGCAAACGGTTAAAAACGGGAACATCACGTCATGCAGCCACAAGGATGATAAATCAGGTTAACTGATCTCGCTTCTGCCGCAAGATTATTGCAGCCCAGGTTTGTCCAGTGCACAAGAGCTTCTCCACTGACGCGGCAGTTCCCTAAAGATCTGCGCCGAGCTGACTTGATTTTGTTACTTCCACGAACTGCAGGGCAACCTGTAAGAGGTTGTGGCAACTCATCAATGTGAAATGAGCAAAATGTCACATCTCATCCATAAATAGATACAGGTGGATTGGTAGAAATCATAAACAGAAGAAACTTCTGGTGGTACTATAGTGCACCACAAAAGTTTGCACTATTTTGCATAAATAGGTTCTTTCAGTGCTATTGAATCAATTCTAGCTAGTTTAAATGGGTTAGATAGTACCCTTAATTTTGCAGTTGTCATTCTTCAAGAGTTAACTTGATATATGGCCATTCTCTAATAAGGGTGGCAAGTACTGATTTATCACAAGCACAATTAGTTTTAGCAGTATTCCACATTTAGTGACACATGGCTATTCTGCTTGCCAAATGTGCCCTATATTTCGCTAATTTGAGAAGTACGAGAAATAGAGATATGACATGAGATTCCAGATTTCTGGTCCTAGTTTTACCAGTTACCGTGATCAAAATGATGAAGATCCAATGGGATCGCAAATTCCACAATGCTGAGAGTTATTAAGTACGTACAAGTATAATTTATTTTTAATCAGATTACAAAAATCATGTTATTTTATGATTTTGCAATTTGTGTGGTTTCAACTTGACAAGGATGCTAATTAACCCATGTTAAATTCAAACACCAACAACAATATTTCTTTTTCTCTCAAATCTAAATGGCACAAATGCAGTAGCGCTAAAATGCTAACTGGGGTTAACGTAAATATTATGTGGTCAGGCTTAAGCATAACAGATGAATTCGACCTTAGTACAGGATAGTAAATAGCTGGCAGGATACAATATTTTATGAAGCTCTCTACAGTTATGGATCCACATCTAGACCTATTTAGATAGATCCAAAGTACAACAGAAGGCATGGTCATATGCTTGACAAAGGAATACAACCTTAAGAGGTAAATATTGAAGGGCAGCCTAAAATTGATCAGGTTTTTATTTAGTTTAGTTGTACGGATTTATCAACAGAGCTTGGCTTATATGATTATATCCACATCCATATCAATCAGACAACCCCAAACCATATCTATAGCATTGTCCACTGATAGGTATGTGACCAAAATATAGAACTATATGATTCTACATTCACAAGATGTTTTTTAGTGGTCGTTCATCAAGATTTGACAAGTACGTAGAAAAAACGGCGAGCATAGAAACTTACGCCAATTTCAGGGATACATCTGAACCATCATCATTGTCCTGTGAGCTTCCGGAGTTCACTGCAGTCACGACAGATTCAGCGGACTGTCCATCCTCAGCAATAATATTTTCAGTGTCAGCAACTACTATCTTGCCTGGTATTGGTATCTGGGATACCTGCATCCAGAAATAAGAAAGAAAATAGAGATATGTATTCAGATGGACTGGACCGAAAAACAACAAAGATGCCAGCCAAAGAAGGTTCAGTTCATACTTGGTTTCTCAGTTGCATGTTCTCCTCTGCCAGCCGTGAGCTCTGATAAAATATGTAAGTGGCACAACATGTATATTAGTTTTACATCTCATGTCTCAACTGACAAGGAAACTTAAATCCGATATATCTCTCATCCTTTATTTTTAATGTTTCATCTAATTCGGTAACTCGTTAGCTTCTTTTTCGAGATTGACGGGGGGAATAAATCCCCACCGCTTGTTTCATTCATCGAAAGTAGCCTGGCGGGCCATGTTCTTACAAACGGATGGAGAAATTAGAGGGGATACAAGGGAAGAGATGACAATGAAAATACATGAAAAAAAGACAACTAGAAAAGGAAGCAAGAGCCACCATGAGAGGCACAAGAGGTGAGGGGTTCAGTCGAGGGATCACAATGCCAAGACTCGGCAATCAGCCTAGCGCACCGCACCGGCGTGCGACTCGAACCCCACCATCATCATCGGCGAGTATCAAGCCTAGCACCCAGCACAAACCTAGACAGGGAGCTCCGCCACGGGAGGTCGAGACGACAAGCAAGTTGGGGAGGCATCAATTGTGTCATCATTGAGCAAAGGTGAGCCAAGACGCCACCAAGAGCCCGAAGCTGTCCACACCGCAACGGCAACCATGGGAGGGTCTTGGGCAAGCACATCCATGTGGCCGAGACCACGTGAAGGCCCGCCGAGGAGAGAAACACACCACCGTCGGCCCTGAGCTGGCCGCACCAATACCACCAAACGCAGCAGCAACAACCCCATGCAGCAGCAAAAGCCATCGTTTGGGTCTCCAAGATGACGCCTCCAAGGAGGAAGTGTTGTCGAGGGCACAACACCGTCATCCGATCCGGCAAGCCGAATCATGGGTTTTCACCCGGAGACCACAAAGCAATAAACTGGAAGTGCTCAAGCTTCACAACGGCACCTCCTGCGAGGAAACAATACCAAAAGACACTGCTGCCGCCGGCAACGACAAAGTCGATGCAGGGTTCTCACCCTGAGTTTGAGCACATCCCAGTCGACCACCACCACAAGCCGCCGCAGCCTCCACACCTCGCGGAAACCACCCGCGGCAAAGCTCCAACACAAGGCGCCGGGTCCACCAGAGCCGCCGGACGCAGCACAAGCACCGTTCCCCGCCGAGCACCATGCCGGCTAGGAGCAGAGGAGTGCTGCCCGAGGCCAAGAACCACCATGGTTCCGGGCTGCAGCCCTGCATCTCGCACCCACGCGCACCGTGCGCGCCACCGGGCGGCTGCCGAAGAAGGCCGGACCGGAGTGCCCCCAGCGCCGAGAAGGGGAGGGGGGATCTTGCTGCTGCAGCGCCGGCCCATCCGGGGCGCCGACGCACACGCCGTCAACCGACAGCGCCCCCGGGGCCGGGATCGACGGCCGGACCGCCGGGGCGCGGAGAAGGCCCGAGAGGCAGCAGAGCCCCTACGGCCGAGCAAAGCACCGCGAAAGGAGGCACGGGGAGGGTGCAGCGCAGCCCCGCCGCCGCCGTCGGATGGCCGGGGAGGCCACCGGCGGCCTCCAAACGCACGCCGCCGCCGGCGCAACTTGACGAGAAAGGGGACTAGGGGCTCTCGCGATGCCCCCACCAAAAGCTGCAGCGAGAAAGCGCCTCGCCGCCGCCATCCTCGGGAGCGCCGCGGCTTTCCGTCAGCTCTCTCAGGCGACGGCGAGGACAGGGGATGGGGCAGGTGGTAGTGGCGGCTAGGGTTTTCAGGCGCCTCCCGAGCCGCCCTGGAGAGAGCGACGCGGGGGCCTGGGCGTTTTCCCGTTAGCTTCTAGGAGCCTAGTGAACCCTTCCAAAAAATAAGTGCAAGTATTTCCCTTGATATAGGCGCCACAATGTGGAAGCTAGTCCTTAACCTCGACTGATGAATTTGTAAATGATCACAGGTCAATGAGAACAGCTACCACTTGCCACTGAGTTTTTGTTTCATTGAATGGGTAGCTTATTCTTTCTTCTCAAACCAGTCAAAAAATTAAGTTTATAAGGTGCAAAGGGACAGCTAGTTTAATGGTATGATCTGGTAAAATGAATCCATATGTACAGCATAAGGATACTTCCAAAATGTTAGATATGCATATAGTAATGTATTGGACAAAATGGATGATATGAAGACCTATCCATTTACACACGAGAATCCAGGAAAGAAAATTTGATTGCCTAGCTACTGGAAGGCATAAAGCTAAAAAATACAGTCCACATATGCCAACACTAAGTTTCGTATTATCTTCTCTCTTATTTAATACTCAAGCTACATGCTATATTTCCTGCATCTTCTGAAAGGACGGGGCAAAAGCATTCAGACTTTTGGTGAACACATCCCTATTTTTCTAATTTAATATACAAGTTTTTGACCAAGTTGTAACTATTCTTGTCCTACTCTCCAACCCACAATAACATGGTATAATTCTTCTTTACTTGTGGAAACTACACTAATTAGATATTTACACACAAATGTTTTATAAATAAAGAATCAGTCGATGTAACATCAGAAGCAGCCTGGATCGTTCACCTCCCTAGTTTTATAAATAGGCACTTCCTATTGTAAAGATAGTCTCCTCATAGTTTTGCATTTGCTGTAGACCATTAGTTCTGTACAGATTTTGTAAAGTTTTTAAAACATTCTCGTGATCATAATAATACAGTAAGGCTTCACTAGCGTTCGACGTAAAAGAACTTTCAAGAAGCATTTAATTTCTCAGAACATGAGAAGCATGTGTAGATGACATTAGTTCTTCAAAAATAAAATCAATGGTTGTTCATGTACAATGATGACTAAAGCAACAAGTTATACCTTTTGCTGTAGTTCATTCATCTGCTCCAAGAATTGTTGATCCTGCAAAATCGAACAACCCACTAAACAGTTGCTCATTGTGAGCCTGAAAAGAAGGGAACTGCGAAAAATGACATGTTCAGTTAACATACTTTCGTCTGAAGCACCTTGTGCAGACCAGTTTCAAGGTTCTTCTCCAACTGCTGGAGTTCATCGACACTCAACCCCTCAAGCTCCTCACCTCTCATCTGTCTATGGGTTGGACAAGAACAATCAGTATTATACATTGAATTGCAAAACAAATTCAGTGTGGATCACGTAAAAACATAATGGGATAGAGCATAACCTAAGTCGACGACTAGCTTCCGCAAGCTGATCGTTCAAATTTTCGTACTTGCTATGTTCCAACTGAAAACGAAAAGGTGCATGTTAATATAACCAACAAAATAGAAATGCACCAGCATGCTAGTACCAACTTGATTAACAAATATAACTAATTAATAACCACATAGCAACTATACTCATTAAATACGAGTACTCTTGATGGATTAAGAAAAAACACTCATATGCATAGATTACTACTTCACTAGCACATAAAATATTTCTCGCGTTCTCTTACAACATGGAGAATCATTCCATGAACCCACAATAAAAATTATAGACATGGACCATCCAAACAAAATTTGTTGGGCACAAGCGTGGTATTTAATAGACATGGAGTATCAAAATCGATTAATAAAAAAAACAAGTGCACCGTTATAACCTACATAAACAGGAACAAATCCATCATTAGATCATGTCATTTGAAACCGTTGTTCCAACTTTCAATTAATTCTTCATTACCTCTTACAGTATCCAAGTAAAAATCCGCTTCAACGGTTTTTATGGTACATTCATATGACCACAAGATTTTCTGTTCCAGGCTATATCATAATATTAGTTACGTCGATTCTTAAGTATTGGGATGCTAAAAACACAGTATTTTGCTAGCTACTCCCTCCGTTTTTTAATATAAGATGTTTTAGTATTTGTCCACATGCACATGTACACAAATGTATGTAGACATGTATTAGTGTACATGTTCACTAACTTAGTATGTATCTAGACAACATGTGCAACACCTAAAACATCTTATATTAAAAAAAAGGGAGTAGCTAGCAACAAAGGGGAAATAAGTGATTATTACGTTCAAGTCAAGGGAAGGCTGGTCTGCTTTTCCCAGGTTCTTAGAATGTGTGCTGTACTTGTCGATGATCTCATTCATACTGTCCAAGAAAAGGCAAATATCAGTACTGTAGCAACCTATAACAAGTCAACAAAAGTAAAGTGACTAAACGATCATTTCATAAATATACAGAGGTGGACATACAACCATTTTACAGTTCTTAGTACAGAGACCATCACGTATAGTTAACAAAAACTGACAATACACAAAATATATCAGAATGATATTTTTTTGCAATATGCAGAATAATTAGAAATCAGGAACAAGAGTTCGGTGTTAGGTTAAAATGAAGAGTGAAGTCTGATGTTAATAAAGAATCTAATAAAAAGCTAGTTCATAACACTCCATCAGTCTATGTATGCAAGGTCACGTCGTATTTCGTCCTAACTTTGACTAATAATTTTACGAACAACATATGAGTTAATAAAAATTAATGGTTAAAGTTATACCCAAAATATGAAGTGGTTGTCGTTAAAAACAGATGAAGTACTATAACCATTATACTTTAGTGCCAGATTGAACTAAACAAACAGACAAAAACTAAAGCCGGTGTTAAGTGTATAAAGCACTAACTAAATACTCTCAGCAGCAAGTACCACTCATCTCAAAGTTCCTAGAAGTGAAGTAAATATAATGACTTGCGGAGGGAATTAATTGTGGATTTGAATGTCCTTATGTTTAGCTCCTATAATTTCCTGCTAATAAGCAAATGGGCCATACCAGTTTCATCATGATTCTATCTTAACGAAATGTTTATTAATAATTCAGTTAATTTAAACATGTATTACTAAGATCCAGAATTATCCAAGAAATTTGAAACACCCGTGACTCAAAAAAATATTGCCATTGTTTAACCAGAAGATTACTGTTTCAAGTAAAATAAGTTGATATCATCAGCACTACACTATCTTATCACCTGATACACGTTTAAAAGATGTTTGAATAATCGACATCCACATGCATGCAACAAATGAAGACAACTCAAATATGATTTCATAGTGGTATATAATGTGTACAGCTGCAGAAACTTTTCATTGGCAATATATACAGCACAACTAAGACAATTCATAAATTCCTTCATCTGGTGACATGTAATTGCAGCAGATAGTAAGTTACAGAACTGTGAAGGCACCATTTTTAAGTAACGTAAGAAATCCCAAAAAGAACATGATGCGCAAGATGCTACTGTGTTACTAGAATAGTATACTACGTAGTACTAGCTAGCTAGCTAGCTAGGAAAAATTATCCCCCAACAGCCGCATTGAAGGGCAACGAACAAAACATGAACAAGACTAAAAGTGGAGTGCATCAGCACAACAATCCAAGGATCACAAATATCTATGCTGGCTTTGAGGAAGCCTTCACAGTCGAACCAAGGAAAATGACTCGGGTGACGAACAATGCGTGTAAATAACGTACAAAAAATATCTTAATTTAGAAGTACAGATAAACAACTGCACGGGACCCGAAGTCCCCATTACAACCGATCGGCGGGCAATGCGACGTACAAGCACATAAAATCACAAGCCCGGCCGTACGCCATTAGCAGGCGCAACTTTTGCCCACCGGAGCACTCGAGGAGGGAGAGGCACACACAGTCTTCAGGAAACCACAACGCACCGACGACGATACACAGCAAATAATAACACGGGCGACAGCAAAGCGGCCTCTCGTGAGAGAAGACCACCCCACTGGGATACACACACGGAAAATCTCAGAGAAAAACGAAAAATCTGCAACCAAACAAATTAAGGAGTAGGTGCTACAGTAGATAAAATAAAATCCCCATTCCGTCAGAGACGCCGGTCCCGAGCGCGACCAGAAAAAATCCATCGCCAGGTGACGCGATCCGTCTCCGCTAGCACGTCGCGCGATCTCCAGCGCGACGCGGAAAACCACAGGAGACAGGCGCGGAGCCTGCGGGGAGGCGCAGCGTGAAGAACCCTAGCCAAACAAACAAGGCCGTATCCTCCTGCGACGGGAAAGGGAGGGGGAGAGGAGAGGCGGCTAGATCTAGCCTAGCCGCCGAAGGGAAACGGCGCGAGACGGGGCCGGGAGGGGACGCACCTGGAGCTGGCGAACTGGGAGAGCTTGCCGGTGGATGAGAAGACGATGAGCGCGACGTCTGCGTCGCATAGCACGGAGAGCTCCTCGGCCTTCTTGAAGAGGCCCCGGCGGCGCTTGGAGAAGGTGACCTGGCGCGCCGCCGCGCTCTCTATCCGCTTTATCTCCCGCCTCTCCCGCGCCATCGCCGACGGACAGACCGACCGATCTCCAACTCCGTTCCCTCCCCGGTCCCCCAACACCGAAGGACGCGGAGGCGGGGTAGCGCGCGTCGGCCGGGCTCCGCGGCGCGGTTGTGATGCGATGGGGGCGGAGAGAGGGAGGGAGGGATGCGAGAGGAGAGGAGAGGAAAGGAAAGGGGGAGGTGGAGTGGAGGAGGCGAAGCGGGGGTTGGCCGGGTCTCCTATTGGCAGACTGCTAAACAAAAGCGAGCGAAAGCAAAAGCCCGGAGCGAGCCCACGCAAAGCGACGCGGCGCTTAGCATAAACAAAGCGATCAGGACGTGGCCGGCCCAGTCATTGTTTATGCATGTCGACGGGAAGTGGGGCCCGCCGGATGGAAAGCAGAGGATGATGATGCTCGCTGTCGCTGGCCGTCCGGCCGGGAGTAGAGTAGAGTAGAGTAGTACTCGCTCGCTGGTTCACATGGGGGAAAGGGGGGAGGAAGGGGAGGGTGCCGGAAATGGAAAGGGTGGCCGGACCAGAACAGTACTTACTGTAGCAGGCGGCCGTGCTCCTCCTGCTGCTGGGAGGGAAGGCCGGAAAGGCGGAGGGGGAGAGGGAAGGAATGCCGAAATGGAAAGGATAGGGCTAGCTGCGCAGCTACGGCTCGTAGTCGTAGGGGTTGCCGTCCGTGGGATTGATTCTCTCTCGCCGTGCCTGCCTCTCCAGTCAGTGCATGGGAGCACGGCCGTAGTACTGCAGACGCCCGGATTCGCTGTTCCGGCGGCAACCACTCTGTGCGCGCCCATCTGTGGCTACTTCCTCCGGATCTCCATGGGTTCCTTGCGCTGGTTTTCCTTTAGCTATCGCGGTGTATGTTGGCTCTGGTTTTACTTTTGCGGCTTGCTCCTCTCGTCAACTACGCCGGCCATCTTTTTCCGATGCTCCGCTGCTCTTGCTGAAGAGGATAAGTTTTTTTTTCCGACACAGTTACCAAGAATGCACACAAAGAAAGGAAAATTAGTGAATCATCCATCTATAAAACCGGTGTAAATAAATCGGCCGTTCATCAAGAATTATACTTGTACTCTTGGTGGTCGACGGCAGAAGGAGGGCTGAGCAACAAAAGGGCTAAACAGGTAATCAGTCGTTATATGGCTGGTACCACAGGGTGCAAGCCGACTGGCATATTTAACTCTGTCCCATCCGCGCCTATTGGCAATACTAAACTCGGCGTACGTACAAAGATCGTGTCCTCAGTGGTTATCTTGTGACGCTTTTGGCACTAGTTTCGTCGTAAAAAACGGTGACCACATCGATCGATCTGGCACGGCTCAACTTGCTGGATGTGCAAAAGGAATCGTTTCTTTCTAAGAAGAGGATACGCTATCTTAATCCATGCCAGCCGCGATCGAAACGAAGCACACCGTCTGGAGCCACGCAAAAGCTGGCGTCGCTTTCCACACGATATCTTCGCGTATATTTTTTATTCTCACTACAGGAATGAAGACCTATGTCGACGGCCTTTTGTCGTCGGCATGGCCCTGAAAGCCGTCGGCATAGGTTGTCGGCGTAGGTGCCCGTAGGCACAGCCTAGAAAGCCGTCGGCTTAGGTTGAGCCGTCGGCATATGTTTTTAAAATTATTTTTTCCAAAATTTTTATTTTTTTTTTAAATAATTTTTTTATTTTGTAGGCTGTGCCGACGGCAAAACCGTCAGCATAGGTTTCCAAAATTATTTTTTCCAAATTTATTTTTTTATTTTATTTATTTTAATTTTACACTGAAATTTCAATTTTTTTTAATTCCCAATTAGCCACACACATTATCTCTAATTACATATTACACACAATCTAAGGTCAAAGTACTTACCCCGGTCAAACTTCCCGTTCGGTCACCCATCCTCAAATTGCTCCACCCAAGCATACTTAACTTTTGAGTTCCTTCCAAATTAGCTTCCAGATGAGATGTTATAACTTACTGATATTAGTATCTTATCAACCATATTAACCCATGGGTCATCATGTTACACTTTTTATTGTTTAAATTTTGAAAATTTAGTTGAATAAATAACAATGATTATGTAATAATAATATTTGAATAACTCATATCTTTAAATCATTTTTTCAACCATATTCTCCTTTTTACATTTAATATGGAATAATTCACATCTTTAAATCCGTAAATCAAAATTTAACAAATAAAATGTCTAAATCGATTAGAAAAATGAGAGGAATCCAAATATGACATCCATATCATCTTTTTCATCATGTATATAATTTTTGCAACATATTTTAGAAAAATGACTTTATGCCTATTTTCCGAAAGTAATTGAATTTTATGTGAAAAAATAGTCAAAAAATGAAAACATTTGGCATGGAGTACTTTTATGTGTACTAGTTGCTAGCATAAATTATAAACTTGATTTTGATAAAGTTTACAAAAAACTTCTTCACAAAAAGGTCATAAAGCATTAAGAGCTAGAAAAAGATTTTACCGGTAGCTGGATAATTAGCCTACCTGGCTCCTCCGGTCGTGTTCTCTGTTAAAAATATTAATCTTCTTACTAAAAATGTTTGGAAACTTCTGGGACCAATAATGGTAGCTTCACCTTGCTATTGACTCTTTGTTATCATGGTGTAGATGGATTATCTCGATCGCTTGTAAACTATTCCATCAAGTTTCCACCACCCTGAACTAAAATCCCTAGAAGCTCCCTTATGCAGCAGGGCCTTTTACAGGAGGCTGCATGTAAGTATGAGCATAGAGTTCAGTTAATAACAGAGCTGCAGAATGGAACATATATTTCTGTAATGTTTTGTGAGCTACATAAAGGTAAAACAAATGGCTTGATTCTTCTGCACTATGCATTTGTTGCAGGAGAGTAAAGGAATTTAGCTGCTGAACCTACCTGTAACAAAGCTACAACATGTTAGCGTTAAGACTGTACTTCGACTAATAAAGCGGTGAAGTTTTATTAATAGGAATTCAGGGCACTTCCAAAATCCGTGGCACACACTGGAAAAACCTTCAAAATACTAAAAGATTGATTATATGTATTAATGGTACATAATTACTCTGCTTCTATTGATTTGTATTGGCATCCAGAAAAAATGTTGGCATTAAGCTATCAGCTAATTACTCTGTTTCTTTTGATTTGTGTCGGGAGCATCTGCATCCAAAATTTAGTACCAAATCAATCCTGATATTTTCCTTTTGTCGTTAAGAATAAAGCCTCTATTCGTGCCATACATCTTATAAGCATACTTGTAAGATTCGGTTTGGGGGTGCTAGATGAGAGTCCTGTTGTGTACAAGTACATATTGTTGAAAACTGGAGTCACTTGATATTCCGTCTCTTTGCCTGATCTAATTAAGCACTCGTCATGTCAAATTACTTGGAAACTTAAGTAGTTGGCCAATGGAAATGATTATTGTTAGCACCCTTTCATGTATGTCGTATATATTAGATCTGCATAAATGTTTGCCTAACTGTATGTCCTATATACTTGTGATCAGGGAGCTGTTTGATAGGCTGGGCTGGCGCTGGGGACGACAGCCGCAGCTGTTCCCGATGTTTATATGAAATCCATATAGTTAATATGAACTTTCTGGGAGAGTTTTGTTGGGCTAGAGAAAGTATCAGGTGACAACAGATCCATAGAGTGTATAGTGCATGTCACGTTCAGGATTTATATTGATATTTATTTGCATGGGATTTCTTCTAATCTGAATTTTTTGTTGTTGCGTTGGAGGCTCCAAGAACACTACTAACTGCAAGAACTGTGATGATTCTGTTGTAAACGTCACACATGGGATTGCTTACATTACTACTATTTAGTAGCCAAAATGCTTAATTGATCTGTGCATTACCTTTGATTAGGCGATCAGTCGTTCACAGTAATTTAGTGCTTCAACACTGCTAACCTTTTTCACCCTTTTATATTGTTGGTGCTATTCACGGTTTCGCACTGGCCGCTCAAGGCTATGACTTACTGGCAAGAAGAAATGTGACCATAACAACCAGGCGACCCTTCTTTCTCTTATCATCTCCACTACTAATAAACAAGCAAACTTGGCTGGAAAATCAAATCTTGACCATCCATGTAAGCTCATCAAACGGCTCAGAATCATTTGTTCTCCCCACCCCTCTTCAATTACCCTCACATTACGCCTGCCATATATACACAACATTAATTGCTCTCACATCACGCCTGCCATATATACGCATATAAAAATAAACTGCCCGCTTGATTGACTCCGAAATTACGGGGGAAAACAATCGCTCCTGTTCATATGAGTCGATCAGACGAATAAAAACACCCTGTTCTCCCTCCCGGTTTTGACGCGCTCCTTCCAACCTAGCCCCGCACTGGCTTGCTGGGACGACGGATGATCAGGACGTCACCGACGTCACCGAAAATCCCCTAACGCCGCCGTGCACGGCGGTGGCCGGGAAAGATTGATCTCGCCGAGATCGGCAATGAGATGGACAAATACTTCCTCGAGGTAGCCAGCGTACGCACCGGTGTAGCTGCGTGCATGAGAGGCCCAGATCAGTGATACGCCGTCCGCCCGCCCACGCATATCACCTCGCTGAGCAAATCCTAAAAACGTGCGAGTAACTACATCTTCTGCAGGTCAAGTCTCCACTACTAATAAACAAGCAAACTTGGCAGGAAAATCAAATCTTGGCCATCCATGTAAGCTCATCAAACGGCTCAGAATCATTTGTTCTCCCCACCCCTCTTCAATTACCCTCACATTACGCCTGCCATATATACACAACATTAATTGCTCTCACATCACGCCTGCCATATATACGCATATAAAAATAAACTGCCCGCTTGATTGACTCCGAAATTACGGGCGAAAACAATCGCTCCTGTTCATATGAGTCGATCAGACGAATAAAAACACCCTGTTCTCCCTCCCGGTTTTGACGCGCTCCTTCCAACCTAGCCCCGCAGTGGCTTGCTGGGACGACGGATGATCAGTCTTCACTACTAATAAACAAGCAAACTTGGCAGGAAAATCAAATCTTGACCATCCATGTAAGCTCATCAAACGGCTCAGAATCATTTATTCTCCCCACCCCTCTTCAATTACCCTCACATTACGCCTGCCATATATACACAACATTAATTGCTCTCACATCACGCCTGCCATATATACGCATATAAAAATAAACTGCCCGCTTGATTGACTCCAAAATTACGGGGGAAAACAATCGCTCCTGTTCATATGAGTCGATCAGACGAATAAAAACACCCTGTTCTCCCTCCCGGTTTTGACGCGCTCCTTCCAACCTAGCCCCGCACTGGCTTGCTGGGACGACGGACGATCAGGACGTCACCGACGTCACCGAAAATCCCCTATCGCCGCCGTGCACGGCGGTGGCCGGGAAAGATTGATCTCGCCGAGATCGGCACTGAGATGGACAAATACTTCCTCGAGGTAGCCAGCGTACGCACCAGCGTAGCTGCGTGCATGAGAGGCCCTGATCTGCGATACGCCGTCCACCCGCCCATGCGTATCACCTCGCTGAGCAAATCCTAAAAACGTGCGAGCAACTACATCTTCTGCAGGTCAAGTATGCTTGAGTTGGGGAGGAGTAGAACGGCTTACAGATGACAGGCCTGAATCTGATGGAAAGACACAGGCCGTTCGAGCCGTCAACATCTGGGATGACGCAGGTACACAGTGCATATACATGCACTAAATTGGAATTGTTTTGGTTCAATGGAGTCCTGAATGTTTCGTGTTTTCTTGTGGAATTAACTAATGCAAGAGACACTCAGTCCGTCACCAACACGTCCCGATCCGTGAAGGTCGGTCGTGCTGATCTTGTTCATGTTCGATCTAACTGGTCAGCGCACGCTCACAACATTCCAGACTGAGAGAACTAATTTTGATTTTTGTTGGATTTTTTTTGTCACTAGGTGCTTATTGCTGTAGTTAATTAGATCACTACGGTACTATAGGTCGGAGTGCAAGGAAATAGAATAAGGTTGGCACATTGCTGTATTTTTATTCAGTCATTTGGATTTCATTCCAATGTTGGCTTCCTTCGAAATTTTAGGCGTATTTTTTTATAGGTGCCCTAGCTGAATAACAAACATTGTTCTTGGATCTTCGTACTGTACTGAACATATGTTTTTCTTTTAAAACTTCTGGCAGGCAGGAGACAGCTATTTCAATCCTAATCGATGAATTTTGCTGACTTCACTCAACTTTCCTCGAGATGAAGTTGACCATTGTTAATGAGGTACTACATTTTATAACAGTTTCTTGGAGTACTATGGTTGGTGAACATAATTTCGCAATCGTCCAAAAAAAATATGCATAATTTTTGGATGTTGAGATAGCACCACAAAGTTAGAACCACATTTCGAACATCTTTTAGATGTAGAATCGACACCCATTATAGGCACGAAGTAAAGAGAAAATGCAGGAATCGGCACCAATTTAGCTTTAACTAAGAATCGTGCGTTGCACGTGCAAACCTACTAGTCAGGTAAATTGGAGTTGCTTTACTATACACATGTAGGGTATGCTGCAAGATCCATGTTCTTTTCCTTAGTTACATTAACACAATAGTATTATTTTTTAGGATTGTTTAATACTTAGGTCCCTTAAATCGGTGCCTAAGGCATTCTTGTGATGGCCCCGCTCCACTTTGGCACTTGTCCATTGTTTTTTTTTTTTTGAAACCGAAGGCAAAAGCTTTGCCTTATCCATTTCACTTGTCCATTGTTGTGTAGCCCTTCCCTTGCACCTTTGCTGACTAGGAAAGTGCCTGTGAGAGGTAGCCATATAAAAGTGTATACTTGTCAAGTTCAAAAACTAGATAAAATTGTGCCCCTCATCAAATTTGTGGTGAGTACAAAAGAAGAAATGCTCTGCTGAACATGTTCTTTGCACAGTCATAAGTCACAAGAGGTTAGAAGGTGTTATTTGCGCAGTCATAATTCATAAATATTTCTGCATTCATGAAAATTGTTCTCAGTTTTTCTGAGCATAGAGAAGTGCTGAGATGCAATAAATTCTATGTACGGGACCAAGATCATTTGCGATTATAAAAAAAGGGACATAATTTGTTTGTCTTACTTATTGTAATTAACTAAATACATATATTGCTAAGCGTAGGAAAATATGTTGAAACTCGGGTCAAGGGTAAGGGATGTAGAGACAGTGTTCCCTTTATAGTTGAGAGTGCCGAACAAATCAGAATATTAGGTAATCAAGTTTTAAGTTTAGTGTCTTATTTCCATGGCCATCTCCACAATTTCCATGTATTTGTGTTTGGATGTCATTCCATGCAGCACACACATAAAGTTACAATTTTACGCATCGGGAGATGCTCATTCTTACTAAGCTTATCTCTCTCGCCTTAATCGTGGCCATCTTGGTGTAACATTCCCATCTTATTTCATATGGCATTTGTTGTATGTCAGGGTTAGCAACTTAGCACACATTTCCCTATTGCGGCGGTAAATTTATATACCTACCTCAAGCTGAGACGTGAGATGCTGGGTTGCAGCTTTTGTATGCCAAGGCTTCTTATTTTATTTACACTTTGCATATATAATCACCAGAAAGATTGTTTCACGAGGTGCTATGATTTGTGCATTGCACTTTTTTCATTTCATGATTCCAGTATTTCCTTTATGTGTTTTATCGACGACGTAACTTGGCGTTAGGTTGCTTATAATTGTTAACGCTTTGCAGGTCCTAGAAGATGGCATTGTAACTACAATTATAATAACAACTCTTATTGTTGTACATCCTCTCTGAAATTCTGTAAACCAAGCATGTGGAAGTATTTTGCCTTGGGACATGTAGTAGTGATAGAGGTGGAATTCAACTTTGCTCTGTTCTTTGGTGCACCAGAGTTGGATTCAGTTTATTTTAATGTACAGTTCGATGGTTTAAACTTGATATTTTCTTTATTGTTGGTGCTTTTTCTGTTCTCAGTTGATCTCATTTGCAGTTAGCAGGTTCAGAATCTAAATTCAGAATAAATGTATATGTATCGGCTTGAATAACCGATAAGCTGATTCATGCTGATGATCGTTGTGCCGGTAGCAAAGTTTCGTCTTCTGGTATTATCGCGGCAGCCGGAGCTGGACATGTTCAGGTTCTGCAGCTTTGTTTTGTCGCCAATGAACGGCAGCTTGGATTGCGCGCGCTCGTTGCTGGCTTAGAATTAGATGGACTTGTGACCTTGTTGGATAGTTTTCCGAGAGAAGTAACAGCAGATACTTTGCCCTACGGCAGCTCTATGTTAGACGAGTCGCGTCACTTCATGTTTGCCTTGAAATGTATGGTGCTTAATCTCATGTGATGGAGATATGTTTACTAAATCAGGAATATATTAGAATATACGTGTCCCTAAAGTACATGGTGTTAGATCCCAGTTTCACTTTCATACCAATGTACCTATTAAACTTACTTATATCCTAATTTGATGCTTTCTTCCAAGCTTGTGTCATTAACGGTGTAATCTGCGTGTTAAACCTTGATTTCTCTATATAGCTTATATTCATGTATGGAATATTAATCATCTATTGATCTATAGAGTACATGAGGATTCCAACCTAAATATTTGTTGAAAATCGGTTGGTATAGATGTTGTTAAGGGTGAATGCATTCCTAGAATCAGCTGTCTTGGCTAGCGCTTTATGATTCATCCTCCTTTTCCTTTATTTAAGAGCTCACTCCGATTCCTTGAGCATTTCGTTTATTAGTGTAATGAACATTTTAATGTAGCTGGAAAATTCTTTTCGAGTACAACCTTATTTGATGGCTGGACAAAGAAAAAATGCACGATTATTTGTACCCCGAGAAGCCCCGATAAGCAAATAACACCTGGCATCTCAGAGCCACTTGTGTGGGTTATCATGGAAGTAACTTCTCAAGAGTTTCTGTAGGTGATTCATAAACCTTTCATTGCCATTGTTCATACATAATCTACAAACACTTGAATCTGATAGGAATGAATCAACCATCACAATTAAGGTGTTCTCACGTTCCGTGTGTACCTTTGTTATTATCCGTCCAACCCATTGTCAATGTACGCAAATGCAACATAGGTTAGGCCGGCGAATTGATTAGGGCATGACAACACCGAACGCGACGAGGTCCAAACACGTCAACACTAAACACATGACAAGGGCAAAAGACAATGTGAATTGTAAAAGGGTTGTTGATCGAAGAAGATAGTGGGCACAAGGAGGACCGCCGAACCCCTAACGGGTAGCCACATCGATGGAAGCGGTATAAGAACAGCGCAAGTCTCAATTGTGGACAACAACATACATGCAAAACACATAAAAATTATGTTTAAAATATAGTTTCGCTTTTGTCTTTTGCGCCAGTATAAGCGCAATATCAGTATGTCATTAGCATTGTGGCAATCGTGCAATGTGAAACTTTCGTTCTCCTCTGTACAGGAGTAGGTCATCTATTATCAAGTAATTTATGTTTGTGTACATTCACCAATTAAAATTCACTTTTAGTTTCTTGATGTTTCATACAGACAACTTTACCATTTTCAAATCACTATCCGTATAAACCAAGCTAAGCGAACATCGACAAAATGAATAATTTTCATCAATATACTATTTATTTTTCATTACTCATATGGGTTCACAAAATTATCGATGATAGTCGCATTACGGCTAAAGAAATCTCAAACACGGACAACAAGATATGGTGAATATATAAACCTTTTTTTTTTTGCGAATGAGAATATATAAAACTTAAGGCTACAATACAGTCTTGCTTACGGATACAAAATTAGGGTATCCAGGTAAATTATCATATTTTATACCACAGGTTAGGTAGTTAATCGAAATATTAGTATGTGCAACACAATCAAATTAGGTTTTATATTTGTATGCATTCATCAAATTATATCCGCATTTACGGACATCTTATCAATCATTTTATCAATCCATAATGTCCACTATTGCCATTTTCTTACTTTTTTTTCCAATACACATTATGGCCACACGAAATTTAAAAACAAGCAACAATATGTGCTAAATATATAAAAACTTAAGGCTGCATTACAGTTTTGATTTTGGCACCTGCGCTCGGGGCGCAACCGGTCATCTTGCGATCTTGCGGGCATGATGTCATCCTCCAATGATGTTGTTTCTATATCATTATTTTCTTTCGTACGGATCCTCTTTTTCTGATATAATACCTTTGGTTGCTTCTCTTAAATACATGTATGATATAATGGTTATTTGTTCTTCTCTATGCTGACCAGTCCTTTTCTGTGCAACCCTATCTTAATTAATGGGTAGTTCTTGTGATGAGCTCGGCTCACAGTTGCCATATCAACAATTTATCAGTATCTTGGTCTTGGCCGCTATCTTGACGTCAGCGGGGGCTCACGGTCTTGATGTACACCGTTACCTCCTGCAGGTTGTCTGCTGTGCCGTCAGGCTGATGTGATGCCCTTACTATGCATATATGTGCTCTGCCGTAGCTTCAACCTGGCGCAACATATTGCCAGTGGCGCAACCGGTCATTTGAACCGCTTTGTACTTCAGTGATTTGCCACAGCTGACTAAGCAAAAGAAAGAAACAACTTAAAATATGTTTAGACAGTGATATGCAGAATACATGCATAGATGACAACACCTATATTTTTTCAACAATAAGTTTAAGCTTCTTGTTATGAGGCGGCTTTCAAAGTAGGTCTTCGTGTACTCACGGCTGAAATACTGCATATGTGTAATAAGATAATTAGACAAATTCATATCCAATTCAATTTTCATTAAGACTAAGAGAAAGTACATATTTTTACCATCTGGCCTTTTCCATCGGCAATGTGTGAATTCACAATATTGCATATATAGAGTGGTGGCTTTGGTTGATCTTGAGCACAGAATTTTTTCTCACATGATCTTTGATATAACATGTAATTCGACTATTAATATTAAATTTTTGCATACAATCTACACACACCTTCAATTAATCATACACTTTCGTGAACAACTGTGAAATTATGTAGCACACTTAATTTATGTTTCTATAATGATGGCCACTGGAATTTACCGCTTCAAAAACAATTAACCTAAATATATTTAACTTAAGGCGACCCTACAGTTTTGCTTTCGGCACCTGCGCCAGTGGCGCAACGGGTCATCTAGTCATCTATAAACATGTATAAGTTTCGAGTCAAATGACCAAGTTATGGTCATCCCTGAGCCATAGTTTGTGATAACGTGCCCATATTTGACACATAGGTGTATCTTGGTATGACAAACAATGTTGCAAAACTGAGATTTTTCAAATTAGTTTTATAAATATCATTTTTTATTTTTTTATTGTCAAAAATGACATTTTTTGTGAAGCAAGTACAAAAAATATGGTGGAAAATGACACCCATCCAATTATCACACAAAATAGACCATATTTTATGGACAATCCAGCAATATTAGAAATTTTCTCGTTTTTTATCTAATTTCGCCTATTTAAATAACGTTATGCCTATTTTCCGAAAGTAATTGAATTTTGAACTACAAGTGTGTGATAGTTTGCTCTGAAATTTTAACAAAATTCATTTTAAGATACGCCAGTAGTGGTTATATCACAGAACCGTTGATAGTTTGGAAAAATGCAACCCCTTTTGATGAATAGGCATGGTGGTCATTTTGACTGTTTTTTCAACAAAATAAAAGAAAGTGAAAAATAGTCAAAAAATGAAATCCTTTGGCATTGAGTACCTTTATGTGTACTAGTTGCTAGGATAAATGATAAACTTGAGTTTTGACAAAGTTTACAAAAAACTTCTTCACAAAAAGGTCAATCATTTATAAATATGTATAAGTTTCGAGTCAAATGACCAAGTTATGATCTTCCCCGTGCCATAGTTTGTGATAATGTGCCCATATTTGACACATAGGTGTGTCTATGTATGGCAAACATTGTTGCCAAAAACAATTTTTAAAAAATTATTATAAATATCATTTTTCATTTTTTAAGTGCCAAAAATAACTTTTTTTATTAAGCAAGTACCAAAAACATGTTCCAAAAAGTCATATACATGATGAAAAAGATGATATGGATGTTATATTTGGATTTCTCTTATTTTTCTAATTGATTTAGATATTTTATTTGTTAAATTTCGATTTACGGATTTAAAGATATAAATTTTTCCATATTAGATGAAAAATAGGAAAAAAACATAGCTGTGCCGACGGCAAAACCGTCGGCATAGGTTTCCAAAATTATTTTTTTCCAAAAAAATTATTTAAAAAAAATATATTTTTTATTTTTAGGCTATGCCGACGGCTTTGCCGTCGGCACAGGTTTCCAAAATTATTTTTTCCAATTTTTTTTTTCATATTAGATGAAAAATAGGAAAAAATAACATAGCTGTGCCGACGGTTTTGCCGTCGGCACAGCCTTGCGTCAAATCTATGCCGACGACTTTACCTATGCCGATGGCCAGGAAGACAGGACGGCCTCACCGGACCCTGTGCCGATGGCCCCGACAAAAAACCGTCGGCATAGGATTTGGCCGTCGGCACATACCCGCATTCATGTAGTGTCTGTCCTAAATGAGCTTAAGTAAACTTTCATCCACTAATGACTCTTAAAAACTTCCAGACAAATCTAGGTTCTCGCATCATGCATATGATATTAGTTTATGTTACTATTTGCACAATGGGTAGTACTCCATATGTGTGGTATCATATACTACTATATTTATTAGGTGGTAGGCTCATCTTGCATTGGAATCTGCTATGTTACGGTATGATACCACTATCACATCTCTCGTCATTAATTGCAGTGACACGTCAGCTTTTTGCCAACATGACATGTATAATCTCACCTATGATGCTCCCATTGTGACTAGTCTTAACTTATCTGAGACTACGAAATGCAGAAAATTCTAAGGGTCCGTCTGGAAGCTTGATATTTTTGTACAGTATTCTGATAATACTCCAGTTTCTATAAATATCAGAGGAGAGAATATTTTTAACGCGTTTGGATCCAATGAATACTGTTGTTTATAAACGGAAGTATGGTACAAAACTAGGGGATTTTTTTGCCATAATGAAAACTTCAGTCCAAACCAGTTTTTTTTTAATAAACTGCAGCATTGTACAAACTGAAGTATTCGTTTTCCAGGCACTCCACTATTTCATTATTGGAATACTGTAATTTTTTTAAGAAAAGGCCTAAATGATTTTAAATAAGTCATTTGATATGACGTCCGACATTTCTCCAAATTTTTGAGAATACATCATTCGACAATGATGACTTATTTGGAACCGTTTTCGCGTTTCCTAATCTCGGATAAGGCAAAGTTCTCAGAGCCTTGTGAGATTTCCAAGAATGCCTCTTTACTGTGGCGTTTTACGGGAAAATCCGGGTCAATTTTTGTTTGAAGGGCCATTAACAGCAACTTAACGTTGCTTAAGCGGCATCTAGAACAAGAGATAGCCGCGACTGACCAGTCAAAGCCGCAACAGTCCCTCCAGCTCTCGTCGCGGGGCGCCTTCGCTTTGCTTTGTTGTGAAATTTGACAAAATTAACCCTTTGCCCAAACTTCATCCAAAAATAACCCTTTTTTCAAAAAAAATCGAAATCTAACCCTTTTGTGTGGCTCCCGTATCGGGGGCGCCACACGTGATGGTGCAACTCCCCCACCTGGGGCGCCACACATGTAGGCACCGCGCCCCCGTCTGGGGCGCCACACATTTGCCAGCGTGGCAAGGCGGGCCCCAGCCCTGGTTAAGTAGCGCCGGCCACTGGGGCGCCACACCTTCATGTGTGGCGCCGGTGTCTGGGGCGCCACACTTTCTGTAAAAGTAAACAGCCCCAGCCCGTGCCCCACCACCTTTTTCTTCTCCCTCACTCTCTTCTCTCACAAAAGCAAGGAAGAACACTCCCCCCAACACACCCCAACACACCCCCCCTCAAATCCATCCTTTTAGGTGTGATTTTTCCGTGGATTCCGGCTCTCCTACGTGCAAGAAGGTACTCTCCCTCATCCTCCTTCTTTTTGTCCAATAGAAATCTTCCAATTTGGAGACATTGTGTAGATCTTGAAAACCCTAGAATTTGAGTATGAGGACAAATTTGTGGTTATTTGTTGATAATATTGGTCAATGTGTGTGGGTATGATGGATATGAAGTGTTGGGCTCTTGATTGTAGGTTAGGGTTAGGGTTTTTGTTAGATGTAGTTAGTGAGCTAGATTTAGTTAGGGTTAGTGCATAATGAATTGATTTAAAATTAAGATAAGTAAATTGATTTTGTTTTAAATGCATAGCTTAGTGCAATGTATCAATCATTTGATGCATCCGGTTTGTTGTAAATTTTTTTAGATGGACAAAATGGTTAGTGTTCATCATGTGGACAAGGAGGCCTTTTTGAAAGGCAATGTGGAGCATGACTTGGAGGAGAAAGTGGTGGTGTTTGGCCATAGTCCTAGGTATGCCGAGGTTGTGGAGAGAGTGCGGATTGCATTGAATTGGACGGATCCAAATGATGTTCTTTCTTTGGAGGGAAGGCATAATGTTGGGTTCGGAATGCATATTCGTTGGAAGATTATGCCTCTCAACTCCGAGTTGTGTTGGAGTGCATATAAGGAGACGGTGGCGGCATCTCAAGACAAGGCTCTTGAGTTGTTTGCCACGAAGACGTTTGACCTAAACCGGTGTGCCTCCGAACATGACGTTAGGAGGCCGGTTCAAAATGAGCCACCTCATGCGCATGAAGTGTACTATCCAACGTCGAGTCCACCTCCAATGACTCAACATGATTTTAGCCAACCAACAATGACCGAACACGAAAGGAGCCAACCTTCAAGCCCAATTCAAAGTGACCAATATGAAGAGTCGGAGGAGGAGAGCGACGCATCGGAGTTTGAGCTTCATAAAAATGATATTGGTGATGTGGAGACAAATTGTAGGCATGAGGACATGGACCATGACATCCCTTATAACCGATGCTATGCATCGGACTCGGATGACGACGGTCCCGAAGAAGATGTTGATGAAGATGGGTTCACTGCTAAAGAAGCAGAAATATTCAAGAAGGTAGTGGGCCGGGATCATCGAACACCATTGTTCCGTGATCTTAGTCTCGCCGATAAAGCCGTGGTTGATGGTGGCACGAGTAAAATTCTTGAACCAAGGCCAACTTCGAAGAAGGATCGTAATCCCAAAAACTATGGAATTGCTGAGGGAGTGAAGTTTGAAAGCTTGTTGGAATTGAAGACATGGCTCAAGGAGTATGCGGTTAAGTACTTTAGACCATACAAAGTGGTTCACTCGGATGTCAAGAAGCGTTACACGGTTAAGTGTGATGACGCGCATAATGGGTGCCCGTGGATTGTGCGTGCAAGACCTATCAAGGGAACCTCTCAATGGGTTCTAAAAAAATGTGTGTCAACTCACATGTGTAGTGGCAATGATGATGATGACAAGGATGCGAAGGACATTCATCGGCAACTAACCTCCGATTTCATCGGCTATAGACTTTCCAATTCCATAGAGGCATTCCCCACTTTTTCGGTGAGGGCTATCATGGACACGGTGAAAGACATGTTTGGTTACTCGGTGAAGTATGGGAAGGCATGGAGGGCCAAGCAAGCCGCATTCAAGATGTTGTATGGTGACTGGGAGGAAGCATACAACCGACTTCCTAGATTGTTGGGAGCTATGGCTGCTACAAATCCGGACATGGTTACGTGTGTGGAGCCCTTTGGCCAAAAGACTAGGGATTACAACGGTGCAACCGTCCGTGTCTTTGGCCGTGCATTTTGGGCTTTCGGGCAATGCATAAGGGCATTCAAGCATTGTAGACCGGTTGTCTCCGTGGATGGCACATTCTTGACAGGCCAGTACAGGGGCACACTTTTGATTGCCGTAGCTCATGATGCTAACGACCGGTTGTTGCCGTTGGCTTTTGCTTTGGTGACGGCGGAGAACCAGGACAACTGGGAGTGGTTCATGGGTCTAGTGAGAACAAAGGTATTTGAGCCTCAAAGAGAGGTATGTGTCATCTCGGACCGCCACCAAGGCATACTCAATGCGGTGGAGATTGATATTCCCGGGCATGCTCCTTTGCACCATCGATGGTGCGTGAGGCATTTTGTGTCCAACTTCTATAGGGCATGCGGAAATAAGGAGCTATCTGATGATCTAAAAGATTGTTGTCTCGCTTTCACCGAGCGGCATTTTGCGAGATTGTACAACAGGTTGCTAACTCTCACATCGCCGGGGGGGCGAGAGTTCCTAGATAGGCATGCGTCTATGAGGCACAAGTGGACTAGAGCATTTGACACGGACGGTAGGAGGTACGGTGACATGACAAGCAACATGGCAGAATGTTTCAACAATGTGCTCAGAGGAGTCCGTGGGTTGCCCGTGACTGCAATAGTTCAATACACATTCGACAAGTTGAATGAGTATTTTCAAAAATATAGTGAGCAAACGTTTGAGCAGATGGAAGGGAAGAACAAGCACAAGAAGAAGTACAAGTATCCACCTGAAGCTGACAAATGGATGACATACCAGTTAAGGAAGGCGGAGACCAATACAGCCCAATGTTTTGACAACAACGAGTGGATTTACCAAGTCAATGAGCCAGGAGGCACCACGGTAGGTGGTGTGCAACACGGAGGGCGTGCGTGCAAAGTCTTGCTAAAGCAATGTTTGTGCTCGTGCCAGAGGCCTCAGTTGCTTCATCTCCCTTGCTCGCACTTGCGGACGGCGGCACGCATTAGAAAAGTGGGATACGTTGATCCGGTTAGGTTGTCCGAGTACTCGATCGAGGCTACCAAGGAGACATGGGCGGGCAGATTTGAACCTTACTTTGACCAATCACAATGGCCAGAATATCATGGCATTCAACTATGGCCCGATCCAATACTGAAGGTGACGACACGGGGAAGACGGAAGACAAAACGTTTTAGAAATGACATGGACGCATGGGGTGCAGGAGGTCTCCGAGAGTGGGGCAACCAACATTTTCAGGAGCCTCGTGGTAGTGCCCGTTGTGGAGAATGCAATCGTGGTGGGCACAACGCTAGAGGCTGTGGTCGAAACAAGAGATCGAAAGGTGTCCAACATGGTGGCGGTGGTGGTGGCGGTGGTAGCACAAGCCATCATGATCATTCTCAACATGGCGGTGGCGGTGGTAGCCAACATGGTGGTAGCCAACATGGTCATTCTCAACATGGCGGTGGCGGTGGTAGCACAAGCCACCATGGTGGTTGGCAACATGGTCATTCTCAACATGGCGGTGGCGGTGGTACATCAATGTTTGACGAGCTAAGAGGGGGTAGGCGTCGTCGCCGTAGAGGTGGTAGACTTAGATGATTGGTATGACTGAAATTTTTTTGGTTGTTATTTCTTATTTTCAATTGTTCCATTTTACTATGAACTAAGTTCAAACTTGCAATTTTGTAGGGATGGTTCTTATTTTCAATTGTTCCATTTTACTGTCAACTAAGTTCAAACTTGCAATTTTGTAGGGATGGACTGTTCCGATCTGAAGGAGAAGCCGGTGGCATGGCAACACAGCATTGACAGTCGAGTCGGGCACGATGCGCCGACTTGTTGGTGTGGTGACGTTTGCAAGATGAAGCAGTCCAGCGATTGGGACGATAGAAGAGGAAGGAGGTTCTGGATGTGCCCGAACTATGCTTGGGAGAAGCCGAAGCCAACAAAAAACAAGTCGAAGCAAACAAAACGCAAGACAAAGCAAACCAATATTATTGAGCGTCCGCTGGTAAATGTCTCCTCCGCCTCTCTTGTAAAGAATTTATCTTTATCTAGTTGCATGTTTTGACTCGATATTACGTTTGCAGTCACCTCCGCCTATTTGCCAATACTACCGGTGGATAGACTTTGAGCAAAATGACCTCTACCGGTGGGAGGTAAAAACTATGACTGACAAGGCGTGGGAGCGATTCTGGGAGAAAGATCGTGAAGAGGAGCGGGCCAAGAAGGAGAATGAGCAAGCGAAAATTGAGGCACTAGAGGCTAAGAACGAAATGATGCTCCGCGAGATGGAGAGGTGGGAGAAGACTGAGAAGGCACGTGTTGCAAGGGAGGCGTGGGAGGCGGAACGTGCAAGGGAGGGGCCGTTAGAGGACGGAAGGTATCATGAGGCGTGGGCGGCGTTTGACGGCGAACTTGGAAGGGAGGGGTCGGGAGGCCAAGGTGAAGGTGCTCGCCGTGCACGAGAGGAGGCTCAACCTGAAGGTGCTCGCCGTGCGCAAGGGATGTTGGATGCGAGAAGCCGTGCACAAGGGATGTTGGATGCCAAAAGGCGTGAGAGGGAAGCACAAGAGGAGTTGGATGCGAGAAGGCGTGAGAGGGCTCGCCGTGCACGAGAGGAGGCGGGAGGACAAGGTGAAGGTGTTGGCCTTGCACGAGAGGAGGCGGATGCGAGAAGGCGTGAGAGGGATCGCCGTGCACGAGAGGAGGAACGAGCGGAACCAGACCCAGCGAGGCGCAAGGGCAAGTATCCACGTCTTACTCAGTAGGGACAATGTAATGTCCTAGACTTTGTGTTTGTGCGAACCTTGTAATGTCGTGGGCATTTAATTTGCTGGAACCTTGTAATGTCATGCACATTTAGTGTGTTTTATGTTCTTGTGATCTTGATGAGTTAGTTGTGAACCTTGTAATTTGATGGATTTCGTTGAATCATGTAATATGGTGAACTCTTAGTGAATTTGATGAATTTGATGGATTTCTGGAACTGTAGTTTGAAGTGCAGGAAAAACTGACGAAACTGTGTCGCGCGTTGACGGAAACCTGACGAAACTCGACGGAAACTGAACCCGTAACCGCGGCAGAAAAACTGACGAAACTGTGTCGCGCGTTGACGGAAACCTGACGAAACTGTGTCGCGCGTTGACGGAAACCTGACGAAACTGTGTCGCGCGTTGACGGAAACCTGACGAAACTCGACGGAAACTGAACCCGTAATCGCGGCAGAAAAACTGTGCCACGGCAGAAAAACTGTGCCGCGCCGGAGCCGGGGGCGCCACACCTTTAAGCTCCACTCCCCCCGGCGGGGCGCCACACAATTGCAAAAAATTACCACCTCTCTGTCTATTTGCCGCGCCGGAGAGGCCGGCGCCACACCTCTTTGTGTGGCGCCCCAGCTTAGGGCGCCGCACATGTGCAACGCCGGAGCCGGGGGCGCCACACCTTTAAGCTCCACTCCCCCCAGCGGGGCGCCACACAATTGCAAACATTACCACCTCTCTGTCTATTTGCCGCGCCCCAGCGTGCGGCGCCACACCTCAGGGTGCAACGCCCCACCTCCGGCGCTGCACAAGTGCGACGCCCCCAGCTGCGGCGCCACACCTCAGGGTGCAACGCCCCCGTCTCCGGCGCCACACAATGAGATCAGTAAAAATGCTCCAGATTTCATTGCTTAGCACATCAGTAGACATAATAAAAGTTGAAAACAACAGGTATCAGTAAACATGACATAATATCTATACAGAGCATTGATTCAGAACAACAAAATATCAAAAACGACATCAGCAAACACGACAAGTTATAGTTCAACAAGTTCACGATAATGTCCACAACGAAACGACAAGTTCATGATAATGTCCACAACGAAACGACAAGTTCACGAAACGACAAGGTTACGACATGTTTCACGACATGGTTCACGACAAGTTTCACGACATGTCTAACTCCTTTTCCTTAGCCTCCTCAAAGGCTCAGTCGGCGCCGGATCCGCGTTCTTCCTCCTATTCCTAACAGGTATCAGCTTCTTCACCGGTTCTTCCACCGCCACGGGATCTTCCGAGTCCTCTTCCGAGTCCTCTTCCTCCGACACGTGATCTTCCGAGTCCTCATCCTCGGACTCGTCATCGTCGTCACCCTCATCCGCAGCAGGCCCCTTTTTCTTGTAGAGGTAGTCGTCCGGTGAGAAACGCCTGGCAGCCTTCTTCTTGGATCTTAGGTGGAAGGATCGCTGGTATGCCTGCAGGGTCATGTCATCGTTCACATTATCATCAAAATTGCCCTAGAAATGAAAAAATGTAAGCGGAATAATTAGTAGATTGGTTGAGGTTCAAGAAATCATTTTAGGGTGACCGGCATGTAACATATTCATACCTCAACCTCCTCATCATTGGGCTCATGTGGGTTCGAACTAGAAGCATCACCACGGATAGGGGTTGAAGGGGACCTCGAGCGGGTCGGCAAGGCATCATCGCCGCGACAACCAAGCAAATGCGCTAAAGTGCGCAACCGAGTTGCGGAACGCTATGACATTGCAAAATCAATATCTTAGTAGAAATGAACAACAAAATATGCACGAAGCGGAGATCGTCTAACTTACCTTCACAAATTCCCTAATAGCAGCATCACCCTTCTTGCCACGAGGTAACATGGCTGCCTCCTCGGCTGCTACCGCTTGCCGGTCGATCTCATTGCGCTACGAAAACAAACATGTCAACAACTAAACTCTAATTATGATGAGATGAAATAAGTTGGGCAAAAATTACCATAAAGTTCATCACGGGAGCGAAATCAGTCCGGTTGCCTTCTCTTACGGCCTTGTTGTACCGGAGCTCAACAATAGCATCATCGTCCATGTCCTCCAAGAGCTCCTCATAAGCCGGGGGGCATATACGGACACGGGTACGTGCAAGGTACCAACCAAGATATGTGTCGAATGCCTCTTGACGGTACTTGGGGCGATCCCGCATATACACCTTCCGGTCCGTTGCCTCTTTCACCTCGGCATTGAATGTAGTGATGTAATCCTTATGATGCTTATCCCATTTCGTGATCTTCCTCTGCCGGCGCCGGTCCAATCTACATGGTCAACAAATGAAACATTAGTAACTATACTAATACATAAGAAGATTGGGTAAGACAAAATTTGGAGCCTCACTCGTGCAACGAAAACATCGTGTTTATCCACTTTGGCGGTGTAGTTTGATACAACCCAAATTGGCTCATCACACGATGTGGTAGGTGGAACTCAACGGCATACAAGCATATCAATGGGCACTGCATCATCCAAAGATATTCTTCCTCGAAACACTTCGGGTTTAGGGGGAATTTCGGATTCCAACCAAATCTCTCCCCAACACCATAAATCTGCCATGTCACCTATATCATAGTACTCATTTCAGCATGTGCAGTTGGTATTTAAGATACATAGTGATTGAACGAAAGCATTCTAATTATTACCTGCTGGGGGGTCAGCGAGTCGAACTCGTTGATGTACCGCAAGTACTCCTTTTGCGGGTCGCCGGTGAACTCCGCAACCCTGTCCCACTTGTACGCCCATGTAGCCTCCCGAAGCCTCTTGGGATGGTCATGGTCGTTCCAAGGCTTCCATGGCAAAACCTTCGGCCGTCCAACTGAGAAGTGCTCCCACATCCAAACCGAAAGTAGGATCACTGGACCACCGATACCGGCCTCACCGACGAACCGACGACACGATTCATCCAACTGCACATATAGGTATACATGTTAGAATTTCATAACTTTTGCACACACAAGAAACAAAGCAAGATAAATATTTACCTGCCGGTACAAGTAAGCAAGCGCAGCCGTACCCCAGCTTTTCTTACTCTCCCAGCGTGTTAACGCCTTCAGCCACATCCACGGAGCGGTCCGCCCACTACTGTCAGCAAACAAAGTCCTCGTGATCACGTACCACACGTATGCGCGTGCATGATTCTGAATGACCACTTTATCAGCCCCTTCAGGACACTTAGCAAATTTTTCCCGGATCCAAACAAATGAGGCGCCGGCGGAGAGTCTATCCTTGCTAGAGTCATCCTTCTCTGGAGGAGCCGCACCAATAAGGCTGAACATCTGCTCGCGCCACCCATCAGATGCGGTGCTAAAACACACAGGTTTGCCCGTGATGGGTAGTGCCAGGATCATCGACACGTCCTGAAGAGTCACCGTCATCTCCCCGGTGGGGAGGTGAAAGCTGTGTGTCTCCGGCCTCCAACGGTCAACAAGAGCAGTGATGGCCGAAGGATTGAAATTTGGCGTGGACCGAGACACGAGCTGGATGAAGGGAAGGAGTCCAAGCTTCTCGATGTACTCGGTGTACCTCTCGTCGTACGGCATGGCCTTGCCCTTCTCATCAAATTGCAAGGAGGCCTCGTGAGACCGAAGACGAAGGGGGGCAAGTACCTACAAAAATAATTACAAGTTACAACAATGTCCATGCCGAATAGAAATATGAACTAACATCTAAAATATGCAAAACATTACAAATTACCTTTCCCTCCGCAATCTTTCTAGCACGGTGCGGCTTATCATATTGTTCTTCGATAAGTTCCATCCTACATATTTTAAAAAACTACCACTAGTAAGAGATATAAATTTTTCAATATTCATTTCAACCTCATTAGGACATCTACCACATCCACACATACACAACATATAAAAATTATATAGAAATTGAGTAACCACTTTGACCATGCACAAAATCATATCACACATCTATACCGAATTAATTAAAAATCAATATTCATTTCACATGGTAACCACTTTTCAATTTTTTCAATATTCATTTTGACATCATATAGGACATCTACCACATCCACACATACACCACACATATACAATTTACAAACATATCTAGCTAGGTAACCACTTTTACATCCACAAATACACATCTATACCGAATTAATTTTAAAAATGTAAATAAACACTCCACTTGATTAACAACCATTACAACTGCTATACAAATGCTAAGAACCACAAAAAAGGGGCCTCATGCCATACTAATTTCGAAATCTAGGATGAACTAAAATTTCACCTAGTGTGGCAAAAACCGGGCAAATCTGAAACATCTATTGGATGAAACTGAGGGGAACGGAGGAGATTACCTTGAGGAACGTCGGGGAGCCCAAATCCCTTCAGATCGGTGCGGATTTGGTGTGGATTTGAGAGGGGGAGAGGAGGAACCGCAGCCGCCGCCCTTGTTCTTCTTCCTTTCCTTTTCCTCTGTGAGTAAACGAGTGAGGAGACGCGGGTCGGGTCGAGCCGGGCTGGCGAGTCAAAGTCGATGTGTGGCGCCCCCAGCTCCGGCGCGACACAACCACCAGCTGGGGGCGCGGTTCCTTTGTGTGTGGCGCCCCCGGTACGGGAGCCACACAAAAGGGTTAGATTTCGAATTTTTTTGAAAAAAGGGTTATTTTTGGATGAAGTTTGGGCAAAGGGTCAATTTTGTCAAATTTCACTGCTTTGTTTCGCTGCCGATTTGACATGCCGGAGTGGAGGTCGTACGGTCGGTCGTGACGCAGCAGCTGAGCAGGGGAAGGAATCATCAAAGTGCCCACTACTTGCAACCGGTTTTAGCAAGGAGGCCGTGTCCTTTGTCCTGAGCAGATGAGCACCCGCACACACACGCCGTCGGAACTGGGAAACGGCACGAAAGCCTACGATCGAACGACAATGCAAATCCACAAGTGGAAACGGCTACGCCTGCGCGGCGCGAAAGCCTACGCCGATCTTTGCACGCACCGGAGTGCATGGACGGCCAGCCCAGCCCACGGGCACCGAAATTATTGCCGGCGATCGCTACGCATGGGAGCGTGGAAGGAAGGCTGCCGACGCGTCCAATCCTCGGCCGGCTCGAGACCCCAGGTCGTAGTACGCGATGCACGGGCCGCACAGTGCGATCCCTCGTATCGTGCTAGGACGTACGTACGTGGCGGGCAGGCGCTGCTAGTGCTTGCTACTGGCGTCCTGTTCCCGGGTACCTTTCTTCGGGACCAAAAATGAGATGCTGGGATGGCTTTTGGGCACCCCGTGGATGCGTCCTATTAATTCCGGGGTACTCCCTGTGGCCAGTGTAGTGTAGCACTCCCTGTGGTCTTGGGAGTAATTTTTTAAAAAAGACGGGATGGCTTTTGAGTTTTCGAGGGCCACTATCGTGGCACAAAACCCGGTTGTCGCCTAGCGTGATCCATTCAAATGTATATCTGGGTTTTTCTGGCAAAAATATATTTGGTATGATGTGGAAATAAACAAACATATGAAATATTCAGCCTAAAGGACAAACTTGCCCACCTACTTGGGCCTAACTCCGTCCTCCCTCCTCTTTAACGGACAATTCACATGTTAAGCCGCGACAAACAAGGGGAATTTGCCAATTGCCCCATCGCCATTCCCTGCCTGCATCGCGTTTGTCCTCTCGACTACTCTCCAGTGCGGAAATAAATCAATTCCAAAGACCCAAATTTCTGTGGTACACGTCGGCTGCAACATTTCGCGCTCGCCGGAGCAGCTCGAGGCCAAGTGGCTGACAAGAATTAGTTCACCCTTTCACACAATTCTATGATTTTTGCTCCTTCTAACATATCGAGTAAAATACTTGACTTTGCTCGTCACCGCGTGGCTCGCCTGCCCAGACCGATTTTTGCCCCTTCACAACCCACCTCCCTTAGCCCAATTAATTGTTTAGAAAACCTGAGTTGTAGTGGAAATCTAGAACAACAAGCAATTTGGAATGAATTGGTCCAGAATTTCAGATGACCTTATGCATGTTCCTGTTTTGATTTTTTTCAGCTTGCGTAGGAGGGCACAATTGCATTTTTCATTTGGTAGCAGAGTGCAAATAGCGGGATACCCCCTTCGTATCAAAATGTAAAACTTTCTAGACCTTTTGGTTTTGTCCTGATTCATTCCTAAATGGGTGAATCAGCACACCAAAACATTTTTTTACGTATGAATCAGAGAAAACTATTTTTTAAAATTCTTACATTTTGATACGGAGAGGGTATTTTCTTATCATTTTGCTATTTCTTGTGCTCTATGAATTTCATAGTTTTCTTTCCCTGCGCCGTCGTCTGGTATAACTCTGTCAACTCCATGACGGAAAGTCGCCAGCCAGCGGGCTCAGCTGGTGCCCCCACCGTATGATAGATATAATACGGAGAGCGATCGATGGCTACAAATCAATGCTAGTCTTATCCACGAGCTAGCCCTCGAATCCTCGGTCTATAGATCTTTCTGAATTCTGACGACGACCTTTATCATTTTTTTTTTGAGAGGATCGACGACCTTTATCAAACAACGATCAGACACCCACCTACCGCTTTGCGGCCTTTTGGGCCGCGGTTTTGCTCGCGGGTTGCAATGCCACGCTGCACCAAGCACAGAAGAGAAATGGGCTTTCACTGTCGTGTCGGCACTGGCGCCAAGAGGAGGAGGAAAAAAAACAGCTCCCTTTCATGCTACATCCAGCTGTCATGTGTTCACGTTCGACCAGAACCAACCGTGGACGGCTCTAATCCGTGGGCGCCATCCATACGCAATGCGCAGCTGGAACCTGGAAGAGTCGCGTCACTAGCCATAGCCAAGGGTCAAGCAAGACTCGATCCAGCGGCAGCGAAGCTCGCCGCGCGAACGTTTAATACTCCAGTCTCCAGTAGACTAAGCAACCGCCGAAGCAAGGAAGCAACACGACAGCAATCCAGTTGCTCTCGTCGTCTTCAATTCGCCGTGGGAGGGAGGGAACGAGCGAGCAGAGCAGAGTTCGGAGCAAGAGGCAGGCAGGGCAGGCATGGCCACCGCCAACCTGGGCAGCGTGGTGGTGGCGGTGGACGGCAGCGAGGAGAGCATGAAGGCGCTGCGGTGGGCGCTCGACAGCCTCCGCCTCCGCCCCGACGGCGCGCTCGTCGTGCTCCACGTCCAGTCGCCGCCCGGCATCGCCGCCGGCCTCAACCCCGGTCCCATCCCCTTCGGCGGCCCCAGTAAGCAACCAACCAACTAACCCCGCAATCGTCCTATTGCTACCAGTTCTTCTTGTCCATTTCCCTGACGACTTCTTCGGTGGGGCCCGCGTCGGCGTTGGCCAGGTGTCCATGAGGTGCCGGCGTTCACGCAGGCGATCGAAGCGCACCAGCGGCGGATCACGGACGCGATCCTGGCGCACGCGCTCAAGATTTGCGCAGACAAGAATGTAAGGGGAAGAAAAGGCGTGTTTGTGCTGATTGCTGATCTCTTTCGTCTGTTCTTGCTCAATTGGTAGTGATTGGATCGGATTCTTGGTTTGGTGAAGGTGGAGGTGAAGACACAGGTGGTGGTTGGGGATCCCAAGGAGAAGATCTGCGAGGTCGCGGCGGAGCTCAAGGCCGATCTGCTCGTCATGGGGTGCCGGGCATTGGGGCATGTCAAGAGGTAACATAAACGGCACTGTCATCTTCTGCTGCTGTTAGCTGAATTTCTACTTGTTTTCACGCTATCTTTCCGCCTGACCAAATACGACTGCAAGCAAAAGTCGACTGTTGTGAGTTCTGACTGTGAGTAGATCACCAGTTGTGGCATTTGTTGGTTCCAAGTTCCACTGTTGAAATCACTACTGTTGATTACCACGCTATAGGATTTGGTAAAATTACGTCACCATGATCGGTCTCACATGGCAAGAACTGTGCTGAACAGATTTTCATTGTTCTCTGTGGCTATGCGGCCACCTCTTATGACAGTACCCAAACTATCCGTACGCTTTTTATACTAAGAGCTGCACCTCTGAATTTTTTGATACAATGATTTCTTGAAAATGGAAACTGTTGACTGTAAATCTTCTGTTTGTGCAATGACATAGCACTCTGTTTCATGGAATTACTGGCTTAGCCCAAACAGTTTGCAGTGCCTCATGGAAATATCACACATTGGACAACTCTACTTGTAGAGCCAAAACTGACAGTAAGTCTGATAAGGAAATATAGATAACCAGCTGTATTTTCGAAAACACCGTAAGCCAGACCCGAACTCATCTAGTAATAGTATCCTAGTGTCGACGTATTTAGATCATGAAGTTTATCGTACAATTGCCTGGCTGCTTGTTCGATTGTCACTATTGTTCCATCTTGTTCCGATTCATGCTGTACATGGAACTATGCTGAACAAAAATTTGTTGTTCTCTGGCTATGCGGCCATTTCTTATGTCAGTATCCTATTATTTGTATGCTTTTATACGACTGATCATAGAAAAGTGAAATACTTTATAGGACCCGTTTCGGAAACATGGAATGTCTTATAAATTCTTGATACAATATTTTAATCAAAATGGAAATTGTGGACTGAAAATCTTCTGTTTGTGCGATGACATAGCATTTTGTTTCATGGAACTGAATAGTGAATACCACCAATAAAACTCCTCAGTCTTTCGCGCAGTTAGTGTTACTGCTTTAGCCCAACCAGCTTTCATTGCCTCATGTAAATATCTCACATTGAACAACTCTACTTGTACAGCCAAAACTGGCAGTAAGTCTGATACCGTAACCCAGATCCAAATCCCTTGTTTAATCTAGCAGTATCCTAGTGTCGATGTATTTGGATCCCGAAGTTTATCGTATAATTGCCTGGCTGCTTGGTTGATTGGCCTTATTGTTCCATCTTGTTCCGATTCATGCTGTACATGGAAGACAAACACTGATTCGATTCCTTGGAACAGGATGTTCCTGGGTAGCGTCAGCAACTACTGCATCAACAGCGTGGGCTGCCCCGTCGTCGTTATCAAGGGCACCTGAACAATCCTCCACCAACCAACATTCTTTCCCTCATGTTCTTTCGAGGTTAATTTCCACCGCGTTGTCTGTAATCCTGTCAAAGTTACTGCACAGTCTCATGCTCTGTATATTATGTGCAAGGAATGGGTGTGCCATTGGTTTGTGGATCTGTAGAAAATAAGTGTGTGCCATTGGTTTTGTACATTCTCTGTATTTGTTGGAAAACATGCCTGCCACGTGGATATGAGCTTTTGTTTACACGGGTTTCGCAAGCAGAATCCTTGGTTTTTCTTTGTCTGATATATGCAGCACAGCTGGTCCGGTCTGGATCGCCGATCGCACATGCGTATGCTTGTCCCTGCCTGCCCAGCGTGCCCACCGGTCTCCCCAGTTGCTTCACTCCTTTCACCCATATCATCCTCTTATCCGCGGCACCAACGCCACGAGCCTGCAAGAGTATCGGCCGGAGATGGGGGCGGAGTTGTTGCTGCTGGGAGGCGGCAGCGGCAAGGTCTCCGCCGCGGCGGCAGCGTCGAGCGCCCTCGCCGCGTTCTCAGTGGGCAATGGACGACGCGTGGTAGTAGCTAACCTGGACCGGCGAAGGCAACTCCGGTCGACGAAGCCATCGGCGCTGTGCCAGCGTGGTTCTGCGTGGCAATGGCGGAATAGTACGTGACCCACCGAAATTTCTACTATCTTGCACATCTTCCCCTGTCTGGTAATCTTTTTTTTTTTTGAACAACTGTCTGGTAATCTGGAATCACTATTTAGGGAGCTTGTAGATTTGCAGACGTGATATGCTTTGTACCGGATGGATCATGATAACCTCATTTGGTTTAATTGTAGTGTTTCTGGTATGTTGTATTTACGAGCTAGCTATATTGTAACTTGATTTACGGAAAGTCATTTTGGCTCCCGAGTTCCAATGTTTCTTTTAGTTTTTAAAAATTAAAAACTATATTTAGAAGTTCTAAAGAAAACTGAAACAAAATTCCGGTTGTAGTCAAAGTCAATGATGCATTCTACAAGCATGCAAAATCATAATGTAATTTTTTTTGTATTATGGGCTACGTAAAAGTGACGAAATCTTGTATATTTGGAGATTTGAAAGTGTGTATACTCACGTCTACACTTTATCATTTTTGTGTAGATTGGAAAATAAAGTATTTCCAACTGAAATTTCACGTTTGTGCAATACGCCATTAACAACATGCATGCTTTTTTCCGATTTAAAAAACTTGTAAATGACTTTTTATTTTTCAAAATAAAGAGATCACTCGATCTCGGGAGCAGAAAATATGCCGGACAGAATGGCAACCTTCCATTGCTATTGTAAGTCCGGTAAAAGTTACAATACACATGAGCAATTACAAATTGACCCTTATCAAGGTGGGCTTGCATGGTTGCCAAACCCAACACATATATTTAGGTGTCGGAAAACATATAGGAGTACTATTTAGGTAGAATCATATACTATTTAGGTGTTATTTGTGGTATTTGTTGACGTGGCTCTAGTGACTGACTACCCACCGTTAATCATATAAATTTTCTCGTAGGCAAGTGAGATAATTTGAGTTTTAGATTGTATATCGTGGTAGATTATGTAAGTATGAACTATATCAACTTAGCATGATTTTGGATTTATTTATTATTTAAGTTATAAAACATAATTAACAAAATATATGTGAAGTCTAGATTATATTTTAAGTAAGTTTTTTTTTGAGAAAGTAAATTTTATATTTTGGTTTAAAAAATACACACCAAAATTCAGATTGGAAAATATTATTTCGATGAAATATATAAACGGTTTATTATTGTGCGGGGATAAAGGGGGAAACTCTTGGGCCAAAAGCTGTGTGCACGCTGCACCGTGAGGTGATAAATATATCCTGAAAATATAGGTCGCACAGCCGCCGATCAGAAATCACAACACCAACGCTGCTGCGCCGCCCCAAGTTGTGGACACCAACACCGGAGGACGGAAAGATGGGATTCACCAAGGAGATCGTCACAGCCGGCACCGGCCCCAAGCCCGTCAAGGGCCAGAAGGTCACCGTCCACTGCACCGGCTACGGTTCGCCTCTTCCCCCAAAGCCCCTATGTTTTTCCCTGGATCCGTCGATATGAACTTAGGGTTGATGCATCTAGATCCAGCCAAGAGAGTAATCTTGATGTCGATTAGGTGTCAAGTTATCACTTCTGCGAGATCTGCGATCTTTACTAGACTTCGTTTTTGGTTCTTGAGTAGTTGGTCTAGATTCAGCTGTAGTTGCAAGTGTACCTTTTGCCGGATCTAGTTGCAATTGTTCTCTGGTAGTGAAGCCCTAACTTTTGTTGCTTGCTGTGTTGCTCCTGCAGGGAAGGATCGTGATCTGACTCAGAAGTTCTGGAGGTAAATCGTGAATATTTTTCTCGTTTTTCGTGGTTCAGAGCTTAGGATCAGTGAGCAAACGTTTTGAATAATGCAGAATTTCTCTTCCTATGCTCTGTGTAATTTTTTTTAGTATTCTGCTGATATACCAACGTCATAACTCTGGATGCAACTTGTTTTTTGGGTACAAAACATCGGCACATTAGAAATTTAGCTCACGGTATTATGTTTTTATTTCCAGTACCAAGGACCGTGGGCAGCAGCCATTCGAATTCAAAATTGGGATGGGCTCAGTGATCAAAGGTAATCTCATATCAAAGAGCTATTCAGTTTATACGCAATGTCGCAATCATTTGAGCTGTTCGTTATTCTCTGGTGCGTTTTTTGTTGCTGCTTCTATCTGATGGAAGTACTTCGCTTCATCAAGGCATATTTGCACTATTTTTGTTCTGCAGTAAAGTCTGCGTTGGTTTCTCTGGTCCAGTCTAATGTCACACATCGAGCCATGACAACAGCATATGCAAAATCATGATACAATAGCTTGTGCAAGTGAACTTTCCGAACTAGCATAGCAGTAACTACTCTTGCTTACAGGATGGGATGAGGGAGTTATGACCATGCAAGTGGGCGAAGTCGCTCGTATTAAGGTATGTTATTATTTGTTTATGTCCAAGATTTATTTGACACTTCATTGCTATTGTCAATTTTTCGTTGCGTCAGATTGCTTAAACGCATATACTTCACATCCATCTCTCCACGGGAGAATAAAAAAAGCTGAATTTTGACTAATGGGCCATTTACAATTCCATTGTTTTGTATAGATTCTTTGTTTCTGGGCATCTGATATCCTGAATGTTCTTGTTGCAGTGCTCCCCAGATTACGGGTATGGAGCCAGTGGCTTTCCAGCGTGGGGAATTCAACCAAACTCCGAGCTGGTATTCGAGATCGAGGTTCTTAGCGCTAAGTGATGAGCTATGCAATTCTGGATGCAGACATGGGGCACTGCCAACATCGCCGTACCTCAGTTACCTAAATAATTGTAACATCACGTCATGTTAAGTGCTGCACTGGGGTGATGTTTTAAGTGGATGGAGTAAAACTTTGGAACCTTTATAGTCTGTCATCCTGGTACTAAATTTCTGCATGTCCTTACCCCAGAACTTGACGTTGAGGTGAATTATGGAGGAATTCGGCTATTGTCTGTTGAATTTTTTGCGGTTTTTTACATTCCAAAAAGTTTAGACATTGCAAGAAATTTATTACTCACGGATCACTTTCATCACAATCTGGTTATAAACCTTATGGAGATTACTATCCTAGGGATCCATGTCTCCTGCACTAATTGTGCAACCTTTGGTTGTACTGCTCCCTGTGAGGGCCATGGTTATCATACTCGTTACCATCACCAACATACACCTAATTATTTTTTATAAGTTGTCCCAGCGCAGTCAATGTCCTAACATAAAAAATAATCAACATATCTGATTAATGTTATAAACGATTCCTTTGCCTAGTAATCATAGTGAACGTGCACGTGCAACGCACGTCTCAATTACTTAGGTCACGCACGTCTCAATTATTTACGTCGTTCAGCATTCCGCGTCCCTTTTTTCACTCATGATTCAGAACATTGTACAATACATACTTCTCATGAACTTTTCATGTAACTTAAGTTGTTAACGGTAACACGTTGTATTTATCTAAAATATAAGCTAGCACAAGCTTTTGATCTGTCCCCCAACAGCCAGGTCGGCGATGAAAGAATCATCCGTCGATAACCTGCTGCCGGCGACATCGCCGTAAGGGCCCCATATGGGAACACCACCCTGGTTGGGACATACGGGAGGAGAGGCACAATGGGCCGGGGAGGGAGAAGAGGAGGAGAGGAGGGAGAAAGGGGAGGAGAAGTGGGGTGGCCGAATCGCCGGCTGACAGATCTTTTTGGGCGGGGCGGATCTGGTTGGATTAGTGGAGGAGAAGTGAGGTCCACCACCATGGGAAAATGATAACCTGCCACGGGCGACCCATAAGGGGATACGGGCCCCACGTTCGACCGCTCGCGCGCCCACGTGGAGCCGAGAAGCTCGCTACATGGCCATGACGCACCTGGCCGTGGTCGAGAAGCTCCGCCACAAGCTGGCCGCCTCCGAGTCCGGCCGTGGCCGAGAAGCTCCGCCTACAAATTATGAAAATGTACTTTGGAATTTAACTTCTTTCCAAAACAAAACTTGATTTGAGTTTTGGAAAAGAAAAGTTATATAAAAATTGCTTGGAATATTTTTAGAATGTTTTATTATGGTGTGCCATTGAACCTGGAACCCCCTATGAGAATTTCCACGAATTATATCTTGAATTTTGAACCTACAAATAATTCAGATACATGATATATATGTTGACTCTAAACAAAAACATATAAAAAGAAAAGAGAAAACGACCCCCCAAAAGTAGGCATCAATCTAAAATCCATGAAAAGAAAGATCCATGGTTAGCACTCTCAGTCACGGACGAATTAGTACTTGTCCCCAGCAGGCTGCAGCTAGATGTATACTTTGGAATTTAACTTCTTTCCAAAACAAAACTTGATTTGAGTTTTGGAAAAGAAAAGTTATATAAAAAATGCTTGGAATATTTTTAGAATGTTTTATTATGGTGTGCCATTGAACCTAGAACCCCCTATGAGAATTTCCACGAATTATATCTTGAATTTTGAACCTACAAATAATTCAGATACATGATATATATGTTGACTCTAAACAAAAACATATAAAAAGAAAAGAGAAAACGACCCCCCAAAAGTAGGCATCAATCTAAAATCCATGAAAAGAAAGATCCATGGTTAGCACTCTCAGTCACGGACGAATTAGTACTTGTCTCCAGCAGGCTGCAGCTAGATGTATGTGCTTGCCGCAGTCTTCTTCATCCCAAAATATTGGAGTACCTATGGCATTAGTTATTTTTTTCGAATTACCTCTGGCATTAGTTGTTTGCGAACTACGGGTTGTTTTTATTTGATAACTCCTGCATAGAAACTCAACAAAAAATACACAAATTTCTTTAATACAAATGCAGAAAAACTACACAGATATCTCATATACAAATGCACAAAAGCTACACTATAACTTCTATTAATTCAGATTCGTGTAGCACAACAGCACCAACTATGTACACACACGTTCGGTCTAGTACAACAGCTAAATAGATATTCTTTGCCACCACCGATCCACTACCACAACTCGCACCTCTCTCTGTCTACGTCTGTTAGTGTTCTCTGTTCCATTCACTTTATTAGCTAGCTTTGCTCCATGAAGCCTCCATCTCGATTTTGATTTGTTGACATTAGCGGTGAACTCACCCTGCAGCTAGGAACTCGGCCTGCGCTAGATAGCTGGAGCAGATCGCGGCGTTGTTTAAATCGTCAAAGCAGGACGCGTGCGAGACAACGATCCAGATCGGCAACAGCAGCCATGCGCTCCTGGAGCAGCAGCATCGCTCCAGACCGCCGGTCAAGGTCCGGGCAGCGACCAGCTCCATAGTCGCACCATCCTCCGCGGCCACGTCGCAAAGATCATCTGCTTCGCCGATTAAGCTCCGCCAGACAGATGGCGCACTCCTCCTCGCTCTCGCCACTACACCCAGCTGCCTCCCTACTACCCGACATCTCTCCCTGAGCCCACCTCATACCTCCGGCCGGCCGAATTCCCATCGCCGCCGGGCACGCATCCCTCCCTCTGTCGTTCCTCAGTGCATCGCCTGTGCAGCCCAGGATGCCGCACGTCCCTCCTTCCCCAGAAACTCCGCTCCGACCACAACTACCAACAGGGACCTCGCCGTCTATGGCAGTCCATGGCGATGGGGAATCGGAAACAGGGAACGGGAGGTGCGTTTCTTTTATCGATGGCAATCAGGGAAAGACAAAATAACGATTCGGAGATGAGTGGCAATTTAGTAGTATTATGTGATTTGGTGGGAGGGTAAAACGGGAAAAATCGGACATTGTTGAGTTGTCAAACATTGGGACGATCTGGGCTGTTTGATCGGATATTGAACGGTCCAAATTTAAAGTATCCCAACAAGTTTGTTCTTTTAATAGTAGTATAGATTATAGTTCATGATGGAATTTATAGACGAAGGCACTAGACCTGTGAGTGGGTCCCGCGTGGGCCCCTCGAGGCTCCCCTCGCCTTGCCCTTTCGCCTCCTGGTTTTTTTTCTTAGATAAAAATCTCCGTAAATTTCTTTACTGGCTTTTCGGTAATACAAAACAGTAGAAAACACAAACCAACACTTCACATCTTGTTAATATGTTAGTTTCAGAAAAATAGTCACAAAATGATATTAAACCATGGTAGAACACGTAACAATGATATACAAGTAGCATGAAACAATCAAAAATTATAGATACATTTTGAACGTATCAATATTCTTAAACTTAATTCATACTCGTCCCCAAGTAGTTAAATGACAAACAAAATATTTTCTGAGGTTGAATGATACCGAACACGATTTTGATCAAGTAATAAAATCATATGATCTGAGACAAAATTCTTCAAAGCAATTGTATAAGTTGACATTAAGCAAATAATGACTAAACAATATGGACAACAAAGTTAAAACCTTTCATGGTTCAATGCTTTAGAGAATTAAAAACTATACTTTTAACTAAAAGTAAAATCAAAATTTTGTCTCAAATATAAAAGCATCACTCCACCTACTAGCTATCAAGCAATCTTATTATGTCAAAGTCCAGACTAAGTCAGCTGAATCTAACAACACTCTCCCTACGTCAACTGTTTCGATATTAACGCAACTCTTATGTGTGAGTCTTCATCATCAGCATCATGAGGTTATGCCAAAATAGAACATTATGGGTGTGGGTGGGTGTGTGTGTGGGGGGGGGGGGGGGGGGGGGGGGGGGGTTGGAAGACCAAAGGAAGATAGGCGCAAACAAATGTAAGGGATCATTAGACAAGAGGAAGTAATATAATCGAAACTGTAAAAGAGTAGTGATTACCACACAACGAATGCACTAGAGCTACAAGTGTATAAAAGCTCTCCGGTGAAATTGGTGAGGGTGCATCCAACTTGCTTGCTCACGAAAATCTAAAGCATTCGAGGAAGCTCATCATTGGAATATACAAACCAAGTTCTATAATGTAAAAGATCCCCATCTAGTGTAAACAATAATCATATGAAAATTTTATGTATGAATAACAGGTGCTCACATTAAACGATGGTAATGTTGCCCCCTCGCTCTTTTCTTTTGTCTTTTTTTTTTTGAGATGCAAGTGTTGATAAACGATGATAATAATTATCTCATAACATGATGTATGACTGCATGCCTCTGCCAATGTAGGAGGATGTGCAATGATCTAGCGTAACATAGAATAAATGAACAATGGGCAAAGTCTCATAAACCATCATGCCAGCTCTATATGATTATGCAAAGCATATGAACAAGTAAGAACAACATTGACTCAAGTAATGTAATGGAAAGGTGTATGGCAATATATCTCGTAATGGCTATGGAAATGCCATAGTAGGTAGGTAGGGTGTCTGTTTTGAGAAAGATGTTGGGCTTATGTGTAGGTGAACAAGAGAAAGTTCTCCCACGGAGTGTCTATGTACTGACAAAAAGGCACCGACTCTCGAAGTGAGAAATGGCAATTCATAGAACCGAAGAGGCTCGCAAATATTTGGATGGTGGAAGTGCATGAGATCAAGAGCTCAACAACATAATCACATTATTTACATCTAGCAATTTATTTAATTTAAGCATGATTCGAAACACCCTAAGAGGGACCGTGGCGGCGACATAAAGTCACGTTGGCTTCCCCGACTTTCTCAAACACTTTTTCACTAAAAACTACTCTCTACTTCGCAAACTTGGAGATTATCTTAGGATTTTTAACTTAGGTTGTTTAATGTGTTAGAGTAGGTTCCAATCTTTACTAACATTTTCCACTGATTAGCTCCAACCAAGTGAACCAACATGTTTAAATTATTAGTTCAGTTAATGACTCAAAACAATAGCAAGGTATCAAGTTATCAATGCTCAATCATCTTCCAGGTTTTTATCATACCATTACCACACATAGCATTATTCAGTTCCAACATATTAACCAAGCAACCAATTGAATTCATATTCACAACAGAGCAACTACTCAAGTGATATAAGTGAAGCATACAGAGCATTCTATAAATTAACGGAGCGTGTGTCTCTCTCCCAAACACGAGTGCATGTATAATGATTGTAAAGATCAGCAGACAAACATAAACAAAAATTTAAAAACAAAACATCAAGAAGCTCTGTATAAGAAGCATATATAAAAGACAAGAACCATTAATGCCTTTATAATTATGCTGGTCTTTGTGCAGGGTATAATTATAACGGCAATTTTATTTAATGCCTTTTAGCTACGAATGATAATTTTAATGATGCTCACACAAAGAAAAGAATTCAACATATATATAAGAGCATCAAGAAGCATATATAAAACTCATTTAAGTCTATCCACTTCTTGTATAAGGATCTTGTAGAGAAATAAATTACTGAAGCACAAAAAAATAGCATAGAAAATAGATGCAAGTTCAAAACTTTCAACATAAGTAGAGGTGTTTTAGTAGCATGAACATATTTAAAACCATATATAAAACTCTCAAAATAATCTTCAGTAGCATTATGAACAAATCAATAATATAGCTATCACACACATCATTCTTTTTATGGTCCATAAGCACATAAATTTTATCTCTTTTCAAAATAGTGAGATCATTTATGGTCATAATTTTTCCAAGCCCACTTTGAGTATCATTACAATCAACATCATCACGTAAAATAGGACCATCATCTATAGTATTATCATATTCATCACAAATAGTAGGTCTGTGCAAAACGTTGGTCCCTTTTTGACCAGCGGAGACTCTCTCAAGGTAATTAGTAATATACTCCCTTTGTTCCTAAATATAAGATGTTTAACCTTTTGTCCACATTCACATATATCTAGATGTATGTAGACATGTTTTAATGTGTATGCACATGCATTTGGGTTTGCACCTAGCCAACATGTGAGCTAGCTAGAACATCTTATATTATGAAACGGAGGGAGTAATAATTATCAAGATAGTTTTCAAAGCAATATTTAATTATAGCAGTACTCTAAGCTTCGTAGGGAGCATCATCCAAAAATTCAATAAAAGTGACAATTTCATAAGCACCTTTAAAAGCAACAATTCTTCAATTTGTTCTACTTCATAGAAATCATAAACATCCTTACCATAAGAACTCAAAGTTTCATTATCATTATGCATACATTGGAAAGGAAGGTGTTTATACCCCATGTCAGGGCAATAAATTATATCATAACTCATAAGTAGAACATAAATCTCTAGCATATCCAATCTATTTATTTGTTTCCATATGTGTAACCCTTTTAGAGACAAGCCGTGTTCCTTATAATATTTTTGTTGATCTTCCATGAACCCCTTTGCCAGTAAAATCTAGGTTCAAAGAAAATAACCATTGATAGAAAACTTTTTTTTTTTTTGTTATAAGCCAAACTAGTAAATAAAAACAAGAAACAAAAAGATACAATTGCAATATCTAAATAAGATACCTTCAAACACTCTCCTCCCTGGCAACGGCGTCAGAAAATAGCTTGATGTCTACTAGATGCTTCTATTCATGTAGACTAATTTGGGTCTCTAAGCGCAAAGGCTTGTAGGACAGCATCAAATTTCCCTTAAGTGAATGACCAAAAGTTTATCGAACAAAGGAAGGCGTAGGTTGAAAGTATCTCTCTCGCTCAATAATGCAACTAAGATACAAGAAGTCACTTGTGTCCCCAACAAACATAATACAATGGTTAATTGTATAGGTGCACTAGTTCGGCGAAGAGATGGTAAAAGGCAAGTAATATTGATGATAAAAGCAAATATTTATAATCTGAAATAAAATGGAAGCAAAGTGACAAGTAATAAAAATAGAAACATCAACAACAATAGTTAAACATGGACTGGGATTCATAGATTCACCAGAGGTATCTCTCCAAACAAAAGAATTGTTGGGTGAACAAATTACAGTTGAGAAATTGACATAATGAACTAGTTCATGATAGAGCATCCAGTTCATCAATCATATGTAGGCATGGGTGCTTGCAATAAGAACTTGCACAACATCTTTTGTCCTACCCTCCCGGGGCCAATAAATGAACTTAGGATCATTAAGTTACTCTAAAGGACCGGAACAAAGCATTAGCACTCAGTAAACACATGTAATCCTCAAGTTAAAGTCTTTCCCTTTGATACCCCAACATGTCACCTTGAGGTAGCCGGTTCCGGGAAATTATTAGGTGCATACAAATTGCAGATATAATCCAAAACAACAATTATATTCATGGAAATATAAAGAGTCCAGATATGAAATCATGGCACTCGGGCTCTTGTGTCAAGCATTAAGCATAGCAAAGTCATAGCAACAATAATTCATGAACATAGTTGATACTAGGCATCAAGCCCAACTGATCATAATGTAACAATTTATCTATCGCAACAAACACAATACCGGTTAAATCAAATAAATCTCAATCATGTAGGGCAGCTCATGAGATCATTGTATTAAAGATCACGGGAGAGAGATTACCATCTAGCTACTGCTATGAACCCGTAGTCCATGGAGGAACTACTCACACATCATCATGAAGGCAACACGGTGGATGAAAATGGCTCCGGAGGTGGATCCCCGTCCCGATAGGGTGCAGAAACAGGAAGTTATTATCCCCGAACTAGGGTTTCAGGGTTGACGGCGGCTCTGTTTCGAGTTTGAAAAATCCTCCAGGGTGGATCGTTTTTGGTCATGACGGAATTTTTAGGCGAAGGCGGCGACTGAGCCGGTGTCCCCATGATCTAAACTATATGTTCGTCTCTTGTGGATGACACCGATTTGGGGGGCATCGGTGGTGGATCATACAAATGAGGGAGAGAGTGAGATTAGAAAGAGGAGGGTTTTGAAAGGTGGGGTCATTGAGACGCAATTACCTAATACCCTTTAATATTAGATAAAAAATAATTCAATCTTGGTACTTTGTGGTACTTTTAATCTGATACTTTTTGGTACCTCGTATTTTAACACCCTCAGATTGAACTGGATGGACGGTTGCTAAAAATGCCAACCATAGTAAATATTGTAAATGGATATGCTTAAATACAGTATATCATAAGAATCCTAAGATATATTTTCAACAGATAGAAATAGTAAATTTGAATTGAGAGCGTCGAGCTGCGATCACTGCTGCAGAAACTGGATTTTTATATTCTGAAACATTTGAAAATCGGCGGAGCGCGTGCGGGAGTGCACGTTTCAGGTTATCTACTAGTTGAATTTAGCGTGGCGTCACGCCACGCCCTTGGTGATTTTTTTTGTATAATATATATTCTTTGTTCACCAAAATGTTGGCAAAATTTGAATGTTCGAACATGTTTTTATTTTGTTATGAATAGGTAGCATTTTTGTGTGCATTTTTTATATATTGTGTATAATATTCAAATATTGAGTGGTTTGAATGTTTAAACATGTTTGTATTTGGACGTCAATATTTAATTGAAATCAGGAAAATCCATTTGAATTTGATTCCACATTTGCGGAAAGTTTGTTCGTATGGTGTCAAAATATTGGCCAAATTGAAATGTTAAAATATATTTGTAATTTGCTATGAGTATATTGGGTTTTTTTTGTGAGCATTTTCGTTATATTTTATGGAACATCGGAATATTCGCTCAAATGTTGGCCAAATCGCAATTTGCAAACATGTTTTTTATTTTGTTATGAATAGGTAGTAATATTTTTGAGCTTTTTTGATATATTTTTTAGAATATTCAAATATTTAGTAGTTCGAAATGTTTGAACATGTTTGTATTTCGTTGTCAATATTTAATTGAAATTAGAGAAAAATGCATATGAATTACTTCCAAATGGTGGCAAAATTTGAATATTCCAATCTTTTGTTTTTTAGCATAAGTAGTTTGTATGTATTATTCTGATTGTTTTGATATTTTACTCGTATTTTTCCAGTGGATATATTCAGAGATATTGATTTATAATTTGTTTGAATTTCTAAAATTGGTGAAAGTGGGAAGCTATTCGTATGTTTTTTTTTCCGTTTTTCAAATGCTCAGATTTAGAAGACATTGAAATTTTGAAGGTTTCAATTTTGAAATTTGGTCATACGGTATAAATAGTACACGTTTATTACATTTACAAATTGTTTAAATTAAAGAATTGTTAAAAGCTGTTCGTATGTAATAATTTTTTTTTGGTTTTTGAATGCTCAGATTCGAAAGGCATTGGAAACTTTAAAAAATTAAACTTGAAATTTGATCAAATGCAAAATAGTCTGTGGTTTTTTTTCTTTGTGTTAGTGTTCATATATTTGTCATATTTGTGAATACTTGGGGAAGAAACTTTAATTTTGGAAATGTGCATGTTCAAAAGTTGTTTATATTTAAATGTTTTGATATTTGGAAGAAGAAGTTTACGTTTACATTTTTGTTTCTAATCTGCTTAAATAGGGTAGGCCCACATGTCGGAAGTTTAACAGTTTCTTAAATTGTTTCTGAAAAGAAAAAAAATCTGATATATTTTAGAGTATGTCCAATCTTTAAGCAAGTTGGAAGGTTTAAAAATGTTTATGTTTGTTTATCAATTTGTAATTTAAGTCCATAATGAGTGCGAAAGATCATTTGTCGAACTGAATTTCATAATTAGGGAGTTTGTTTTGTGAAATTCAACTCCATCTAATTGTCCATATAATTGGAGCAAGTGCTTTTTTCGTATTTTTAAATTTTGGCCAAATTAAATTGTTTTTGTTCATATAGTGTAGAATTTTGTCGCGTCGGCACGGCGCGCCCTTGCTGAATTTTGTAGGCATCTGTTAGTTTGTATTTTTTCATAAATTTGTAAAATGACTCCATAGTTAGAGAATATGTATTTTGTTGTAGTTCGAAATGCCGAAATCCGTTGAAATTTGATATGTAGAGTATCTCCAAATACGCAGCGATTTAAATTGTTTGAATATTTTTGTATTTTGCCATAAATTTTCATTTTAACTCCGTAGTTAGAGAATGCATGGTATGAGCATTTATTAAATTGAACTCCATGTAATTTGAAGAAGTGCATTTGGATGTTTTTTCAAATATTAAGCAATTTGGAATATTGAAATCTGTTTGTATTTTGGCAAAAATAGTTGGCATTTAATTTTGTGAGCATGTTCATATATTTTAGAGTGCCTCAAATTCTTAAGCAAATTGGAATGTGCAAAAAATGTTTTTATTTTTAATCAATATTTAATTTAAGTCTACAATGGGTGTGAACGCACATTTTTTCAATTGAGTACCATAATTAGTGGAAGGTCATGTCGATTACTTGCAAATATCTACCAATTTGAAATGTTCAATTTAAGTCCATAATTAGAGGGAATGCATCGTATGAGCATTTATTAAATTCAACTTCATGTAATTTGAGGAAGTGCATTTGGATGTTTTCCAAATATTCAGCAATTTGAACTATAATGGGTGTAAACACACATTTTTTTCAATTGAATTACATAATTACTGAAAGGTCATGTCGATTGCTTGCAAATATGTACCAAACTGAAATGTGTAATTTAGGTCCGTAATTTGAGGAAATGCATTGTATGAGCATTTATTAAATTCAATAACCCTATGTAATTTGAGGAAGTGCATTTGGATGTTTTCCAAATATTAAGCAATTTGAAATGTCTGAATATGTTTGTATGTTGACTTAAATAGTTCACATTTATTTTTTTGTGAGCATGTTGGTACATTTGAAATAGAAATGGTTGGAAAATGTTTCTATTTTTTTATCAATAGTTAATTGAAGTCCATCTGTGGGAGTGCACATTTATTCAATTGAATTTCATAATTAGAGAAGTTTTTAAAATTGAACTACATATAATTAGAGGGAGTGCATATTACTTGCAAATATTTACCAAATTGAAATGTTCAATTTGAGTTCACAATTAGAGGAAGTGCATTGTGTGAGCATTTAATATGTTTAACTCCATGTAATTAGAGGGAGTGCAATTAGATTTTATCCGAATATTCGCCAGTTGAAAATATTAAAACATGTTTGTTTTCTCCATACATTTTTAGCATTTGTTTTTTTTAGCATGTCGATATATTCTAGAGTAGTAAGCACTTTTTTATGGGCATCTTGATGTATTTTAGGGTAGTTCCGAATATTTAGCTAATTGATTTGGTGGAATATGTATTTATTTTGCCATAAGTATTTAATTGAACTACATAAGTAGAGGAAATGCATTGTGTGAGTATATATTAATTTTAACTTCACATAATTAGAGGAAATGTATCTAGTTTGTCTTTGAATGTTTACCAATTTGAAATGTTCAAATATGTTTGCATTCTGCTACAAAAAGTTGGCTGGTATTTTTTTGATCGTTCTGAAATGTTGTTGATATTTTTGTGATGGATAGATATAAAGATATTGATTTTGTAACATTTGTCATTTCTTTGAATTTGTTTACATAAGATGGTCTGTATTATTTGGAATTTCGAAGGTTTGAAATAATTTGGAAAAGGTTCCAAAGTATTTGTAATGAGTATTTTGTTTTTTTATAATTTGTTAGAAATTGGTTGAATTGAGTATTTTGAAAGGGAACTTTGAAATTTATATTTTCCCGAATGACGCGAAGGTGTCAAATGAAGATTTATGTATGATTTGAACTTTGCAAGATTTGAAATAACTTGGAAAAGGTCACAAAGTATTTAGAATGAGTACTTTGTTTTTTTGCAAATATTTGGAAATTTGTTTGAATTGTTTTGGACCTATATCTCACATGTTTCAAAAGTGTTGGAAAATAAAAAAACAGGATGGAAAAAAAAAGAAGGCCGAGGCAGGCGCCCAGCAAGCAGGCCGGCCCAGCGGACGGCCCACTGCCCAGCCCAGGTTCGTGGTGACGTCAGGATGACGTCGCCCACGGGCGGAGCTGCCGCGGCGGCGGCGTGGACGCCGGCGTCGAACCACGGCGAGCTGGGACGCGCAGGCGGGCGCAGTGGACGCGCCTCGATGCGGGGAACCCGGGAGTGGCGCGCCGCCATTTCTGGGTCGCCGGAGCGGCGACTGCGGCGTGCGGACGCGGCGGCGGAAGCAGTGCGACGGCGGCGTCGATTCCGGCGAGGTCGCGCCGTTTCGGGACACGAAACTCGGCAGGGAGGTGGAGGCGAGGACGACGGAGGCCGCCGTGTCCATCGATCTGGACGGGGAGGGCCGGAGTGGCCGCGAGGCGCGTCGGCGGCGCCGGTGATTTCCGGCCGCGCGCGCGAGGGGGAGGGGAGGGGGGGATTTGGTGATGGTTTTCCAGGAAGATCCTCCATTTTTGCCCAAATTGCAGGTGTGTCCCTCGTAGCGTGAGTTGCGGACTGCGGGTTTGATTTGTCGATCAGTGAGGGTTTTTTTTTTGCAAAATTGTCACGGGCATGTCTGGTGGACCGTTGGATCGCAGGGCGACGGCTCGGATCGAAACACTGTTCATCACTGTTCCTAGGAACAGTGATGAACAGTAGCACGCTCGCTCTCAACTCGCTAAATCGCTCAGCTTTCATATAGTTAGTGATGGAGTATGGACTATGGGCAGCACGGACTGGAGCATTTTGATTTCAGTTCCTAGGGGACGTTTCCGCAGCTTTTTGGTTGGAATTTTTACAGTTTTACTTGCACCACAGTGATTTGAATTCAGTTTTACTTGCCAAGCATTTTGAATTCAGTTCCCAGCACGGACTGGAGCATTTTGAATTCAGTACGGGCAAGTGATTTGGAAACAAGGCCGACCGACCCCAGAGTCGGATTCCACCTTGAATCATTCGATGTGCTTGGCGCCGACGCTACTCCAAACCTCCATCACCGACTTGGAGATGAACTCGGACTCGCCGCCAACGCTAACCTACATCACCGCCCTGGAGATGAAGTCGGACTCGCCGCGACGCGTGCGCAGACACATCCGCGATAAAGGGTCTTCGCCGTATCCTCCTTCCTCCACATCTCTCACACTCTGCTCCACCCCCGACACACAACCAGACGATCGAGCGAGATGGCGTCGTCCGAAGGCAGCGCGCACTCGCAGTGGAGGAGGTTCTTCGGCAGCGCCGGTGGTGCAGACATCTTCGAGATCATCGACGCCGCCGTCGCTGTTGCCGCGCTCGACCGCCCCGCCGAGCTCAAGCAGAGGCGGGAAAGGATCGCGCAGAGGCTCTACACCGGAGGTATCCTCTCCTGTGGCGACGCCTACGACAGCAAGGATTGGATCAAGTTGAAGGGATGCCGGTCCATGGCCGTGAGCAAGAAAGAGGACGGACCGTCAGCTATTTCCACAGAGAAGGCCACGGCGCCGGTCAAGAACGAACTCGCGCGCAAGAACTCCACGAAGCCTCCGGCCGCCGCTGCAGACAGGAACAAGGCACCGGCGCAGCCGTCGGAGCAGAGCATGGAGGCGATGCTTGCTACCACGAAGCGCAGGCTGAAGGAGCGATACGATGACTGCGAGGAGGCAAAGCGGCAGCGCAGGGTCCAGTTGGTCGAGGCGCCGGAGATGACGAAGCAGCGGCCGAAGATTCCGCACCAGACCATCCGGCGGCAGGGCGAGGTCCGATGCGCGGCACCCATCGGCGAGAGGCGCGCCCTGATGTCTACTCTCCGGGCTAGCTGGGCTTAGTTAGGTCGCTCCGTAGTCAAGATTTCATCTTGTTTAGTTTTAGGATGTGCATCAGTGCACGGTACTGCGATGGATGTCTAATTTTTTCTATCTGGTTCTGTACGAACTGATGTATCATGGCAAGACGTTGGAAGATGTATAAAGAGAAGATTATTGTTATGCTTTTTGTTTATATGAATTTGTAATTATAGTGTTATGTGAATTGACCGGCCAGGAAATGTGTTAATTTACCGTAGGAAAGGTAATCGAATTATTACCGGCAATATGAGATCGGCGCGCCAACATGCTTCTGCAATTTCAGGAACAGTTAATCCTTTCTTACTGGAAATAAAAGATTCTTCGGCATGTATCTGGAACTTGGTTCTTGAGTAGCTAGTCCAGATTAAGTTAGAGTTGCAAGTGTACTTATATCAAGATTTAGTTACACTTTAGAACTTCTGTAGTTCTGGTGAAGCCCTACCTTTTGTTGCTTGCAGAATCATGAAATTCTCTCTCAGAAATTCTGGATGTAAATCATGAATATTTTTTTGTGGTTCAGAGCTTAGCGCGTCAGTGCAGCAAAAGTTGATGACGCAGAATTTCTCTTCCTATGCTCTGTGTATTTATTTGTAGTAATCTACTAATATACCATCGTCATAACTCGGAGATGCAACTTTTTTTTGGCACAAACATCGGCAGATTAGAAATTTATCTGACGGTATTATGTTTTACTTTCAGTACCAACGACCGTGGACAGGAGCCATTTGCTTTCAACATTTGCCTAAGCTCAGTGATGAAAGGTAGCTATTCAGTTTATACACAGTCACCGGAGCTGTTCGATATTGTATCATGCGTTTTAGTTGCCCCTGCTATCTGATGGAAGTACTTCACTTCATCAAGGCAGATTTGCACTATTTTTTTCCTGTACTGAAGTCGTGATCTGGTAATAGTCCCACATATTAAGTCATGGCACCAGAATATATAAAATCATGACACTAGCTTGTGCAAGTGAACTTGCCTTTCTGGATGGGAAGAGGGAGTTCTGACCATAAAACTGGACGAATTCAGTCGGTATGTTCTTGGTTTACGTCCCATAAATTTGTTGTGTGTTTGTGACTTTGTGCCTTTTTTTTTTGCGAGGGCCATTTTCTTCATTTATTCCATTGACACTTAATTACTACTGTCAATTTCCTTTGCATCTGATTGCTTAAAATCATACACTGCACTTCCACCTCTCCACAGTAGATGTGTGCCTAAAACAGCTTAATTTGGAGTAATGGGCCTTTTGCAATGCCATATCATTTCCATACATTTGAAATTGCAAAAACCCTCTGTTTATGAGCATCTGATATCCTGGGTGTTATGTCGCAGTGCACCCCAATTTCGCTTATGGAGACGGTGTCTTTCCAGCCAAGTGATGCGCTATGCAATTCAGGATGCAGGCATGGAACTTGCCACATCGGCTATAACGAAATAGTCTGTCATCCTGGTACTAAGTTTCTGAATGTCTGTACCCCAAAACTTAACGTCAGGGTGAGTAATGGAGGAATTCTGCTATTCCGTTTTGAAGTTCCTGTGGATTCCTACATTCCAGTGTTCAGACAAGATCTGAAAGGCCAGCTGATTACTCACACAGATCACCCATCACAATGTGGAAATAAAACCTCATGGTGATAGCTGCGGTTGTGATGCATGCTCGTGCACCAATCCTGCATCCTCTGTTAATTGGCATCCACCACAAACTCAACGACACATTTCGAAATGCAAATAGACATGTTGAGTTCATCGATGTGGGAACCTATTCTCCCTTGTTATGAACACACTGCAGATTCTCGGAGCAAATGTTAATGGATCTTGTCTCGGCGCGTACGCTGGGCCGACCCTAGCCCAGAGTCGGATTCCACCAACTTCAACTTGGAGAGGAAATCGGACTCGCCGCGATCGCGTATGGGCAAGTGATTTGGAAACAAGGCCGATGGACCCAGAGTCGGGTTCCAGCTTGAATCATTCATGTGCTTTGCGAACGCTACCCTGCATCACCGACTTGGAGATGAACTCGGACTCGCCGCGACGCGCAGCCCGTCCGTCGCCAATAAAGGCCCTTCGCCATGTCCTCCTCCCTCCACATCTCACACTCTGCTCCACCCCCAACGCGCAACCGATCGAGCGAGATGGCGACGTCTGAAGGCAGCGCGCACGCGCAGTGGAGGAGATTCTTCGGCAGCGCCGGCGGTGCTGACATCTTCGAGATCATCGACGCCGCCGTCGCCGTCGCAGCGCTGGACCGCCCCGCCGAGCTCAAGCAGAGGCGCGAACGGATCGCGCAGAGGCTCTACACCGGAGGTATCCTCTCCTGTGGCGACACCACCACGCCGCTGAAGGGATGCCGCTCCGTGGCCGTGAGCAAGAAGGAGGACCGGCCACCAGCGAGTTCCGCAGAGAAGGCCACGTTGCCGGTCAAGACACGCCTGTCCATGGCCGTGAGCAAGAAGGAGGAAGGGTCGTCAGGGAGCTCCTCAGAGAAGGCCACGGCGCCGGTCAAGAACCTCGCGCGCAAGGACTGCTTGGCTCGTCCACACTCCGCGAAGCCTCCGGCTGCCGCTGCTGTCAGGGACAAGTCACCGCCGCAGCCATCGGAGCAGAGCATGGAGGCGAAGCTGGCAACCGCGAAGCGAAAGCTGAAAGAGCGGTACCATGAATGCGAGGACGCCAAGCGGCAGCGCAAGACCCAGATGATCGAGGCGCCGGAGATGGCGAAGCAGCGGCGGAAGAGTCAGCACCCGATCATCCGGCGGCGGGACGAGGTCCGATGCGCGGCCACCATCGCCGAGAGGCGCGCCCTGATGTCTAATCTCCGGGCTAGCTGGGTTTAGTACTTAAGTTGGGTCGCTCATGAGTCCTGATTCCAACGTGAACACTTCCTGCATGTTTAGTTTAATTTAGCCTGTTCATCAGTGCATTGTACCGTGAATCCGTGATGGATGTCTTTTTTTTTCTGTCTGGGTCTGTACGAGCTGATGTATCCATGACAAGATGATGCAAGATATATTTTTAGAGAAAGTGACTGTTATGCTTTCCGTCTGTATGAATTGATAATGGTTGTGCTATGTGAATTGACGAACGGGAAATGTGTAAATTTACCTAGGAAAGCAATGGGGCAATAGATAATCAGATAATAACTATCTTTTCCAATGGACATTTAACAGTAGAATACTGGCAAAACAATCATGTTTCATTTAACTCTTCGACCACAACAATAACCTAAGCACGAGTTTGCTTGAAACCGTGAAGCATTTCATCTTCTCTGAAGAAAATATACCAATGCGCTTTCAACAAACAACCATGAATTCATCTCTATACAAGGCCATCGATGATCATAAGAGGTTTTTCCCTTTAGTATTCTACAAAGATAACATAATTCATATTATCCAGTCTACATGTTCCGGAAACATCATTGGTAACTGCGAAAGCTCAGCTAGCTAGGTGCTACCAGTGAAACTTAAAACTACTCCCTATGAAGTACAACCCAGTCTCCCCATCCCACAGAATTTGGGAAGATATTTGGACCTGGTTAACCAGCAAAGCACTATTTGAGTGATCAACAAGATCATGTATTTCACCAGTAGCCCTATTCTTCTATTCCTTAGTATTCTATTGTCTCATCTTCTTTACAAAGATCTCCCCGTTATCACTTTTGCCTTTTCACCACATGAGGTGAAACTTGCACATTCTAATGCCCATGATTGCTATGTACACAAAAAATGATCAATAGTAAAAGCTTGAGTTCTTCTGTCTAGGTGCATCCTTGCAGAGAATGGACCTAACTTCCATTATCGATCTAGGCGGCTCCAGATCCTTTTGTTGGAGAGTATTTCCAAGCAGCTGCTGCATCTGGGATGCAAATGTATCATCGAGAACCTGCAGCATAACATGTTATATGACCACGGTAGCAGAAGAGCAACACTGCCAGGAAAACATTCAAGAAATGACTTGTGAGGAGTAAAATGGGGAACCTAGGAAAATGAACTTACAGAGACTGCGACTCTGGCGCCTTTGTACCAAGCCTTGTTTTCTTTGCGATTTTCTAGGAAACTCAAGACATCCTTCCCCATACGGTCCCAAAGGCCTCTGCATATGGCTACAAACACATGAACTTCGGAGACCTTGTGCGCATGATTTATTGCCTCAATTAACTGATCTTTCAAATCCTGCATCCTGCTTCGGATATCAGACTCCATGACCAACTCCTTTGAATCCTGGATGATCTTCTTGAGCTTTGTGGTGTTCTGCATGCGGGTCTGCACATAAAAATATCAAAATATTACAACCTAAGTGACCCACACATTATCCAAGTTGACAGTAAAAACTTCCCACAAAAAACTGACAGTAAAACCAAAGTCCAGGAATTGATATTCCAAATTGCTGCAGCTGCAAACAGTCTATAACGCTACCACCAGGACTATTATCAAGCTTAATTCACCAAAAGTATTCCTCAATGCAATCGCCATATCATATAGCAGCATAACATACCAATTAAAATTTGTAATACGACGATAACATCAAGATGCAAATCGAGTTTGATTAAAACATTCAACAACGGAAGCGTGGTTTCAATTTTGCAGGTCAACTGTGGAACTAGCCGCATGGAAAGAAAATGTATGGAGAAAGGACAACAGAAATCGAACGAGTTGTGTAGCAAAAACACTCACATTTTCAGAGAGCTTCTCAACAACTGCTTGCATGTAGTTTCGGAATTTGGCTCTCAGTGTTACAGTGACCTCACTGAGTCTTTCACCAATGGCAGCTGAATTTCCTCCATGTGGCATACAGGAGCTCCATGACCTCAGGTGGCTCTCAATCCGTGGCCTCAAAACATCCAATAGTCTTTTCATTGTATTCAAGAGGATTCCAAGCTGAAAGCACAGGGGGTTCAGATATTGAAAAACTGAAATTCTAACAAATGTGAATGCGTAGAAAAACTCACATCTTCAGGTACAATATATGGGCACATCGAATTGCGCTTTGTTAGCTTTTGTACATATTTGAGGCCAAATTTCTTCGGGGCGATACAATCCTTAAGTGGAGCCAAAATATCCGCATACTGCTTTTCGAGGGAGTCGATTACCGCTTTCTCAACATCTGCAATTGCCTTTTTTTACAAGGTTCCCAATAGCACAAGGTTAGTTGGTTTCCATTCTGATGTAAACAAAATCAATTAAAGGGTCTGCAAGTGAATCCACATACATTCTCCAAAACATAGATGTACTCTGGCCATCGGCAGATGATAACCTCGTACTCTGTCAATGTATTCTTGAGCAGATCATACATCTCGTCGACAAAAGGAGTTGTCATATGCTGAGTCCTAACACCTGACCATTTAATCTGATAATCGGCAAAGTTATTGCAGGATGAGATCCAAAATATTAAATATTGAAAAGCTGGGCGCACCCATATATAGATATCATACAGTACAGGAAGCTAATAAATTTTCAGAATAAGGAGTGGAGACGGATGTCATCAACCACCATGTCATTCAAGCTAAAAAGAGGCATCAGAATTACAAACAGTGAAACTAACTGCACGGCAAACATTTATCTCCAGACACGGCCACCTTTGAACTGATAATTATCACATTTGTGCATGTGCATTATCTCCAGACATGGCCACCTTTCAACTGGTAATTATCACATTTGTGCATGTGCATTATATCCAGACATGGCCACGTTTCAACTGAGAATTATCACATTTGTGCATGTGCTTGTATGGGCACTAACAGAACATTCAATATTAGTATAAGTTATTGTCTATCAGTTGTTTGATGTAATGGATCAGATCCCAACAGAAGAAGTGTCCACAACCACAACCTTCACCTGATTGCTCGAATTGTTTTAGTTATTACCTATCAGTGGTTCCAATAACAACCAAGCCAATGTCATTCAAGACGCGACAAAGGGGGAAAAGAGAAAGAAATACTGGACTCAAAGTTGGCCACCAACAACAACAGATTGGTCATTAACATCTTTTTAATCATTTATCAATGGAAAATTTGTGCCAACTATTTATCATTTCAATCAGCCAAAGCAAATAAAAGAGAGTATTTACCTTATCCATCCTGCAATTTTCCAGCAGTGCTCTGCGTTTGTCTTCAATCCATAACACAATGTACAAGTGGAACAGCTCTTTTGCATCAACACCAGCTTTAATAGGGCTGGGGATAAATTAGGACGTCAGTCTTGCGTATACAAGACACAGGTGAAAGAACAGAACCCAGTTAACAAGCATACTTACCAAATGTTCCAGCTGGCAAGATCTTTCTGGAAATCTGCAGTGGCAATCACCAAATCTGCAACAGGAGATGAAGGGCCAGCGGGAGGGCAGGCAACAAGGAACGAGCGTAATCTATTTGAGAGCTCCACGCTATAGATGGAGGCTGTCAAATTGGGGAGGTCGACAAAGCTGTGGAAACAGAGGAATAAACACATATTGGAATAATTCACTGAAGATGAAATAAAGCAAAGGCACCAGAATCATTTTACAGTGAATGATTCACATAGATCGTACAGAGAACTGTGTCTAAAAATACACATCAGGCCCAGAAACAGCAAAGTACCTGGGAAGTATGTGATGATTATGAATTTCAATGTCTGTAAAAATCTCATTGCGTAAATTATGGCACAATGACTTCATCTTCTGGTAAGCCGTTGTGAAGGACACCAAGTCCATCTTTATGCCTTCAGAACTTCCTGCCACAAATTCATCAGTTTCAAGCATGTGCCTCCTCGATCGCTTCCTGGCAGCGGCCTGGACATATACAAAACTTAATAAGTAATAGCATCTAAAAAAAAGTAACATATATTTATAAAACAGCAGAAGAATGACCTGGAAGTAACCACACAGTCTCAGTTGGGCCTCTGGAGATAGTACATCATGTAGTAGACTGTACAGCTTTATAGCTGGTTCCAGAGCTGACGCGGCCAATCCCGTTGGAGCCCTAAAGTTTTCCACCAGTCCAGAGACCATTGACTCATCAAGGCACTTGTAATTCTCAAATACCATTGCTAAAGTCTGCTCGATTTGTTCCTCGACTTCCCCAAGTATTCGATTCTAATGAAGCAATTACAGTCACATAAAAATGTTGAGATGTCAGGAGCAAGTTTAGATAAGTAAGGATTAAGAGGCCAAAGAACGGGAAGGATCTTATTGATTTCAGAAACTATTAACTTTATTATACATCAATAGTAACAATAATATACTCCAAGTTTAAGAAATTTGCTATCTTGTGAGAGGAAAATACTGTTCCATTTTGATGGAAAAAGAGCAAATACCTCTTGATGGCTCAATGTGGCAGTACCATGGCTCTTCATTAGTACTGGCAGCAAGAGTTCATGCACCAGATTGAGCCAATCAGCGGTAGGTGTTGCAATATCCACAATATATGAAAGGTACCTGTAGGAAGAGTCATAAATATCACCTCGCTGAAGGGAGGAAGAGAAGGAGGAGGTGCAAAGTAATTCGAAAGAAGAGACGACATTCGACGCAAACCCAACGAGTATCAAAAAGTATGTTTAATTGTTTAGCCACAAAAGGTAAGTCAAATCACATTGAACACAAAAATCATGCAAAAGGACTGAAATGAACACAAGCAATAATGAACAGGCCAAAGAAGCTAGAAAGAGTTGGAACTACTGTAACCAAGTACCTCAACTTAGTGTAGGCATCTGAAACCCCATAGTATGATGCAAATTCTGTCAGCAACCATTTCCAAGAACCTTGCAAGACGAGATTTCTTTGCTGAATGTGTTGCGATTTCATTGCAACTTCCAAAACAATATCATATGCCACGGTCTCTGCAACAGAGCCATACTAGAAGAACAAAGAAAGGTATGAGTATAAAGTAAAGAAATTGGTCGACATGTGGCACGTTCATTAACTGTATCATGAAGAAATGTATATATAATTATTGATATCGTGATAAATATGCTCCTTGGTCACCTATAGTGAAATCGATAATATTCCTCAGTACAAGGATATTCCGGAGAACCTTTACTTCACTGACACAGGTAATATAATTGCACTAATCCCAAAACTACTCTGTAATACAATATATCATTAACATCTTTAAAATATATGATAAGTTGGTATATCCATGCATCAGTACCTTTGTGTTGTTCTCATCTGCAGCAGTTGCATATTGGACATACAGATGTATGCGGCCCACAAGTTCATGCTCGGGCTCCCGGTATATAGACCACCAGCGTAGTTTGTCAGCCTAAAGAAGAAATTTTAGAAGTTTTCTGGGGAACATAATTGAACAAAAGGCATAACTGGTACATAGTATGTCAAGAGCCACCAAGCTATGGAAATCTACAAGAATCTTCTTTAACGAACTTTCAAGAAAGCAAGACAATAGCAAGGAAAATCTTACAGGTTCCTCTGCCATAGTAGCAACTTGAGCAACAACGCGCCCACATGGTTTTCCATTGGAATCGGATACATCAATGATCAAATCGTCTCCCAGGCTATCCGGAAAGCTGAAATGTCCAGAGAAAGACATTCAGCTTGACACTAAATTTCATAATATTCATAAGTTGTTCTCACAGGAACAATTCTCAATAAATATACGACACACTAATTGATCGGCTACTTCATCAGATACGGAGAATTAAGAGTGGCATATTCATTATCAAATAACATGCTATTATATAAATTATCTTGTACTTACAAAACATGTGTTTCTCCAGATCCTGGCTGCATTGGTACCACATCATCTTCAGGTGAACTCTTAAGCCTCAGTTTGCACGAATATGTCTCTGAGGACAGAACATGATGAGGTCAGGTCAAGAGGGTGCACGTTATGAAAGAAATAAAGCATATTTACCTTGTTGTATTTCATCTGCTGAACTGCTGCGCAGGGTAGTCACACCAACTTTTAGCAGACCAGATACCTGCTTTATATATTGAGCACTTGCTTGCATGTATGCTAAGCTATGCTTCGAGAATGAACTATTCGGAGGTAGATGCGGTGATACTTGAACTCTCCTAACTGACTCCCACCCAGATGTGATTGATGATTGTACGTTGGACAGACGGTGCCTAACTGAATCGAATTTCACCACTGGCAATGATGAAAAATTGCAACCAGAAGGCATGTCTACGGACATACGAACTTTGCGAACTGCAATAAATTACATTCAACATCAGGGCAATTTCTGAGAGTAGTTTACAGAACATGTAAAGAGAAACTCCTAACAGCTAGAATGATCTGCCACAATATTAGAAGTCCTCGCAGACAAGCAAGTGGTAAAGTCAAAAGATTTGGCATGCATTTTGAAAGTGTACCTTGTACTTTCATTTTGCCGATTGTTTTCTTAGGTTTTGATGCAGCGCCTTCAGTAACTAGTTCTGATGCCCGTTTTGTCATGAGCTCATCTTCAGATCGGAGCAGAACATCTTGCAAGCTAAATGAAACATGCAAGAATATGAACTTACATAGCTATATAATTATGTTTGTACTGTAACATGTAAAGAAGTAGTATAATGACATGACTGAACAAGTAACTTGCTGTCTACACTAATTCAAACCTATGAATGATATGCTTACACAACACAGAAATATAATTGCTTCAGCAGTCCAGCTTAGAACAACTTGACAAGTTTAGAAGCATTAAAGGAGGACATAACAGTGTGTGTTACTTGAAGGCATTGTGAGATTGTGGACATTTTTGTGTGTGTGATAATACTCAGTAATAAGACACTGACGAGACCTATAATTCTTGGAAAAATGGCAGTATCTTAATTTAGAGCAGGTATGAAAGGTTGAATGATTGGTTTTCACACAGAGAGAAGCTATTTTGGTTGGTTATATGTCTTGTACTCTTTACATGTTGCATCGACAGAAGGACACTGAGCTTTCAATGGAACAAATCGACTTAAGTTCGAGCACAGTTTTGAATCCAGGACGGATTGAATCATTGCCACCAGAAAAACGAGTGAGGATAGCTGACATAGAATGATTAGGCATGCTAGGAGCCTAGGAGGCCAGGCTAGATCCCCAAAAGCACACTAGCTAAGAGACGGTGCCCCGATGGAGGCCAGAGCCCAGATGGATTAGGCCAAAGTGCAGAATAGGTTGGACTCAAACTTATTCTATGCAACTTAAATCTGATTAATGAAATGCAAATTTATCCTTAACTAAAATAGCTACTGTGCAGAAGGAACTATAAACATTTCCACCATTGCTGATGGTAACTAAAAGTAGTAAGAAAGGTGCAGCCAAAATATTGCATGACATCTTTTAAGTTACTTGGCTTTTATGAGCATGAAGTAAGTCAAGTAGTCAACCATAACTCACCTAAATGTATCTCTCAACAACGTGCATTCATTTTCCAGAAAAACTGGAGCTTCCATACAGCCTCGAGCCCATGCATGAAGACACAGGCGAACACAGGCATCATATGCAAGCACAGAATACCATGGCCCTTGCAAACTGTTTTTGATCGAACATGTTAGTACGGAAATATGGAATAGTACACGTCAAGAAAAAGGAAAACATAATATTATTGTACTCTACATACCTGGCATGAAACGTGGGGACCCGAAGAGGAATTGAACTAGATGGTCTGCTGTTATGCCTTCCATTCAAAGTGCTCCTACATTGTAGAACAATTAGTCAGAATGGCGTGCCAACAGAACAACTGATTTCTGAATGATGGTTTGATCAAATCATCCAGTATTATAAAAGCTACCTATCAGTCTTTTCGGGCAAGTTAGCTCCCAGAATACCATCATCAATTTCCTCTTTTTGCCCAGTTGAACCATCCGATACACTTGCATTTGCACAAGTTCTGGTATCACAGTGAGGAGCTGGTGAAGCTTCCTGACTGTAATCGTTTATTGGTGGTGCACTTGGGACATCAGTTAAACCATCCTGCACATGACCCATTCGATTTTGCATCAGTAAAATCTACACAGTCCAATATGTAAGAACGGTTTCATAGCTTCACATCTAATCAAGAAGCAAGGCAACAGACGACCCTTGCAACTTATGGTTACTAGGTTACATCGATTAGAACCAGTTACCATATTATATGGTGCAGTTCAAGAACTGAATTTTTCTTGCATTTTTCCAAAGATGAGTGATATCCAGATCATAATGGTAAACAAAATCAAGTTTCTCCTAATAACTGGGACACAAAATAGATTGGCCGGATCATTATCCAAGTGAACTAAATACAGAAGCATGTTAAGCAGATACCAACAACCTGCTTTGTGTGTCTTAACAGTAGTATCTGGAGATCAATGAGCAGAACATTTCTTGCAATATCTCTACGCTGAACTATTTTCATGCCTAATGTGCGTGCAAAGCTACCACGGCCATATTGATGATTATGTGGAAAAGATGGAAACGGTGCTATCTAACTTGATATGGCAGAGAATGAAGCAGGGGCTAAACAAAATGAGAATGGTTAGCACAGAAATCGAACCATTTTAGGCGAAGACTTGACATCGCCTCGAGCAGGGACATGAGCAGAATAGTGCTCCTGCTGGTAATTCCTCGAGCTTGAAGGCTTGTTAGCTGCCATGCGAGCCTTCGGAACCGCATTGCTGGCTTCTCTTCTGGCCGGGCCAGTATGGGAGTACTCGGACGCGTACCCACCACCCTTCGATGCCACGCCGTTGCTCCGCCCGGCTGCCTGGCTCGAGAACTCGGAGCTGCCAGCGGAGTCAGAGTACTCCTCCTCCTCCACGTACGCAGCAGCGCGCGGCTGCTGCTGTGGCCGCCGCGCCTGCTGCTGCATCTTCGCCCTCGGCAGCGCCGTGTCCCTGGAGGAGCTCAGATCCGAGTACCCGTCGCTGGAGTAGTAGCTCTGCTGCTGCCCCGGCACGTTGGCGTAGCGGTAGAGGGGCACGGCGGTGCGGCGGGGCAGGCCGTCGTCGAGGCGGGGCGAGGAGTCGACGGAGTACCTGCCGCTGCAGACCTCGACCTCCTCCTCCTCGGCGTCGGAGGACTCGTCCATGTCGGAGGCCGACGAGGAGGCGCTGGGCCGCAGCGGCACGGACGCGCGGGGCAGGTGCCCGCTCCGGTACTTCTCCGGCGGCGGCATCCCGAGCCCGGCCGCGCCGGCGCCCCGCACGGCCCGGAGCGCGTCCATCCGGTCGTGGCTGTGCACCGCCCCGCCGCGCCGTGGCCCTGCCACATTCGCACAAACCAGCGCGTCAGAGACGGAGGGAACGCCGATCCCAGCTGCAGCTAGGGTTGAGTTCAGGGAACCGCGCGCGCCGGCGGCGGCGGCGGCGAGGAGCTCACACACTCACCTCCCGCACCCACTTGAGCGCGTCTCGATCCAGTCCCTCGGTGAACATAATGGAGGGCATGCAAATCCCAGCTCTCTGCAACGCGCAAATTCAGAAGAAGAACAGACGTCAAATTCAGGGCCAGACACACCCAATGCAGCACCCGGAAATCCCGCACAAAAAAATGCAGATTGACTGGAGCAGGGGGGATTTCGGAAGGATTCGGGAGCCGAATCGGCGAAAGGATTAAAACTGCTTACTTGGGAAGCCACCAAATCGAAGGCCCGTGGATTTCGCGAGCTCCGTTGTTTGAAATTCCTCGCAGCGGCAGCGGCAGTAGGGAGAGAGAGACAGCGATGGGAGCGGCGTCCTTCCTCCGGGAAAGCGAAACGGAGTGGGGGAGAAAGGCTGGGGAGGAGGCGGAGGAAAGGGACAAGAGAGAGGGAGTTTATTGCCTAGAGTATTTCAGTGTGGGACGAAACTAGTAGTAGAGCCCGTGTAGTTTATTCGAAATTAGTACTAATGACGTGACGGAGACGGCGTTTGCAGCTACACCCCTGGGCCGCAGCGCCGTTTTTGGAAGGTAATGGTGGCGGACTGGAAGGTGATCTTCACGTGACGCGCCCCCTAAATCACCGCAGAAAAGGAAAGTATCGAATTCATAAGCTTAATAATTTTTACAGTAGTCTGGAATAAGGAACTGTATTATCCGTACGTATCTCCTCTCCCGATCTCCCATATACCCGTATCTTCTTCTCAAAAGGAAATTCCTTGTGCCACAGATCTGTAAATTCCTAGAGGGTGTTATCAGCAAAAGGGGAGAAGCAGAGCCTCTCGCTTTCCGTTACGTGTAGGCAGTACGTGAGGAGCCACCCCAACGGGAGGGTTTGACGGCGTCATGGGGCTCCCCTCGTAACGGTCGAACGACGTGGTAGTGGGAAGTGGTGGACGAGTGCGACGACTCGGCGATACTCTCTCCCCACTGTGAGTGGAGTGGACCGTCCGTGTGAACACTTCTACCCGCCGCTGCGGACCACCGATGCCGTCCACTCCCGCGGAAGGTGCCGACGTGGCCACGATCTGGCCCGTCGGTTGGCGTGGGCGGTGGAGTGGGGCGCGTGCATGTGCGCGGTGGGGCCCGCATGCCGGGCTTTCCTTCTTTTCGAACGGCGTGGGTGCATGGGGATTTCCTGGAAGGACGTATATGCCCCTGGTGGTTCGAAGAAATTGCGGAGGAAAGGGCGGGGATCGTGCCACTGATGGAGTGGCGCCTCCATCCAGCTTTCGGCGTGTCCCTATGTTTGGGCTTTTGGCGTGACGGGAACGACGTGCGTACGGGTGGGGACGAGGTGATGGCCCGGCGGGGAGCATATGGCCAAAGTGAGTATCATGCTCCGCTCCGACCATTGTCATTTTGTATTGCCCTTTTTGAATGGGTAGATGGATAAACTACATTGATTATGAACTCTCTCATTTCTACGAGTATTATAATTGTACTTGTAGTAATTTTTCTGATCTTTTATGTCTTAAGAGTTTGTTACAAGGGCTGTAAAAAAGTGAGTATGACCACAAGAAGCGTGAGTTCCGCTTAATTGAACAGTTCTATAAAGCTCGTTTGCATAAATATGTACTCTAGGTAATTTTGCAAGCATGAACACGTCAACCTTTGGTCAAATCGAGCTTGAGTGAAGATTATGTTTCTGCAGTGCATACTTAACTTTGTCGAGCCTACTATACTTGGTGGAATTTTTATCTACTCTCTCCGTAGCTAAATATAAGATACTTAGATATTTCAATACGGACTACATGTGGACTGAAATGAGTGAATCTACACATTACTATGCGTCTAAGTACATCCGTGTCAGAAAAATACTAAAATGCTAATAAGCTTATATTTCGAAAAACTGAGGAAGTACTTAACTTATAGATGAGTGAACATTAATTTTAACAGTATGTGTGTCGAGCCGAGCTCGAGCCTTGGTGAACTTCTTTCAAGCCAAGCTGAACTAGGAATTCTCATTTTAACAGATTTTTTTGTGTGTGTGTGGGTAGATCGTTTATTCGTGTCCCGTATTTAATTTCCGGCTAGATTGGTTAGCATGTCGTCGTCACGAGTCCTTTTCCAACAGCGGCGAGAGGATACAAAAAGAAGGTACAACAGTGTGCCATACAGACATGTACTAGGTGTCTTCCAATCATCATCACCGAAAACATTTTCCGTGAGTGGAATCGTGTATTCATTTTGAGCAAGCTTGCAACGTTTCCTTTCGGCCGCCCGGAAAATGGAAACAGGCTGGTCGGGTTGGTTAGACGAGAGAACTGCTGCGGATTTGGTGGTTCATCACCGGCGCCGGTCTCACGCAACTGTATTCTGACAGTCATTTGACCTTCAGATCCTTGGTGTACCGTGCGTGGTGTGAACAGCACGTGGGGATCCAAGGCAGCATCTTCCTCGCGAGATCCGCTTGCTTCGGTGGCAAGGAATGTCAGTCAGTCAGGTCGATCGGAAGGTCTTCTTCTTCTCCCGGCATTGCCATTTCTTGCCGGGATACCTCTTTTGTTAATGGCAAGTGGGGCTGCAGTGCAGATGCAGACGAGGAGCAAAGGTCCTTGTAACATGGGGGCAGGTGCCATGGGGCCTGCCTGAACCCATCGCGGCAATTGCTTGGCGCTGCGGGATTTCCTAAAAACGGTACAAGCTGGTGCGTTTCTTCCTTCCTTCGCGTGGATGGATTATTGCATCGCAATTTGGCAAAGCCGGTGTTTTAGTGCCTGGCTTTTGCTCGTACGTACACTGATAGAGAGAGTGATTTATGATGGGCGCGCACGGTGGCGGACATGGCGACCATGCGAAGAGGTGGTAGAGCTAATCAGCTGATCAACCTTTAATTCCAACCAGGGCTCGGATAGGACGTGAGTGCGCCGTGTCATTATTCCCACGGTCGAGCGAGGAGCGTTGGTGCACTTTTGCTGTATCTCTTCTGTTGGGTAATTTATTTTCCGGGAAAGTGAGGTACTCCATTCTATACGGAAAATGTTTTTTTTTTGCTTAAAGGTTCTAAATGATGTGGAGTTGAATTTTTTATGGAGAATACTAGCAGGTACTCCTTCCGTTCTTAATTGTATGAGATGTTTTAAATATTTTGATGTGGTCTACATAGGATATATACATACGAAGTGAAATGAGTGAACATACACATACTAAAACGTGTCTCGATATATGCGAATCTGGAAAAAAAAAACATCTTATATTAAGGAGTATTGTTTCCTCCATTTGAAATTATAAGATGCTTTAAATATTTAATATGGAATACATACAACTGAAATGCGTGAATGTATACATGAAATCCCGTCTAGGTGTATCCTAATCAGAAAAAATAAAATATCTTATAATTCTGAACGGAGAGAATGTAAAGTAGAAGCCTAAAAGAATTATGGAATTGTGGGATTTTTTTATGGTAGATATGGGGTTTTGATTACATGCCTTATTCAGAGGATTTACTACTTTTTGAGAGAGGGGATTTTAGAGGATTTAATTTTTAGGGCATTTTGGAGAATTTACCTTTTTTTAGAGAACTTTGGAGGATTTACTAGCATGCCGGATCGAGCCCAATTCCACGGCCACATGCTGTATCAGATTGTATTGACATGGTGGCAACAATAGGGGAGGTATCTTTTGTTCATTGTCCAAGGGAAGCAAATGGTGTTGCTCATGAATTAGCTAGAGTTAGTTTTTTAAATAGAGATGATTGTACTTGGGTCGATGATCCCCCTAGGTTTTTGCTTGATAAACTTCTAAACGATGTAACTATTGTGGATGATTGAAGCAGCAAGTTTCCGACGCACTCTTTTCCTTACCAGGGTACCTAAGGGGACTGAAAGGTTTTTAACAAGGCGATTTGCTAGCTTAATATAGTGGTTTTAAATTTTTTAAAAAGTTCTGACAAGCCCTACCCAACTTTTTTTTCTTCGAGGTAAAGCCCTGCCCAACTATTATGCTAAGGCACCGACGTTTTGGAAACAGCAAATGCTGGGCCAAAGCCCAAACAACTTCAGACGAGGCCACGTCCATCGTGTCAAATTCTGCTCCAATCTTCCCAACGAAAAGGAGACAGCGAAAAAAAAAAGATCTAGAACCTTCCTTGGCTGCGGCGAGCCCACGAAATCCAACACCTGCCAGACTGCCACGGTCATCCCGGGAAGGAAGGAACCCGGGAATCCACTCCGGCAGGGCCCGCGAGCAGCAGCAGGATCCTGCGGCGACGGGAGGAATCCACGCGAGGGCGCCGAGGGGAGGGAATGTTGTGGGAGTGGGAGGACGGCGAGGAGGCGGCGCGGCCGAGCGAGGAGGTCCCCGTCGATTTCGACTTCATCTCCCTCCTCTCCAAGCCCAAGGTGAAGCCGAACCCCCAACCCGCCTCCGCCCCTCCGATTCGCTCGCCGGAGTATTCGTTTTTTGGGGGGCTTGCTTTTCAGTAGGGCTGACGAACGGCGCCGCTCGGGTATCGGTAGATAGTTGAACTTTATTACGTTTGAGGGGGGCAGATCGTGTAAATGGGATGCTGTCGCTGGTAATTGAAAGCTTCCTGTCTCTGTTCTTACGGGGAAATTTGCGCGTGCAGGATTACTACAAGATATTAGAAGTCGATTATGATGCGTCGGAGGAGACAATCAGGTCGAGCTTCATCCGTCTTGCACTGGTCAGTGTTCGATCGAACCCACTAATCTACCTCTAGTGAATGGTTTGGCTACTGCGATGCAAATTCCTTACCTGAAACTGTATAATGTTAACAATTACTATTGTCAATAAAGATAATTTGGTCCTAGAAATACAGCTCGATTTTCTGCAAGTGCGCTTGGTTCTAGGTTTCGCTTATAGTGTCTGTATTTTGTGTTGATGTCTTGGAGTGAGTAGTGATTTCCAGCCTTCTCCTGTAGAAATGGCACCCTGACAAGAAACAAGGTGAAGAGAAGGCAACATCCAGATTTCAGGACATTAATGAGGCATACCAAGGTGAGCTTTTGTTCATTGATAAGTAATTCAATAGGCATTTTTGTTCAGCTCTGAGAATTCCTAGTCACATAACATCATAATATTCAGTTTAGCTCAACATAATATTTTATTGTACTTTTATTATTTACACATGGCTTGCAAGCAACATCTCATCTAATTAGTTCAGTTTAACTATTTTTTGCTTACTTCTAATATTCCAAATTTGCTGAGAAACATACGAAATGTGACTGTCTATTGATGTGCAATAGCTTATCTATGAGTAGTCCTAAACACCACATTAGACTACATGGACAATTCATTTGATCTCAGTTTAATTTAGATGCTGCGGAACTACTCTGAATTTTGCGGTACCTAGTGGAAATCAAGGAATGACTACCACAAGACCAAGAATACTCCTGGTACCTTTTGTGATTAAGAAGACAATTGCGATAAATTTCCATAGGGACACTGCCTGGGGGAGGGGTGCACATCAGCCTGCGTTCAATTAGTTGAGACGTCGACAATTACCGTATCTCTTGGAACACTCATCTACATCCATTTCGCATAAGTCACTCGCAAAAAGGCCATGAAATTATGCACTTTGGAATTTTGATCATATTAAGGAAGTAAGAAACTAGCGGAAACATGATTTATTGTCATCACATTTAAGCCAGATTTGTTGCAAACCTTGAACATCTTGGTTGCATGCATCCGTAGCACAAGCAGACCATCATTGTTGATTTTTTTTAGAAAAGAGACACTTTGCTCTGCCGAGGAGCAGCTATTAATTTCCTTGCCACAAGCTTCAGGCATTCCACCATACTCTTCCACTTCTCCTTACGCTTTTCTGGCACTGTGAAAGATGGGAAATAGTTTTGAAAATATTCGTTAGTGGCGAAGAGCATGCATTTTTATAAAAAACGAGGTCATTACGCATGTTTCAAATGGACCAGGACAAGGCTCCAACAATTGCCCACCCAATATAATTGGACCCTGCACCTGGCGACTTCAAAGCAATATATGAACAAAATCTCCAAAATCCCTTGGTGGCCTTTCCCAACCAAGGGTTTCTTTAACACACCACCAGTTACTATGAGACCAAGGGCAGCCAAAAATAAGATGGGAAGCTGTTTCAAACTCGCCACAAAATCTGCACTCTTGTTTTTTGGGCCACCCTTTTGCCTTGAGATCAGCAATAATTTCTGTAAGCACATCCAAATGAAAATTTTAATCTTCAACATCAGCGGCACATTTGTTTTCTAACATCGCTCACACCCAGATTTAGGATCTCATGGTATTGCGATTTGAGGTGTCTTTCCATTCTTCGTCAAGAGCCAAAACCCTTTGTCCAGCCTCTTCGAAAGTTGCACCTCACTTAACAACAATTACAACTCATGCCATTCCCCCGTTTCCGGAGGCCCAAACGAAAGATGGAAAGAGAGACGAAGACCCTCAGGCCTTACTACTTCTCTCACAGCCGCATCCGGAGCATCACAGTGAGAGTAAATTGTGGAAAAACTAACACTCGAAGGAACCTGCCGACACCATACATCTCACCAAAAGTTAGGCTTTGCCACCATCACCTACACTACGCAAGGCCCCGCTGCACCCAATGTTTGATCGAATGGAGGCCTTTCCAGAATTAGGACGAGCCCGCTGTCACCGAAAGAAAAAAAACAATCCCCACCATCTTTGGTCACTGGGTTATAGAATTATATGCAGTTTTGCGCAGACTGTGAAACACATTCTGTTATGACCGAATTTTTTTTTGTCTAACGAAAGTTCTTTCACAATGCATTTGCTTTAGCCTCCTATTTAGAAACCGAGAGAAGCAATAGGCTCATAGGTATATGATACATCAGGTGTTTTCGTTCATTACATCACATTTCTTGTTTTTCACAGTTCTCAGCAATCCAATAAAACGGCAGGAATATGACAAGAAAGGCGTTTTGTACGTTCAGGATCAGAATGCAGCAGTGAGTCCCACCCCCACTCCCACACACACACGCACACACACATACACACACACACACGTACCCGGACACACAAGTCTTTATCTTGTGACACATTTATATATATTTTTAACTATTTCAGGATTACCTGAACCGACACAAGGGTTTAATACTTACATGCAATGCCCTTGGTGTAAGGTACTCGGTATGGTGAGCTTTCTCAGGAGTACCAGAGTCTGCGTCCATCTGTGGTCTTGGATGATGTGTGTAATTGTAAAATCCCATCTAGTTCGCAAAATTTAGCACGGTACTACCTTTTGGGGGCCTAAAATGACAGCTTAGAGTTCAGCCTACAACAGACATGATTTATATTTGTTGATTGTCTGTTGTAGATTGGAAGAGGCAGAGATGTGCTTTTGTTGCATATTGCTCCTGAAACACTGCTCCTAACATATGAAATGTTGGCATCAGTTCCTGAATGTCTTGCCATTTTACTCATGACACTGAGTGCGGTTGGATGTAAAAAAAATGCTTACTGTTTAGCCCATGTTCTTTACTCGCCAAAACTTCTTCCCTTACAAGGAAATCTAAATATGATTATAGTCTAAGCATTAGTATTTGTTTTCCTTCTCTTTAATCTTATGGGGTGAAAATGGTCATGAAGCGACAACTGATGTATCAAGTGCTTCGAGAGGTGCTTAGCGGAGTGAACTGGTGTTTTCTTGCCTCATAGGATGGCATGGGTGCTTATTTTGAAGACTTGAGTGTTTGATTAGGCACCAATGCAAACTGTATGTATGTGACTAGTGTATAAACACATCTTAAGAGTATGAATTTACATATGATAATTTATCTAAGCACCATCAAGGAGACCAGGATAGGAGCTTGCACTGGAGCGGATGAAATTTGCATGCCCTTACAGATCGGGGACTTGCCAGAAATCCAATGCTTCTTTATGCCATTTGATCAACCTTAGTTATATGCCTCCTTTTTTTAGCTCAGAATATTGCCAACGGGATTTAGAGGGCAAACATTACAGATGATCGTGAGTGACTTTGATTTTGTCATTAATCAGAGATGATGGAAGGTTGTTTGCTGAAGCAAATAGTCGATCAAACCTTTTGACATATTAAAGTTAAAAATTTGGCGCTTTTAGTGAGGATTGCAAACACTGGGCCAAGTAAACACAGTCAGAAAGGCTTGAGCAAGCACACTATACTAGTAAAACTTTAGATGTCTGGTTACAGTTGTCGAGAGGAAAAGGCTTACGAGTTACAACACAACTTTTTTCAGTAATAGTTGAAAAAGAGAAGGACTAAAATAACAAGCTGGCTGTAAAGTAATAACATATGCCAAAGCACCATTCGTCCCCGCTCAAATGATCCTCTCCTTCAGATCTTCAAATTTCGCGAACAGTTCGTCTCTGCTTTCCTGCATATAGTAAAAAACGATTATTAAGCACACGCCAGGCATGACTCATGCTCGTATTTTAGGGATAAAAAAATGTACCTTGAAGAGTAGGTACTTCGTGGTGAACCAGATTGAGTAGCCAATTCCTACGAGTTCTAGCAATTTTGGAAGCTGCAATGAGTAGAACGTGTGATTTAGCAAACACGGATAATTAGGTTTTAAGTACATATAGATCTATCCGACGATGGCATAACCACATACCAGGGGAACGGAATCAATTGCAGAAACAACTTTCGATAGAATCAACAAAGCAAGCAAAGCACCACTTCCGAACAGGAGATAAGTGGGTGTCACTTCAATGTCCAACTGAAATGAGCAAAGCCCAAATAAGTACTGTGCGAGCAACAAACAACAATGAACTGCTCGAGAGTTCATCCAAGTCTGCAAAATGTATTCAACAACAAACATAGGTAGAGTAGATAACATCCCTATTAAGTTCTATCTGGATAGTAGAGAACTTGAGGTTAATGCAGCTCTCTGAGTTCAGAAGAACAGAAATAACTAATGCAGTATGTTTATACAGTTGGGTTTCATATCTAGCCTACCCCAACTTGCTTGGGACAAAAGGCTTAGTTGTTGTTGTTGTAGTATGTTTATACAGTCATACATGATATAGTCTGGCTTCATTTCAATAACAGAATCACGTTAGTTGTGTGGTGTGGCATCTGATTCAGTTTATACAGTGTAACTTTATGACAGTTGGTGCAATTGGAATTGTAGATCTCGGCTAGGTCCTAACCACCCAGCTTGATGATTCTCACATCGCATTTGTGAATCGGTGGCAGAGCTCGGCTACATTTTTGTTGCTCTAGAATTCATACTTTTGGACAGCCATGCTGATATCTTCCGTAAGCTTGAACGCCATGTGGAGCGAGGAAAATAACTTTTTTTCCACTCGTTCTACACTTTATTTGGGGTGTTATATACTCTACGGCGGTGCTATTGTCACTCCCAGTGTCAATGAGATGGTTCAGTTGTCATTACTACACTATGTTTTGGGCAGACATCTGTCCTGCTCAAAAGCGTCACCTATTTCTTTCATCAGTCTATGTCAGACTAACAATAGTCCAGTTTCATACGATCTCCCACATAAGGGCTATGGTGGTAAATCTGAATTCTGTCTATCCATCTAAAGGTTGGAGTCGAGGATTTCCATCCAATTTGGACGAACTATCCTAGCTAATCCCCAAAGCCTGGCCACCATGTAAACAAGAAGGCGCTTGCTCTGGAAAGCACAACAGCAGACCAGTAAATCAGCGCGGCAATACCTTGCTCAGTATGTCGTCCACGCCGCCGCCCTCCTCGGCCACCTCCACCGACGAAGACACCAGCGCATCGACCACCGTCGCCTCCTCGGGCTCCTCAGCGGGCTTGTCCGCGACGACGACGGTAGTCGCGGACGCGGACGCGGGCTCCTCGGACGGCACCGGGTCAGGCGCGGTCGGCGCGGCGGACCGGCAGCGCCAGCCTCGGGCCGGGGCGCGGACGGCCACGGAGATGGGCGGTCGGCGGCGGTGGACGCTGGCGAAGGACACGGGAACGGAAGCGCGAGCGGAGGCGGCGGCTGTGGAGACGAGGACCTCCATTTCTTTTTCGCTGCCTTTCTGTGGAGGCCGACCCTGGCTGGCTGGCTGGCTGAGGTTGGGGTTTGAGGTTTTCCCGAGCTGCGGGGAGGATGAGGGGTGGTGGGCTGCGCGGCTCGCTGACGTACTGATGTGGACCAGTCGCTTGCGTAGCTCGATTTTGCTGTTCCGGCTTTGGCCGCGCTGCACAGGCGTCGCTCGCTTTCGCTCTCTTGTCCGCGGCCTCCACGTGTGTGGTCTCTTTGTTTTCTTCGCTTTTCGGAATTAATGCTTGCAGAATCTAACAACAAGCTTGTTACTCCAGAATATGCCGAAATTTATTAATTATGCTAAAATACAAAGATATGAATAGTGGTTTATACGTAGTACGGGTGGAGCGTGTATGTGTTCTGTTCCTCTCCGTTTACAAATGAGGAGTTGCCTGGCTAAGTTTCCACAGTATAGTTTTACAGGGTTCCTTGTAATGGACATGCTTCCTTTTACCTCTTTTTTATGGACGGTGGCTCGTGTTTGACTGTAAAAATATTCTACTCCCTCCAATCCACTTTGGACTTCTTTGGAGTGTAGGATTAGAGAACATAGGAATTGAAAAAACACAGGAATTTGATAGGATTGTAGGTGCAAAACAGAGGATTACAAAACAGAGAAAAACTACATGAATTGTCATTTGGCTGGAACACAGGAAAAACAGGAAAAGTGGCTTGATCCTATGCGAATGAGTGTAAAAAAGAGGTTAGAGTGGATGTTGAAATTCCTATGGGATTAGGGCATAGGAATTCAATCCATAGGAATTTTGGAGCTGTGATTCCTTTGATCCAAATGGATTCCTTAGGAAAGAATCCTATGGATTGGAATCCTCCAATATTCCTCTGAAAATTCTACAATCCAAAGAGTCCCTTAAATGTCGCCAAATTGGGTGTATCCAGCACTAAAACTAAAATATGTAGATATATCCGATTCAACACCAATTAATATGGATCCCTCAGACCCGGCCTGCATTCTGCTCCTAAGCTTCCCTTCCGTCGTCGTGGCATTGAACTAAATTATGCATTTCCCACCCGCACGGTTACCTGAAATCCTCGATGTGGAGGATTATTAAGGCCTTCTTCGTCTAGTACTCCTCCGTCCTAGTTTGTAAGGCTCAATTTGCAAATTTCTTGGCCCAAGGTCATAGTTGATTGGAGCTGAAATCTTACATGCATTGGTGGCAGAGGCACCAACCAATAAGTGAGAGAGAATTAAATGAAATTGTGCCTAGGAGGTGGGAGGTTTTGGGACAAATTGGTTTTGAGATTGTGCCCTACAAACTAGGACGGAGGGAGTATCTACCGGTCGTGCTCGTGCATCGTAAGTTGTGCTTGGTGCTACCTTAGATCTTCAGAAACCATCCATTTCCTTGAAAATAACATTTTTATGGCGGCCAAGAAGTCGCTGATGTAAATAGAATATGTTGGCAACGTATGTAGATCGTCGCTCCGGGGTTGAAACGTCGGAAACAACTTAAACCACGCACAGTGTCCGATTAGAAGAAACTAGAGAACACGAATCTCACACGCTCATCAACAAGGCTAATGTTGGCCAACCATCGTTGGTCGACCCTAACTAGATATAGGGGATCAAATTGGCCGGACACAAAAATCGCCCACAGCGGTACCCTCCAAGTGCTAGGCCCGAGCCAATTTGTGTTTGGCACCGGCGAAAGGGCCCCAAGTTTGGAGGCCCTCTCGGGGTTTCGGGGGTGCCGGACATGCCCTCCAACAGACGCCCCCCACCCATCATACACACAACGCCGACACATGTGTTAATTAGGCTATGCAGGAGGCCATTCCGCCCGATTAATAGTGAGGCGACGAGGCGGCGACACACCTGACAGCACACATCGCAATAACGTCGTGCACGTTCCCTTGGAGGGCGCAGAAGGATGCGACGCGTTGAGCAAGGCCGTCCACGTGTTGACGTCGCTACGGCTCCCCCAGCGGCGCCCTGCATACGCGTCGTCAATGCCAATGCGTGTCAGGCGAACGGGTGCTCGCCGTTAATGCAGGCCACCCAACCTCACTCCTCCGGCCGCCTTCAAAACGCGCAGCGGCCTCACCTCTCCACACCCAAATTCTCTCCCTTTCCTCTCCACACCCAGCAGAACCACCGCCCAGCATAGTGGGCAGCCGCGAGACGTCGGAGGAGCCCGAGCTTCGGCGTCACCACGACCTCCTATTGGCGGGATGTGTGCGTCGCCACAACAAGCGCCGTGGTGAGCAACGCCGCGAGCTACTCGAGTTACGCCGCCGCAACGAGGAGGCGGAGATGTCCAAGGCGTGGAGGCGCGAGATGTGGCTCGAGGAGGCCGCTAACGCGCCTCCACATGTCATGTCGTAGGACAACGCACCGCTGCACAACCGCCACAACATCCTAGTAGAGGACGACATCACCCTACCAGAGGGGTGGGTGAGGAACGTCGTCAACGTGTCGGTGGCGCCGCGGTTCAGCGGGCCGAAGCGCGTCGACTACATGATCCGACAGTGGAGGGAGATATCGTGGGAGCAGAAGGTCGACCCCAAGTACTCCATCTCGGCGCCGTACTGGCACGCCGTGGTGGACACGGAGTACGAGGCGCGCGCTAGCTTCTTCCTCATAGAGGCATGTGGGAGCCACCACCGGAGTGGTTCGCTTCGGACGACGAGCGTGCCCGCTCCGACGGTGAGGAGGACAAGCTGCCAGACCTTCCCTGTCCACCGGGGCCGGCGCCGACACATGACCCGGCCCCAGCAGTGACACCGTCACCGTGTAAGGGGGTGGAGGATGAAGCCTCACGCGCCGGCCGCGGCATGCATCAAGTGTAGATCAAATCCCATCACGCGCCAGCCGTGAAACCAGAAGTCTCAGCCTCAACCGAGGCTATGTTTTGAAAGGCCGCAACCGACGACAATAGATCATTGTGGCATGCAAGTTTCTTGATGATCCGGCGCTGGGATGGGCATCTTCTTCACTGGCGCTAGGTCGTGGAACATGCATCTTCCTCGACGCCGGTGCGTGTAGTGGTTGGCGAGAAGCCGTAGGGTGTCGCCGGATGCCTGACATCGAGATAGGCCTCGTTCTATCGGCCTAATTTAGGTTTAGTTTGTTAAATTTCGTTTAGATTTTAAATTGTAAGTTTGTTAAATTTCATTTAAATTTACTGAAATTGTTGTTAAAAGTTGTTAAATTTGATAACTTTTTAAAATTTTATTTTGGGGCGCCGTTGCGGTTTGCGTCCTCACCGGACACATGTGCAACACCCAATTGAGGTGCCGGACACGAATTTAGCGTGCCCGCTAGAGATGCTATTTAAGCATCTGCAATGTGTCAAAAACCACACAATAAGGACTACGTGGCAATGCTTATGGTGCACATTATACATTGTGAGAAAAATAAAATTGTCCACAAGCTTATAGATTGCCTTAAGACTATGGGTCACCCACAAGCAATAAAAAATTGTTTACCTTTCTTCTTTCTCTCATGCATGTAGCAATATGACATGATATATGAGTTCCACCTTATGGCAAAAGCACACCTTTACATTGTAGGTTGTTATCATAAGCCATGTGGGCCCATCTTATGGAAAAACCACACCATATACATTACAGATGCCCTTAGCAGTGACACGCGTTGATTGCATGCTAGGGGAGTGACTGAGCTGTGGCACGAGTAGAGCAAGCAACGGCCTCGGCCGTGACGAGACAACTCCTCTCCGCCGTTCTGTGGGATGGGATGGTAGAAAGAAAGAGAGGGGTGGACCCCACATCGAACATAAACGAGGAGGATTTTTTTACAAATATGGCCCTCTGCCCAATGTTAATGTCAAAAATAGCCCCCTCTAAAATTCATTGTCAAAAGTAGCCTGGCGGGAGGGTGAAAAGGTGACACGTGGCTCTTCCCGCCACATGGGGTGGCGGAAGGCACGTTCCGCCATGCGGACTGGCGGAAGGTTCTTCCCGCCACTGTGATTGGCGGAAGGTGGTGGGACCAGCGTTAGTCAAATGGCAGTGCTCATTCCGGTGTAAGCTGAAGTTTTTTTTTCTGAAGTTGGAGATGCATGTAGGTCCGTGGCGCATGTGCACGCATTGTCGACATGGGCCTGCCTCTTGCGTGGTCTTTCAAGGTGCTGCATATCCCACGCATGCACGTGATTGAATGGGGCCCACCTTATGCATGCATTCCACCCGCCAAACCGAATTGCTGGATGAGGTGGCGCCATGGGTCCCACCACCTTCCGCCAAAGCTAAAGGCGGGAATGAGCCTCCCGCCAATCCGCATGGAGGAAGGTGCCTTCCGCCATCCCACGTGGCGGGAAGAGCCACGTGTCACCTTTTCACCCTCCCGTCAGGCTATTTTGACAATGAATTTCGGAGGGGGCTATTTTTGACATTGACATTGCGCAGAGGGCCATATTTGTAAAAAAATCAACGAGGAGAGCTCCATCGCCATTTACACTCCCTTCTTTAAGAAGGCAAGGCCATTCGCCGACCCAGACGGTAGAAGGAGACCAGTTTGCATCCCCTGCTTCATCTTCTTCGCCATTTTCCCCATCACTCTTCTATCTAGTCTTGGCTACTTTATTTTCTCTATCTGTGAGGTATGTATTTTCTTTACCTTTATGTTCCCCTCCACCCTCATGTGCGATGATATGCAATGACATGCATCTGATCTGGGTTCTCATAGTCTAGGTTAGTTTGTTTTCCCCTAGTATTGGCTTTCTTTTTTTAGATTTGTTTTCCCCTATGTTTCTGGGGTTTTTCCGTTTCATATTCCCCCCCATGTTTCTGGGTTTTTTAGGCTAGACGGTGGTGTTATTAGTTTGTGGCCAAATACAAATCTCTCATTCAAACACAGTTTACCCTTTCTTTTGTTATTCTGAAATTCATCTTGTTTTGTACTAGTCAGTAATCAACTAATCATAATCCCTTTTTACCCATTGCATCTGTAGAGAGCTCAGGATGGACCTGCATGATGATGAGTTGCCACCACCACCTCCTCTGCCTCCCAACGTCGTGCTCATCGGAGCGGAAGATGCCGTTGCCAATGAACCGCCGCCGGCGGAGCCAGCAAAGCCCAAGAGGCTGCCGCTGGCCAGGCCCGGATTCGGCAAGGAAGGAGAGCCCATCCAGCTCCTTGCCAACCACTACAAAATCTCTGTGAAGAGCTCAGAGGACTTCTTCTACCACTACCATGTGAGTACATATGTACATATATGCTACCCGGCTTCACCACCCAGTCTGTTGACCATGCTGATTTCTTGTTATGCTCTGTTTATATTAGGTTAATTTGAAGTATGAGGATGGCCGGCCCGTTGAACGCGGGGTACGCAGGAAGGTCATCGAAAAGCTGCAGCATATGTACAGCTCCGAGCTTTCGAACAAGAGCTTAGCTTATGATGGTCTGATGGGCCTCTTCACGATCGGCGCTCTCCCGCAAGTAGCCAGTGAATTCACCGTCGTCTTGGAAGAAATTGGAACTGAAAAGTAAGTTCTGCTTCCATGCTATCTGTACCTATCAAATGCCATGCTCGCTCCGTGTTCCCTACATAACTAAATTTTTACTTGGTTGTTGTAGGAGTGCTGTCAATGGGAGCTCCGGAGACAATGACAGTCCTGGAGGTGGTGACAGGAAGAGAATGCGGAGGCTGCGCCAGACCAAGACTTTCAAAGTGGAGCTGTGCTTTGCAGCGAGAATCCCGATGGCCGCGATCGCGCAGGCCACTGCAGGCCAGGAATCGAATTACTCCCTGGAGTCCCTCCAAGTTCTTCATATCATACTCAGGCAGCATTCTGCAAAACAGTATGTGTCTTTGCGAATGTCTTTCCCCTAAGCATTCATCTGTGCTTAGGCTTCTATATGATTTTTTGTGTCATGGCTTTGTTTGATTCTTCTGACTATACACAGGGACTGCCTTTTGGTTCGTCAGTCATATTTCCACAACAATCCTCAAAGCTTCGTTGACTTGGGCGGTGGTGTCATGGGGTGCCGAGGATTTCGCTCGAGTTTCCGTGGTACACAGAGTGGACTCTCCCTGAATGTCGGTATGCACCTCACCCTATATAGTTCTGTTGTATTTTGTTTAGATAAAGGGCACTTTATATAGTTCTGTTGTATGGTTCCATCATTCACTTTGCAATGGCTACATCGGATTGTACATGGTAAGGACATACTTCTTTTGACCTGCAGATGTTTCAACCACAATGATCGTTAAACCTGGTCCTCTCATCGATTTTCTTCTCGAAAACCAGAAAGTTGACCACCCTTGCAGGATTGACTGGCAAAATGTAAGTTGCATATTTAGTGCTCTTGATAATTTTGGACGAAAAGTCGTTCAGCCTTTTTTTTTATAATTCTAATTTGGATGTTTTCCTAACAGGCTAAGCGTGCTCTCAAGAATTTGAGGATAAAAGCTGCTCCTGCAAATTCAGAGCTCAAGATTGTTGGCTTGAGTGACAGAAATTGCAACGAACAGACGTGAGGATTCCTGTTTACCCTTTTATTCCTTTTTTTCCAGTGCTCAAACTTGTAGTAATTTGGAAAGGGGCATGTCCTATTGTTTCTAGATTGTTCTACAATTTGTTTTTCTGTAGAATTTACTGCTATTTATTGATTGCATCTGATTGGCATATTTACCTAGGTTCCCATTGAATCAGAGGAATGGTAACAACGCGAACACTAATACTGTTGACATAACAGTCTTTGATTACTTTACGGTGCACAGAGGCATAGAGCTCAAATATTCTGGTAACCTTCCCTGTATCAATGTGGGGAGGCCAAGCCGTCCCATATATTTCCCTGTGGAGGTTTGTTTTAGTTTTTCTATTCTACATCCCCAAAGCCTCCTCCATTTTGGAATTTTTTTTTTTAGAAAAACAGGGAGACCTCCCCGGTTCCATTGATGAGCTCAACGAAACCTGAGCGGGTGTTTACAGGCGCAGAACAGTAAGAAAAGTTCTGAAAGCAAACCCAACATGGCACTGCGGCCTGGGAAACAAACAGCGAACCAAACTACAAAAGCTCAGCAAACTAACTAGAGCAGAGAAACGACAGTTCTAAGACTAAAATAGATTGCTCGAAGGCAAGTTCTTTTTATTTTCATGAGGATTTCGCCCGGTGATCAGAAGATCTCAGAAGACCTCCAGCTCCAGCGTCGAAGTGGGTGTGGACCAGGTACTCGCCGGGGCTTGCTTCTTCAGGTCCGGAGATCTTGGGATGTCACTGTCATCTCCATCAGAGTGTGCGGGTCTTGCCTTCAGCAGCTTCTTCATCAGCCACTTCCCAGGAGGTAGTGGGATCTCAGCACATTCGAGATCCGCACGCAGAAGCTCTCCACCATCGGCAGCATAGATTCCTTGAAGATCAATCTCCATCTTTTCAGAGAATTGAGAATCATCAGCCACACCTGTTTGTAGCTTGTCGTGACACCATCCTCACTATTTGTAGCTTGTCGGCTTTGCTGTTCCTTGTGTATTTATCCTAGTTTGTTCTTGCATGCAAACAGTTGCTCCGGTCAGATACGCATACCTCGCTGCAGCCCAGGTGGGCACGATCATGAAGTCCATCCAGGGTGGAGGCCACATGCCGGTGCCGGAGTTGCCGTGGCTGCACAACAATGTCCGGAGCACCATGTTCTTCTGCTGACGCGCTCTCCCTCTCTTGATGCTGCTGCTGTGGGGGTGTTTTGGTGTGTCTGCGCGTGTAAAAGCCTAGGCTTAGCTAGGGCCTTCAAACCTATCGCTATATGGGGTGGCCGTAGAACTAGTTTTTTCGTGTCGCTGAAAGACGTACATTTGACGGCATGTCCTGTTGGCGTTGAACTAGCCAAACCTTGCATGGATGGAGTAGACTTGGATGATGATAATCAAGTATGTTTCTAGCACAATGTTGTTGGTATTCCGGTGAAAAACCTCCAGTCAATTTGCAGGGTGTGATGGTTGGTAATTCTGATTCTTTTGAATGTCAAGAAGATCCTGCCCTGTCTTCTAGGGACGCAGAACTGGTACAGAATTGCAGGTTCACTATCTTCAGTTTCAGCCTGTACTGGAATAGAGTCTGCAGTGTTTCTTTGCTAGCTCATGTGAAGCTTTGTTTGCCTCGCCTCTACAAACACAAAGATCGCTGCGGGAGCACCAGGAATCTTACTGAATGTTCAGATCATCTGGCGCTGCCGCCAACTGGGAGAAGTCTGGCCCTAGCATATTCAGCGCCATTGCTAGAAGATGTGAGGTCATTTCGAAGACGACCCTTATGGCACCAATCTTCACAACTAAATCCACTGCATTCATCATCGCACGCAGTTCGCCATTGTAGCCGTCAGAGATTCCTTCTACTCGCCTGAGTGTGTTAGCAGAATTTTTTGGTAGACAGCCTGCCAAGTACGAAATTCATGTCACGACAGACAACTCGCGCGAACGTGTCCAACCCAGTCCAAAAGATGGAGAGAAGTCAATTCCTGCTAGATACCTACGGCTTGATGATCTGAAAACTTACCTAGTTTAGATGGGAGTTAGACTCGAATTCAGGCACTATGTAAGAGGTGACGGTCGACTCAACTATTCAACAAAGAATCGGTCAAATTAATAAAATCTACTTTTATCCTCCAAACTCATATTGTTTCTGTTTTTGGCGGACATCGCATAGATTTACGTTGATCTAAGAAAAACAAGCTAGAGGCGCGCGAATCGATATAGCTCAACCCATACTCACGGAAGCCATGACGGGGTCCCTTCTAAGCGAGTTAGGTTTTGGGTCTCAAAAAAGTTGTATGGATTGTTATGTGTATCACACTTTCAGTCGGCCTCCCATGATGCGTGGTAACCTTGCATTACCCTCGATGTCGAGGGTAAAAGGTGATTTGTTTGTGTGGGAACACACTTTTTTGCGACCACGCTGGGGAAAAAATTCCGAAATGGGATCATCATGAACTCATGGCCGATGATAAGATCCTCAATCTCAGAGAAAACAGCAGAATTAAAATTAAGCCTATTTCTGATGATCTATCGGAAGATCAATGATATACTTTCAAGACAATCAACAATAAAAGACAAAAGAAGTTTGAGGCTTGGCATAAGAAGCAAGAAGAGAAAGATACGAAGGCATTCATGGCGAGTTTCAAGAAAGATGGACAAGGTCCTGTCACTCGGATTGGGGAACCCAAGCTTCCCCCTCTACTCAGCGAAAAGGGAAAACAAAAACACAGTGTAAGCGATAGCCTATTTTCTCCCAAAAAATAATGGAAATTCAAAGTCAAGTTACACGTGGTACTTCTCATGTGTTCAATCTACTGGTAGAAAGAGAATTAACTAGAAAGAACACGACTCGATCCGGGATATCTGCAAACATATTGTTGGACCACAACAACTCATGACAGCACTTTCTTGCGAGTGACGGAGCTTAGGTTTTAATCGGTGGTGGGTGCCAACCTTAAAAAATTCCATGTTGTGCTTGTTGGGGTTCACTAGTTTGGAAGTTTTTACCATGATTAGTCCAAATATTAGAATGTCAAAAAAAATGTAATTTTTAGGGAGTGCCATGGCACCCCACTGGACCCACCCCTGTTTCCCAAGTTCTATTCAAAGCGTGCATTACTCGGCAATACCACCGAGTTTCTATACGTTTCCCGGACTTGGCACGACGTCGAACTTGTGTTCGGCACTTAGTTGGCATGGTAAGATGCACCTATGTGCCAAATATGAGAACATTATCATGGCAATGACCATCACCTTGGGCATTTGGCATCAAAATGATAGGTTATTTTGTGAACACTTTTTTTAAAATTGTCACATTCCAAATTTGGTAGTTTTCCTGCCAACAAGTACCTATAAATGGAATCTATGTCAAATGATTGCATTTTAAAACCTTTTTTCATGTTTTTTGATTTGTTTTAAAATGAGTCAACATCGCATGTACATCTTTCCATACCAATGGCTTGAATATTTCAACTCTCTATAACTATTCCATAAAATCGTACTTATTATTTCAAGTCAACATCGCATTTATTTATTTCAATTTTTGGACCATACTATAACACATTTGCAATTCAAATTTGAATTACTTTTGGAAAATCGATTGAAATTCATTAAAAATGGGATATGTTACCTATAAATATGGATATTCAAAATATTTAGGAATTATCCATCCAATGAATAATGAGATTTGGCACCATATTATTTGCACTTGCTTAAAAAACTATTTAAAAAAAGAAAAGTTGAAAACTCCTTTAATAATATTATTTGGCATGAAAATATGCACGTATGTCCAAATATGGATACAGTATCATGAAATTTACCGTAAAGCCGAGGGAAAAATAAAACGAGAAAAGTAAACATTTGTCGTGCGTTCGTTTGGGGACAATCGGTAAACTGGATGCGCCATGTCCTTTCCGTCAACCATAGCGGGCGGGGACACGTGTCCGCCATCGTTGCCTAGAGCTCTATTTTGCCGAGGGAGTTTTTGCGACTTTGTCAAGCGCTTTTCTTTGCAGGAGCCTAATCGTGAACATCAATAGTTTTTTAAGCAATTGCGTACAACAATATTTTTTTACAAACACGAGTACAATATAGACACACATTCACATAGCGCATATTGAAGAAGAGCCGTGAAGTTTAAAGATTGATAAAGTCACCAGAACGTTGCCTTCAACATAAAATAATATGGTAAATAATCCTGACCCATATTATTAAAGGTAAACTTGGCCATATCGTAAAAAAAATGGCACATCCGCCATAAGGAAAGGGGAATGTATTTTGTTTCATGGGTTTTATATGCACCCATTATTTAAAAATCATATTTTAAAATGTAAAAAAAATCAAACAGAAATTTAGGGTATATATTTGGACATTCTATACTCGCACATAAAGTTTCCTGAAAAAAAGTATTTTTGTGGCTTGTGTAAAAAGACCAATTTCGATGCTAAAAAATGACTTTTCACAACACTATTTATGCGCAACATTGTGTGCGGATATAAAATGTTCAATGTACACCCGAAATTTTGAAACATTTTCACACTTAGAAATGTATTCAAAATACAAAATACATTTCCACAGTAGTTGAGTCAAAACACCGTTGCATGTGAAGGCCTGAAGGGAGAAACCCCCGAGCAGCGGCGCACACCACCTGTTTGACGGAGCACCGCCCCAGAACGGAAGTGTCATCCATGGCGAGCGGGGCGGATCGCATCAGCGCCCTCCCGGAGTACGTCCTCCACCACGTGCTCCACTTCCTTCCGGCTCAAGAGGCGGTCTGAACCTGCGTGCTCGCCCGGCGTCTGGTGGTCCGTGCCCGCCCTCCGCTTAACCGGCGTCGAGGGGTGGGACAACGTCGACAGGTTCTCCCAGTTCGTGGACCACCTACTCCACCTCCGTTGCGCCGGCAGCGGCGGTGGTGCAGGCGCGCCGCTGGATTCGTGCGATTTCGACTTCGATGCCGACGGGTTCATGAGATTTCCGGCTAACGAGCGGCACACGAGCCACTGGATGTGGCAAGCCGCGCCCCGTGTCCGGGTGCTCCGGCTCCGTGTCATCGAGTTTAATCAGGAACCCTCGCCGCTGTCTGATCTGCATCTCGTCTCCCAGCACCTCAAGCTGGTGTCAACAACAGCGTTGTTGTTTTCTCCGGCTGCCCGGCCTCGGTGGAACTGAGGATGGAAGTCTGCGATGTTTTTGTGAATCAGCTGCTGTCTCCATCCTTGAAACATCTGTGCATGGCCCGCTGCTTTACTCCCGCGTTCTAATATCTCTACCTGACACTAGTGGAAACATGGCCTTTCGTCCAGAGCCAAAATTGGCTCTAGTCCCGGGTGGCTTACGAACCGGTACTAGAGTGTGGCTCTAGTACCGGTTCAAAAGCTACGAGGCCCCGCAGCTCTTGTACCGGGTCGTAGGGGACCTCTAGTCCCGGGCCGTGATACGAGCCGGTACTAGAGGTCCGTGGCAGGGCAGCAGCAGCGCGGGGCCCGCACGAGCACCTCTAGTACCGGCTCGTATAACGCCCGGGACTAGAAGGTGGAGCTTTAGTACCGGGTCGTGATACGACCCGGTACTAATGTTCTCACTATATCATCTTCCACCCCCGAGAGCATCTCCATTTTTCAGCTCGAGTTCATCACCATTTTCTCCATTGTTTTACTCTCCCGAGCTCGAGTTCATCTCCATTTTCCTCCACGATTTGTCAAGATTAACGGCACCCATCTTTTCAAGGGTTAGCAACTTGATCCTTTCATCCGGCGTTCCTCATTTTAGCTCATTTCCATACTAGCTTAGCTCATTTCATTTTTGAGGTGCTAGCTAGGTGTTTGATGAAATGCCTAAGTTAGGGAGTTCATTTGTTTTATATGTATTTTGAGCTCAAATTAAAGTATGATTTGTGTGTTCTAGTGCCGTGCTCACCGCCGTTGATCGCCCGCATTGTCCCGTCACCGGCACAAGCTCGGTGAGCCCTTTTTTTAAATTTTTTTTCAAAAAATCTTAGTTGTATGATTTAGATGCATAATTATTATTTGTATAATTTTATTAGTTGTATAATTGTTTGTTATATATAGTGCCATGGTTTTGACATCTGTCCACACCGATTCTCGTCCGCTCTAGTATTCGGATGCGGTATGATTTTTTGTTATAACTATATATTTGTTTCATTTCGTGTTTATGACAATTATGCCAACCAACTTTACATAGATATATTTTTATCTAGGAGGTAGTTGAACCGGAAATTCCAAAAGACCCTATTGTCGAGTTTTTTGAAAAATAAATCAATGATTTGAAAGAAAAATTGAAAAGAAGTGAAGATTTTCGTCTCCAATGCTCAGAAGAGAAGATGAATTTGGAGTTCAAGTTTGCCGACGTCATCGATGAAAACGAGATCAAGATGAGGCAATGCACTTGGATAACGAGATCAAGATGGAGGCAATGCGCTTGGATAACAGATCAATATGAATGCAATGCGCTTGAAGCTTAAAAAGATTAGAAAATATGCCATTAGTCAAGAGGCTTGGTATCATTATGCTGTTGGTTCAATAATTACCTTAGTTGCGATTTTGATCGCATTTGTCGTTGGATTTAAATTCTTTAGCTAGTTGTATGTTAGTTTCAATTAATGTATGTTTTATGAGAACTATGTATTACATTTGGTCACTACTCTAATTTGGTTTTAATGTGATGAATTTGTATTTGATATACTTAATTATATAATGTAGATGAGTCATCCATGGATGTACGTTGACCGACGCTCTAAAGCGTACATGGAAGGCGTGCGTTCTTTTCTCGATGTGGCTGAGGCAAACGCGCGGAATGGTTTTATGTGTTGTCCATGTCGTGACTGTCGGAATGAGAAGGATTACTCTTCCTCAAGAATCCTTCACATCCACCTGATTCAGTCCGGTTTCATGTCCGGCTATAATTGTTGGACCAAGCACGGAGAAAGAGGGGTTTTGATGGAAGACAACGAAGAAGAAGAGAACGATGACAACTATCCATGTTCAATGAACACGGTGATACTACAATGGGGGAAGACGAAGCTGAAGAAGATCCCATTGTTGATGAGCCCGATGATGATATTCGTCGGGTCATTCGTGATGCACAAATGGACTGTGGAAGTGAAAACGAGAGGTTGAAGTTGGAGCGCATGTTAGCTGATCACACAAAATTGTTGTACCCAAATTGCGAAGATGGTCAGAAAAAGCTGGGTACCACACTAGAATTGCTACAATGGAAGGCAGAGAATGGTACTTCTGACAAGGGATTTGAAAATTTGCTTCAAATTATTAAGAAGATGCTTCCAAAGGTTAACGAATTGCCCTCTAGTACGTACGAAGCAAAGAAGGTGGTATGCCCTCTAGGATTAGAGGTGCAGAAGATACATGCATGCATTAATGACTGCATCCTCTACCGTGGTGAGCACGAGAATTTGAATGCATGTACGGTATGCGGTGCATTGCGGTATAAGATCGGGCGAGATGACCCTGGTGATGTTGAGGGCGAGCCGTGCCCCAGAAAGAGGGTTCCTGCCAAGGTGATGTGGTATGCTCCTATAATACCACGATTGAAACGTTTGTTCCAAAACAAAGAGCATGCTAAGTTGTTGCGATGGCACAAAGAAGACCGTAAGAAAGACTTGATGTTGAGACACCCCGCTGATGGGTCGCAGTGGAGAAAAATCGACAGAGAGTACAAGACATTTTCAGATGACGCAAGGAACTTAAGATTTGGTCTAAGTACAGATGGCTTTAATCCTTTTGGGGAGCAGAGCTCCAGTCATAGCACTTGGCCTGTGACTCTATGTATCTATAACCTTCCTCCTTGGTTGTGCATGAAGCGGAAGTTCATTATGATGCCAGTGCTCATCCAAGGCCCGAAGCAACCCGGCAACAACATTGATGTGTACCTGAGGCCATTGGTTGACGAACTTTTACAGTTGTGGCGTGAAGAAGGTGTACGTGTGTGGGATGAGTACAAACAAGATGAATTTAACCTACGAGCGTTGTTGTTTGTAACCATCAATGATTGGCCTGCTCTTAGTAACATTTCAGGACAGTCAAACAAGGGATACAATGCATGCACGCACTGTTTAGGTGAGACTGAAAGTATATATTGTGGGGGCAAGAAAGGCAAGAATGTGTACCCGGGGCATCGTCGATTTCTTCCAAAACAGCATCCCGTAAGAAAGAAAGGCAAGCATTTTAAAGGTGAGGCAGATCACAGGAAGAAGCCTACCCGCCCTAATGGGACAGTTATATATGATATGGTCAAGGATTTAAAAGTAATCTTTGGAAAGAGTCTTGGCGGACAATCTGTTCGAAGGACGCTGCCGGACACGTACCCATGTGGAAGAAGAAATCTATATTTTGGGAGCTACCCTATTGGAAAATCCTAGATGTTCGCTCTGCAATAGACGTGATGCACGTGACGAAAAATCTTTGCCTGAACCTGCTAAACTTCTTGGGCGTGTATGGGAAGACGAAAGATACACCAGAAGCAAGGCAGGACCAGCAACGTATGCATGAACGAGACAACGGGAATCCAGAGAAGTATCAAGGTTCTGCCAGCTACGCTCTTACCAAAGAAGAGAAGGAGATCTTTTTTGAAGTCCTGAGCAGTATCAAAGTCCCGTCTGGCTTCTCGTCGAATATAAAGGGAATAATAAACATGACAGAGAAGAAGTTCCAAAACCTAAAGTCTCATGACTGCCACGTGATTATGACACAATTACTTCCGGTTGCATTGAGGGGGCTTCTACCCGAAAATGTTCGAGTACCCATTGTGAAGCTATGTGCATTCCTCAATGCAATTTCTCAGAAGGTGATCAATCCAGAAACTATAACAAGTTTACAGAAGGATGTGGTCCAATGTCTTGTCAGCTTCGAGTTGATCTTCCCACCATCCTTCTTCAATATTATGACGCACCTCATAGTTCACCTAGTCGATGAGATATCTGTTCTCGGTCCTGTATTTCTACACAACATGTTCCCCTTTGAGAGGTTCATGGGAGTCTTAAAAAATATGTTCATAATCGTGCTAGGCCAGAAGGAAGCATTGTGAAGGGCTATGGAACAGAGGAGGTCATTGAGTTTTGTGTTGACTTTATTCCTGACCTTAAGCCGATCGTGTTCCTCAATCGCGCCATGAGGGGAGACTGCGTGGAAAAGGCACGCTAGGAAAGAAAACAAAAATATGTATGGACGGGCATTCTTTCACTCAAGCACACTACACAGTTCTACATAATTCCAGCTTGGTGGCTCCATATATCGAGAACACAAGAATATTTTACGATCGAAATACCCGGAGGAAGGTGAAGATTCGATTGATGGAGAACACGTGAAGACTTTCGGCGGTTGGTTGGAACTACGTCTCATTAATGAGACCACTATTGGAGAAGAGCTATACTTGTTGGCGAAGTCACCATCTTCGACTATATCTACTTTCCAAGGGTATGAGATAAATGGGAATACATTTTACATGGCCACCCAAGATAAAAAGAGCACCCCAAAACAGTGGTGTCCGCTTTGATGCAACAAACAACAATGGGCAAAAGGACACATATTATGGTTCCATAGAGGAGATATGGAACTTGACTATGGACCTTTTTTTAAGTCCCTTTGTTCTGGTGCAAATGGTTCAACCTGAAAGGTGGGGTAGAGATAGACCCGCAGTACGGAATGACTACAGTGGATTTCAAGAATCTTGGGTACGACACCGAACCATTCGTCCTAGCCAGTCAAGTGGCTCAGGTTTTCTATGTGAAGGACATGTCTACCAAACCAAAAAAAAAAGAAAAAGTAAGCAAGCAAGCGAATACATCAAACGATGAGCCAAAGCGCCACATAGTTCTACCAGGGAAAAGAATCATCGTGGGAGTGGAGGACAAGACAGACATGTCAGAAGATTACGATAAGTTTCATGAAATTCCGCCTTCAAAGTGAACACTGACCCAAGCATCAAGTTAAATGATGAAGATTGTCCATGGTTACGGTGCAATCAGAAGAAAAAGTGAACACTAGATAGGGATGTTGTCCGTGATGTGTAATAATGTATTAAACCTTTTATGTAACTGTGTTCTGAAAACTCAGAAGAAAACTCTAAACACCGATTTTTGGTTCTAAAAACTCCAACGGCTTACAAGCGCTCGAAAAAGTTGGAACAAAACACACGGCTTCCCCTGCATACAGCCGACGGGGCTCCTGAGTGCCCGCATATCAAATGCACCGTCGGACGTATGCAGGGAATCCGAATGATTTGTATTCGGTCGATGAACTGGAGGATTTTGTAGCTAGAACAGAACACACGGTTCCCCTGCATACAGCCCAACGGTGGCTAGCTCGTGAGTGCCCGCATATCAAATGCACCGTTGGACGTATGCGGGGAATCCGAATGCTTTGTATACCAAATGAACTACAATGAGTACACACACTGAGTGCCGAAGAGGGGGCTATATATAGGGTCATGTGGCTCACGAAGTGGTCGTGATAGTACTGATCCAACAGCTCATAAGCCCTCAAAAGAAACACAACCCCTGATCCAACTGCTCACAACGGCTTGAAAGAAACACATGATCTGTGTGCTTCTTTAGTCCCGGTTGGTAACACCAACCGGGACTAAAGGCGGGCTTTGCTGTCACGATTCGTGTCAGTCACCTGTCCTCCCTAGCGTTGCCCTGGTCACGTACGTGTCCTACCCGAGCGCTGCCATGTTCACGTGTCCTCCCACAGCGCTGCCCTGGAGATATATATATATATATATATATATATATATATATATATATATATATATATATATATATATCCCCCAACCCTAATCCACCATTCCTAGCCACGAACGCATCGTCTCCACGAGATGGATCCGCCACACCCGCCGTAGCGCCTTCTAGACGAGGTCGAGCGTGCTTGGCAGAGCGCGCTTTGGCGCTACCGCGGGAGCCTATCCAGCCGTATGCCCACGAGCCCGGCATGGAGAGGAATGCCCAGCTACCGGCCTCCTGCTCCGGTGCCGGATCCGGTGCGGAGGGCGTACGAGCGCGCGTGGTCCGACGTCCCTGACCCCGACGAGGATGCGTATGCCGCAGGGGTGGCATGGGGATCCGCGGTGCCGCCAGGTGCCGCCGCACCTCCACCAGGTTTCGCCGTATCTCCTGGCGAGCAGGAGGAGGAGGACGACGACTTAGACTGGAGCGACCACGGGGAAGAGGGCAGTGGTGGGCCGTAGATGCAGGAGGCCATTGAAGCCTCCTTACATTCCGTCCGCGACGACCCTGTCCAGCGAGCGAAGACTGCCTGCCAGCTCAAGGCGAAGGAGGCTTACGAGCTGGCTTGGGCGCTGAAAGACTCATCCTCCATGGCTCGTGCCCTCCTCCGCAAACGTGCGCGCGAGAACCAGAAGGCCGCAAACGGGGCTGGCTCCTCTCGTCGTTCCCCTAATCCTACGGCCTCCGAGCCAACTAGTCCGGCCGTTTATGTAGTAATGTAACTGTTAGTGATGTGTAATAATGTATGAAACTTTTTATGTAACTGTATGAGATGTTGTTAAGAATGTTTTTAAAATAAAGAGATAATTATTAAAAATTCAAACTATATTAGAATAATTATTTTAGAAAACTGAAAATGGTTTTGAATTACTTATTCAACTTCAAACACTTTTCATGTTGAACTTTTTGTCAGATTCAAATGTAAGTAGAAGTTATTCAAATTCAAACTATATTAGTTAATGCATTTTTAATTGAAAATGGCAAAATGTTTAATAGTTTGAATAGTTAGAATAATTATTTTAGAAAACAGAAAATGGTTTTGAATTACATATTCAAATTCAAACACTTTTCATGTTGAAATTTTTGTCAGATTCAAAAGTATGTACAAATTATTCAAATTCAAACTATATTAGTTAATGCATTTTTAATTCAAACTATATTAGTTAATGCATTTTTAATTGAAAATGGCAAAATGTTTAATAGTTTGAATAGTTAGAATAATTATTTTAGAAAACAGAAAATGGTTTTGAATTACATATTCAAATTCAAACACTTTTCATGTTGAACTTTTTGTCAGATTCAAAAGTATGTAGAAATTATTCAAATTCATATCCAAATACATTTCAAATGCAATTTCAAAAATTTGCGCGCAAAAATTTGAAAATTTGGTGCCTGGAAGGAAAAAAACAGACCTCTAGTACCGGGTGGTGGCTCCACCCGGTACTAGAGGTCTATTTGGGCGCGCAGGTGGGCGGCGTCTAGTACCGGCTCGTGGCACCACCCGGTACTAGAGGTGGCCGCCTATAAAAAAGCACCACACACCCCGGGCCGAGCCACGACCCGGGAGAAGACGAAGGAGGAGGCCGCCCGACGCAATCGACGCCGTGAGGCTGCAAAAATCGCCGGCGGCCGCCGTCCCTCTCCTCCACGCGCCGCCTCGCCCTTCACCTCCGTGCGCCGCGTCGCCCTCTCCTCCGCCGCGTCGCCCTCCGCCGCCGTCGCGACGGCCGCCTCTCCTCCTCCGCCGCCGCGGCGCCTCCTCCACACGCCGCCGCGCCCTCCTCCTCCTCCACCGCCTCGACGGCCGCGCGCCGGCGAGCTCGCTGCCCTAGCGGTTAGAAATTTAAATTTAGGGTTAGAGATTTAAATTTGCTAAGTGTAAATTTAAATTTGCTAAGTGTAGATTTAAACTTGCTATGTATTAGTGATACTTTTTGCAAATTTCTAAGTGTAGATTTAAATTTGCTATGTATTTATTGTTTTTTTAGTGTTAGTAATTTAGGGTTAGAAATTTAGTGTAAATTTGCTATGTATAGATTTAAATTTAAATTTAGGGTAGAAATTTAAATTTAGGGTTAGAAATTTAGGGTTAGAGATTTAAATTTGCTAAGTGTAAATTTAAATTTGCTAAGTGTAGATTTAAATTTGCTATGTATTAGTGATACTTTTTGCAAATTTCTTTTGTATAAATTTTGTATTCTGCCTATTAATGCTAACATTGTTTTATCTTTCTTTTGTATTAGTTAAGCACAATGGATAACTTCAACAGCAGACACCTTGAAAATGAGGTGTTCGACATTATACGTGAACCCGTGGGGGGAGCAGAAGCCGGTGGAACAGAAGATGGCTCAGAATTTTTGAACGAGTCCGGTCCGGGAATGGAGGAGGAACAAAGAGACGAAGCGCAAACGAGCATCGAGTGCAATGACGACTCGCTAATTCGTGGACCTCCGTAGTCTGGCGAGGTATATTAAGCCTCTGTTGATCAGATGCAATAATTGATTACTATATGTACGTATTAACACATATTTTTTTAATTTTTAGACCTCCGCATCGGCCCAATCTGCAGAAACTAAACGAGGCCATGCCAAAGGGATGCCCTATGATATGCATCTCACAATTTGTGCATTGATACGTCTCAAACGTATCTATAATTTTTGATGTTCCATGCTTGTTTTATACCAATTGCTACATGTTTTACATACACTTCATACCATTATTATGCATTTTCTGGGACTAACCTATTAACAAGATGCCGAAGCGCCAGTTCCTGTTTTCTGCTGTTTTTGTATTCCAGAAAAGCTAGTCTGGAAATATTCTCGGAATTGGACGAAAATTAACGGAGACCCCTATTTTATCGGAAGACACCTGGAGTCCGAAGGAGAGGCGAAGTGGAGCCACGAGGGCCCCACACGTGGGCTCGGCGCGGCCAAGGGCCCACCGGCGCCAAGGGGTGGTGTCGCCTCCTCGTGCACCGCCTCGCGACGCCCTTTGGCCTATATATTGCTCCTACCCCGAAAACCCTAAGAGGATCGACGATTTCCCCTGGAAAGTTCCAGAGCTCCGCCGCCATCCGAAACCCTAATTCGGGGCACAGAAGTCTCTGTTTCGGCACCTTGCCGGGACGGGGAATTGCCCCCGGAGCCATCTCCATCGACGCCACCGCCTCCATCATCGTCGTTGCTGCCTCCCATGATGAGGAGGGAGTAGTTCTCCCTCGGGGCTGAGGGCTCTACCGGTAGCTATGTGGTTTATCTCTCTCTCCCATGGTGTGATCTTTATGTGATCATGAGCTTTGTAATCTATTTGAATCCATAGATGTTACTCTTCATTATCTTATATGCTACACAATGGTTTTATTAATGTAATCTCCGGAGTCACCTTTGTCCCACGGTGCGAAGTTGACAGTGTGCGCCCCGTGTGTGGCTCTTAGGCTAAAGATAACAGGAATACTTATCATGAGTTATTATTTGCGTTGGATGTCTCTATGAAATTGCGGTGTTTGTCTAGTACTATTTAGGGCGCTCAAGTTGACAGTGTGGGGTTCCCTAGATATGGAATGCGACTTTAAGGTGTGCTTTTATAGCCCTACGCGGTGGATTGGTGTTCATTATCCAACGAGAGAATAACTCAGAGTAGCATAGTGAAGAGGAAATATCTATGTATTCAATTATATTATTATTGTTGAGAGTGTCCACTCGTGAAAGTATGATCCATAGGCCTTGTTTCTAAGCATTGAAACACCGTTTACAACCATTTCTGCTACATGTTTGCTTGCTGCCATTTTTATTTCAGATTGCAATTACCACTTATAATCATCCATATTACTTGTATTTCACTATCTCTTCGCCGAACTAGTGCACCTATACACCTGACAAGTGTATTGGGTGTGTTGGGGACACAAGAGACTTCTTGTATTTTAATTGCAGGGTTGCTTGAGAGGGATATCTTTGACCTCTACCTCCCTGAGTTCGATAAACCTTGGGTGATTCACTTGAGAGAAACTTGCTGCTGTTCTACAAACCTCTGCACTTGGAGGCCCAACACTGTCTACAAGAATAGAAGCGTGCGTAGACATCAAGCTATTTTCTGGCGCCGTTGCCGGGGAGGTAAGGTAAAAGGTACTCACATCCTCCAGCTACTTAGCTATTTTCTAGCACTGTTGCTGACGTGTGAGTGCTCGAAGGTATTTCCTTTAGATTCTGCAATTATATCTTTTTGTTTCTTGTTTTTATTTCACTAGTTAGGCTTAATGGAAAACAACAAAAAAATTAGAGAGCTCTATGAAATTTATCTTGAGTTAGGACATGATGCTTTTGAAGAGAAAATTAAAAAACCTATGGAAAATTATTTGCATGATGGTAGCAATGTTATATCTATGAATTCTATGAACACCATTATTGCTAATGCTATGCAAAGCTCTAAGCTTGGGGAGGTTGAGGTTTTTGAAAATCCTTTTGCTACTGATGATTATAATGATTGTGATATTTTCAGTCCATCTACTATTGAGGATATAGTTTATGTTGATTATGATATGCCTCCTGTATATGATGTTTACAATGATGAATATGATATTTTCAGTCCATCTACTATTGAGGATAAAATTCATTATGATTATTCTATGCCTCCAATTTATGATGATTACAATGATGGATGTGATACTTTTACTCCCACTATTACTAATGAAACTGTTTATGCTTATGTGGAGAGTAATGATACTTTTATGCATGTGGATCATGATAAGAATGCTTTATGTGATAGCTATATTGTTGAGTTTATTCATGATGCCACTGAAAATTATTTTGAGAGAGGAAATATGGTTATAGAAATCTTCATGTTACTAAATTTCTTCTCTTTATGATGAAGGTTTTGAGCTTTCTCTTGATTTGCTTTTATTTGCTGGGTACTTTAAGACCTACTGGTCTTATGAGAGAGGGAGACAGGTTTCATACATCACAATAATATTAAGTCTCCTCTCTTTATGTTGAAAGTTTTGAGTTGCACTTGTTTTGCCTTCCTATGCTAGTCACTTTGTGCTTTATTGATTTATTTTCTTACAAGATTCCTTTGCATAGGAAGTGGGTTAGACTTAAATGTGTTTGATATTTGCTTCTTGATGCTCTTTCATATTCACTCTTATACATATGAGAGCATCATCAAAATTATCATGCCTAGCTAAAAGGCTTTAAAGAAAAGCGCTTGTGGGAGACAACCCATTTTTTTATTTCTGCTTTTTTTTTTTTTTGAGTCAAGGTGCTGTTTACTTCTGTACATGCCTTTGTATCTTTATTTTCTTGCATTGTTGTGCCAAGTAAGGCCTCTAATAGGAAGATGATGCTAGATTTGGATTTCTGCGCAGGAACAGATTTCTGCTGTTCACCGTTTTGCTTCTGTAAAATCACAGAAAAATTATTTAAATCTGAAAATTTTTGTGCGTGATCCTCAGATATGTATGCATCTTTCGTTAGTTCAAAGTTTTTCGATCTGAGCGTCGTAAGTGCCTCGAAAAAATTCGTCTTTGCGGACTGTTCTGTTTTAGACAGATTATGCCTTTTTATTTTGCATTCTCTCTTTTACTAGTGTTGAGTGAAATTCTTTTTTGGGTGGAAGAGCTTCACATAACATCAGTGGCAGTAGCTAATGTTTAAAGTAACAAGTCATATTGCGTCTTTATAGAACATGTGAGTTTTTGATTGTGCACTAACCCTCTAATGAGATTTGCTTTGAGTTTGGTGTGACGGAAGTTTTCAAGGGTCAAGAGGGAAGAGTGATATAATAGGATGGAGAAGAGTGAAGAGCAAGCTTGGGGAGGCTCCCATGGATCTCCCCAGCATATTTCAAGAAGACTCAAGCGTCTAAGCTTGGGGATGCCCAAGGCATCCCCTTCTTCATCGGCAAAATTATCAGGTCATCTCTAGTGAAACTATATTTTAATTCTTTCACATCATATGTGCTTTTCTTGGAGCGTCTGTGTGCTTTTATTTTCAGTATTGTACTTTTATTTTCAATAAAGCTTGACTGGACCCTAGCATTCTTGATTGGGAGAGAGACACGCTCCGCTTTTTCATGAGAATACTCCTATTCTTCACTTATATTTGTTGAGTATTCATATCTAGCGCTGTTCAGCTTTTAGCTCTTGTTTTCATGTATCTCTTGTCAGAGCTATTAGCTTTCTTTTGTAGAAAGTACTCTCTTGCTTCACTTATATGTTTGGAGAGTTGTTGAAATAAATTGATTGGTGTTTGGTTGGTTCAGAAAATGTTGCATGTGGTAATTGGTATAAGGAAAAACTTGCATAATCTTGTAGATCACTAATTTGGATAACTTGATGCTTGTCAATTGTTTTGAGTTAACAAGTAGATCATGATTAAATTTGTGCATCACATGAGTTAAGCCTATTAGTGAAGAACTACCGTAAAGCTTGTTGAAAATTTGGTTTGCATCGGTGGTATCTCTAAGGTCTAGATATTTTCTAATAACAGGGTTTGGTTAACAAGGAAGACGGTATGAAGTCTTATAACGTTTGCAATATGTTTGTCATATAAAACTTGGTGTACGGGTTGATATTCTTGTTTGCTTACATAAACCTTGCTAGCCTAAACTCTGTACTGAGAGGGAATGCTTCTCGTGCATCCAAATCCTTGAGCCAAAATCCATGCCATTTGTGTCCACCATAACTACCTATATGTGGTATTTCCTTGCCACTCCAAGTAAATTTTTCATGTGCTACCTTTAAATTATTCAAAATGTTATTATTCCCTTTTTGTGTCAATGTTTACTAGCTCATGAGGAATTAGTGTGGTTATTCTTTATTCTATTTGTCAAATGGACTTTTACACCTGGACTAGCGGCATATACATCCGCTTATCCTCTAATTTTGCAAAAAGAGCTGGCAACGGGGTGCCCAGTCCCAATTAATTACAACTTTAACCATTAATTCTCTTCACACTTTTGCCCTGATTCATCAGTAAGCAATGACAAACAGTGAAATACCTGCGTGTGTAAACCAAAGAGAAAGAGGGATGATCTGCCTTGCTGGTAGAAATAACGTCCTTCATGGGAGCCGCTCTTAAAAGTCCGTTTGACAGGTAGAATACTGTTCTCACCCGCTACCATTCGTTGACAATTAACAAACACCTCTCAAAAATAGATACTCCTCCATGGTATGTGATTGATGGAAGGCACCCGAGGATTCGGTTAGCCATGGCTTGTGTTAGCAAGGTTGGGAGGAGTATCAAATATTTTATGCAATCTCTATATGCTTTCAAAACCTAAAAGCTCTAGCACATGACTTAATCCCTGCTTCCCTCTGCGAAGGGCCTTTCTTTTACTTTTATGTTGAGTCAGTTTTCCTATTCTTTCTGTCTTCCACAAGCAAACACTAGTGTCAACTTTGTTACAACATGCGTTATATGCTACGTATTGGACTTGTTATACTACTTTGTGTTGACGATATCCATGAGATAAATATGTTGAAAGTTGAAGCAAATGCTGAAACTTAATTCTTCCTTTGTGTTGATTAAATACCTTTTATTAGAAACTATTGCTTTATGAGTTAACTCTTATGCAAAACTGTTTGATGCTTGTCTCGAAAGTACTATTCATGAAAACGTTTAGCTTGTGTGATTCATTGTTTACTCATTATCTATTTGGTAGCAAACTATAGACCATTGACTTGGATCACTTCATTCATTTACATGTGCCTTACAATATTATATGATCAAGATTATGATGGTAGCATGTCACCTCAAAAATTATTTTGTTTTTATCGTTTACCTACTCGAGGACGAGCAGGAACTAAGCTTGGGGATGCTGATACGTCTCAAACGTATCTATAATTTTTGATGTTCCATGCTTGTTTTATACCAATTGCTACATGTTTTACATACACTTCATACATTTTATACATTTTCTGGGACTAACCTATTAACAAGATGCCGAAGCCAGTTCCTGTTTTCTGCTGTTTTTGTATTCCAGAAAAGCTAGTCTGGAAATATTCTCGGAATTGGACGAAAATTTACGGAGGCCCCTATTTTATCAGAAGACACCTGGAGTCCGAAGGAGAGGCGAAGTGGAGCCACGAGGGCCCCACACGTGGGCTCGGCGCGGCCAAGGGCCCACCGGCGCCAGGGGTGGTGTCGCCTCCTCGTGCACCGCCTCGCGACGCCCTTTGGCCTATATATTGCTCCTACCCCGAAAACCCTAAGAGATCGACGATTTCCCCAGAAAAGTTCCAGAGCTCCGCCGCCACCAAAAACCCTAATTCGGGGGACAGAAGTCTCTGTTTCGGCACCTTGCCGGGACGGGGAATTGCCCCCGGAGCCATCTCCATCGACGCCACCGCCTCCATCATCGCGTTGCTGCCTCCCATGATGAGGAGGGAGTAGTTCTTCATCGGGGCTGAGGGCTCTACCGGTAGCTATGTGGTTTATCTCTCTCTCCCATGGTGTGATCTTTATGTGATCATGAGCTTTGTAATCTAGTTGAATCCATAGATGTTACTCTTCATTATCTTATATGCTACTCAAGTGGTTTTATTAATGTAATCTCCGGAGTCACCTTTGTCCCACGGTGCGAAGTTGACAGTGTGCGCCCCGTGTGTGGCTCTTAGGCTAAAGATAACAGGAATACTTATCATGAGTTATTATTTGCGTTGGATGTCTCTATGAAATTGCGGTGTTTGTCTAGTACTATTTAGGGCGCTCAAGTTGACAGTGTGGGGTTCCCTAGATGTGGAATGCGACTTTAAGGTGTGCTTTATAGCCCTACGCAGTGGATTGGTGTTCGTTATCCAACGAGAGAATAACTCAGAGTAGCATAGTGAAGAGGAAATATCTATGTATTCAATTATATTATTATTGTTGAGAGTGTCCACTAGTGAAAGTATGATCCCTAGGCCTTGTTTCTAAGCATTGAAACACCGTTTACAACCAGTTCTGCTACATGTTTGCTTGCTGCCATTTTTATTTCAGATTGCAATTACCACTTATAATCATCCATATTACTTGTATTTTAATATCTCTTCGCCGAACTAGTGCACCTATACACCTGACAAGTGTATTGGGTGTGTTGGGGACACAAGAGACTTCTTGTATCTTAATTGCAGGGTTGCTTGAGAGGGATATCTTTGACCTCTACCTCCCTGAGTTCGATAAACCTTGGGTGATTCACTTGAGGGAAACTTGCTGCTGTTCTACAAACCTCTGCACTTGGAGGCCCAACACTGTCTACAAGAATAGAAGCGTGCGTAAACATCATGCATCAATGCGGAGTTGTTGTTAGGGACAATGTTCCGATCAGCATTCAGGAATGGATTGAGCCAAAAAAATTAGAGGGCGCCGAAAAACCTAGTTGGGTCAGCAACAAAACTAAAGATGTGCTTTGGTACAAGGTCATAGCAAAGTTCACCCTACCGGTGTTGGATTCTACCGAAAGGACACAAGCCATGACAAAAAAAGTCAAGCATTTCGCTCTGAAAAAGATGGCTGAACAATTCAACAATTATAAGAACAGATTATACCGTGATTGGCAATTGAAAAAGAAAGCTCCAGATTTCACTGGCACACTAGAGAGGCAGCGGCCTCACTGGAAGGCATTTCTGGAATACAAGGAATCAGAACTAGCTAAGCAAAGATCGAAAAAGAATAAGGAAAATGCAGCGAAAAAGATATATCAACATAAGATGGGGGCAGGTGGCTACATAAGTGCCGAGCCTAAGTGGGATATGATTGAGGCTGAGCTGCGCAATAAAGGGATCACTCCAATTACACATAACTGGCCCCATAGGGTCAGAAATTGGATGCTTGCGCATGGGGCGGAGTATGACATGAAAACAGGGGATCTAATAGTTGATGACAAGAAAGAAACTCCTATACCCCGGAAGCAAATTCTTGATGCACTCGCCGAGGCTCGAGAGGGAAAGTTTATTCCCGACAGAGAGAACGACGACTGACAAAGGCCCTCGGTAATAAAGAAAAAGGAGGACGAACACGAGGCCGTGGAGTTGTGCCATGGAATGAAGGGTTTCCTGAGGACCGTGAATCTTATAGAAGCCGAGCAAGAGCAAAGAAGAGGAAGGAGCAGAGAAATCAGACCGGTTGAGCAAACTAGAAAGTATCGTGAGCCACCAACAGAAGCAAATAGATGAAATGCGCGAGCATGGGGCAACTCATCAGCTGCAGGAAGATGCTCCAACAGGTGGTTCATCTCAACTGAGAAGCAGCGTGGCTTCCACGGGGGTTGGTGCTGATGAGCCATCGAAGGAAACATACCCCGTGGATTATATCACTGAGAAGACAAGTTGTGAGCTACATGAGGCACTGATGAGAGGAAACTTATCCGTGAAAGCGGCGGACGGCTATGCTTTAACTTGTGAATCTCCAGCACTGTATTTGGGCAATGAGATTCCAGATGGCTATGCTCATGTCGGCGTGGATCAAATTAACCCCGGAATTGAATCACTCGAACTTCAAATCCCTGGAGGTGATGATGAGAGGACACTGGGAGATGTCCAGGGTGGACTCATTCAATGGCCCAAGAAATACATCGTGATTCCAGGCTGGACGACGCCAAGGCCTCCATCGCCTCCAAGTCCACATGATGACGATTTGGACGACCACCACAACACGAGTCCATCTCGATCTTCGCCGCCGCCTCAGCAGACTCCTCAGCCGTCTCCTCCGCCGCTGCCTCAGCAGACTCCTCATCCGTCTCCTCCGCCGCCTCCGCCCACTAGGAGCAACCAGTCGACGAAGACTGTCGTTTCGTCACTAATGGGTTTCCGTCGCGACCGATCACCGGTACCCCGACAAGAGCCCCTCCCAAAAGTACCGAAGGTTCCTCCCCCGAGACCTTGGGACAGGACTGTAGAGGAAAACGCCGCTGCCGTGGCAGCCGACATTAAAAGACAGATGGAACCGAAAAAGCCCCGTCGAAGCAAGTATATACGGCAGATCAAAAAAAGTGGGCTACGGATTTTCTTAATCATCCATCGCAAGTCGAGATAAATAGGAAAGATAACTATGCACGCTGTCTGAGTAGAATTCGCCCCAGCAAGACGACAAGTACTAGTGACAGCGGGAAAAGAAAAAGAGACGTTGCCCAGCTCGGAGCACAGTCAAAACAGTCGATCTCCCCGCTCAAGGTGACCACTGATAAGGGCTCCGCGCGCGCGGCGGACACTGATGATTTAGCCTACCGCGCGAAATTTGCTGCAGAAGTTGGTATGTCACTTTATGAACTGGATGCAGAAGAGCTCCCCCCCGATATGCATGTAGATAAATGGACCTGGGAATACAGGAAGTCTCTAGTGCCACCTGATCAGATCGAGTTTCTACCAACACAAATGCGAAGACTGCATGACTGGTACATGAATGTCACAAGGGAAGGTCGAAAAGTGCTCCTTGTGCAAGTTACATAAGAACTTTACATAGGTAAAGACGAGTTAACTGTTTATCTTGAAGAACTCTATCAGTTATACCAGCTTGACTCCCTGGACTTGAGTATCGTCAGTACCTATTGTCTGTAAGTGATTCAATTCATTTATTTCTAAAATAAAGTCTATAACTCAGCTCGGTCATTGCTTGTTCTAATTATGCTCACTACGCTATTATGCAGAATGAAGAGTGATGAATGTGACAGAATGAGAATATTTGACTTTGGGTTCGTTGACCCGGTCCAAATTAATGAAAAATTGCTACGGGATTACCCCGAGGAAACGAAGGCCAACTTGTTTAGGTTCATACAGAGGCAAGATTATAAAAGGAAGATATTGTTTCCTTACCACTTCAGGTAATTAAGAGTGTTACTGTCTTGTACACATTAATTTTTGCTTGCTCGATGTTAAGTGTAACTGATTAGTTACTGACATATATAAACGTGCGCAGCGACCATTACATTCTGCTAATCATTCAAGTTGATGATGCAAGAGTTGACATCTTCGACTCATTGGGGTGGCCCCAAGAGAGGTACCAACTAATTATAGATGTCCTCCAAAGGTATTTTCTATCGTACTATATCGGTCTCTTTAATTTGTTCAATTCCTGAGATATCAAGTAACTAATTAATAACTCATTTATTCATTTGTTTGCCGGGCAGCATTTGGAAAGAATTCAGAGTGAGGACAACAGGTCAATTTAAAGAGGTGCTTAGTTTTTATCCTGACAAGGTAAGTAGTACGAGCTAGGTTCGCGCATCTCTTTAATTCAAATTTCAATACCATCATACCATGCTTGATTATTATTTGATTGAAATCTATTCTCGTAAAGTACTGCGAGAGGCAGCCATCGGGGACCAATTTGTGTGGATACTTCGTGTGCCAGTGGATTCGCCGGGAGGTCAGTGAGCGGAACCCACAGACATTTCTAGACGTAAGTGAACAAAATATATTCACAGTTTTATTTTATTACCATCAATTGTGTTGAGTGTCATTCATAATTTCTGTTTATGATGATTGATATTCACATTGATCTCCTTCTTTTATAGATGGATAGCATGCGGAGGAACCTGGAACTAAAGGACCGCTTTCGACCACTTCAAGAGGATATTGCGGGATTTTTAATGGACTATGTCATAAACACAAAGGGAAGATACAATGCCATCGACGGGTCCAGGAAATGATCTCCATGTAATCGAACAGATGGGTTCTAGTCCCGGTCGACCTCTATGTAATCGAATACACGGGCTCTAGTCCCGGTTGTAATCGAATAGACGGGATCTAGTCCCGGTTGTAATCGAATAGACGGGCTCTAGTCCCGGTCGAATTCTCATAAATATTTCTTTTATGAATATTTTGATATGCTATATTTATTTTTCTGATTTGTAATTAATTAACCATATATTTTGCAAGATTAATCGTAGTTTTTATATTCAATAAGCTGGAAAAACAAAAAAAGGCAGAGGCCGCTGATACGTCTCAAACGTATCTATAATTTCTGATGTTCCATGTTGATATTATACCAATTGTTACATGTTTTACATACACTTCATAGCATTTTTATGCATTTTCTGGACTAATCTATTAACAAGATGCCACAGTGCCAGTTTATGTTTATTATGTCTGTGCATTGCAGAAAAGGTCCAAAAATGAAAGTTCTCATAAAAATCTGAAAAAATTACAGAAATTCTAAAACGCCAGAAGACTCCGGGAGCCAGAAGGACAAGTCTGGGGGAGGCCCACAGCCTCCACACCATGCCCCCGCGTGGTTTGGGCTTGGCCGCGCCGTGGGGTGGTGTGGCCACCTCGTGCACCGCCTCGCGTCGCCCTTTGGACTATATATTGCCTCCGCGGTGAAAACCCTAAAAGAATCGACAATTTCTCCAGAAGAGTTCCGTAGCTCCGCCGCCACCAAAAACCCTAATTCGGGGGACAGAAGTCTCTGTTTCGGCACCTTGCCGGGACGGGAATTGCCCCCGGAGCTATATCCATCGACGCCACCGCCTCCATCATCGCCGTTGCTGCCTCCCATGATGAGGAGGGATTAGTTCTTCATCGGGGCTGAGGGCTCTACCGGTAGCTATGTGGTTTATCTCTCTCTCCCATGGTGTGATCTTTATGTGATCATGAGCTTTGTAATCTAGTTGAATCCATAGATGTTACTCTTCATTATCTTATATGCTACTTGAGTGGTTTTATTAATGTAAACTCCGGAGTCACCTTTGTCCCATGGTGCGAAGTTGACAGTGTGCGCACCGTGTGTGGCTCTTAGGCTAAAGATTACAGGAATACTTATCATGAGTTATTATTTGTGTTGGATGTCTCTATGAAATAGTGGTGTTTGTCTTGTACTATTTAGGGCGCTCAAGTTGACAGTGTGGGGTTCCCTAGATGTGGAATGCAACTTTAAGGTGTGCTTTTATAGCCCTACACAGTGAATTGGTGTTCGTTATCCAACAGGAGAATAGTTCAGAGTAGCATAGTGAAGAGGAAATATCTATGTATTCAATTATATTATTATTGTTGAGAGTGTCCACTAGTGAAAGTATGGTCCCTAGGCCTTGTTTCTAAGCATCGAAGCACCGTTTACAACCAGTTCTTGTTAAACGTGAGCACCAGTGCTCCCTTTTTTTTAATTAAAAACTGTATTTCTGAATTTCCAAAAATAAACGAAAAAATAGACAAGTAGGTATGCACATCCACTATGGACGCTACCATTTACAGAAAAAAAGATAAATTTTGGCCAAAAGAAGATTTTCTTTATTTCCTACATACAACCACACTTTTTTTAACAACCCACAATAAAACGCCTTTTTCACCGAAATTTCGCAAACATATACAACATGTGTGGAGGCATCTGTGGATTTGTTTTTTGTTTTTTCGGAATTCTAAAGTACAATTTTCCAAAAAAAAATCCGAAATCCAGGAGCCCGGGTGCTGCAAATCCTCTCTCCAGTAGCCATGCACTTTGTACCATTCTTCAACTCACCTTGTCTTTGTGCACCCAAATCCACAGTGCTTACCATTAGCATTAGCAGTTAGCACCGATCTCTCACACATAAAGTTGGTGACACGAATTATTCTCACATCATCACATGCACAGTCATTGCTTGTATAGTGTGCGCACCGTGTGTGGCTCTTAGGGTAAAGATTACAGGAATATTTATCATGAGTTATTATTTATGTTGGATGTCTCTATGAAATTGTGGTATTTGTCTAGTACTATTTAGGGCGCTCAAGTTGACAGTGTGGGGTTCCCTGGATGTGGAATGCGACTTTAAGGTGTGCTTTTATAGACCTACACAGTGAATTGGTGTTCGTTATCCAACAGGAGTATAGTTCAGAGTAGCATAGTGAAGAGGAAATATCTATGTATTCAATTATATTATTATTGTTGAGAGTGTCCACTAGTGAAAGTATGGTCCCTAGGCCTTGTTTCTAAGCATCGAAGCACCGTTTACAACCAGTTCTTGTTACACGTGAGCACCAGTGCTCCCTTTTTTAATTAAAAACTGTATTTCTGAATTTCCAAAAATAAACGAAAAAATAGACAAGTAGGTATGCACATCCACTATGGACGCTACCATTTACAGAAAAAATAGATAAATTTCGGCCAAAAGAAGATTTTCTTTATTTCCTACATACAACCACACTTTTTTTAACAACCCACAATAAAACGCCTTTTTCACCGAAATTTCGCAAACATATACAACATGTGTGGAGGCATCTGTGGATTTGTTTTTTTGTTTTTTCGGAATTCTAAAGTACAATTTTCCAAAAAAAAATCCGAAATCCAGGAGCCCGGATGCTGCAAATCCTCTCTCCAGTAGCCATGCACTTTGTACCATTCTTCAACTCACCTTGTCTTTGTGCACCCAAATCCACAGTGCTTGCCATTAGCATTAGCAGTTAGCACTGATCTCTCACACATAAAGTTGGTGACACGAATTATTCTCACATCATCACATGCACAGTCATTGCTTGTATATAGTATTATGTATACTAGAAAAGAAAAGTAGTCAGGAGGAATATCAGTAACGTGGAGATGATATTTTCTGCAGGTATTTTACAATCTTCTCAGAGAAACACATCTCTCGTGTATGGAGAGGAATATTATGAGAACGATAGGAAAAAACTTTATCAAGAAAGTAACTTTGTTTGTCTCCATCCTCCTCAGTGCTGAAACATAGCATAATTTTTTTTAACACACCTAGGGAGTACTGACATCCAATAAAAAACAATCAAGATCATTTTGGTTCTACCACAAGGTTTACAGAATCTGTCCTCTTTTTCCAGAACATCCTTAGTAACATATAATCTTCTCCATTACGTCTCACAAGTGCATATGGTCTAGTAACTCCAGTTCCATCATTGCAGTAGTAGTATTCTTTAGCTTTTCATATGACTAACACCAAACTAAAATTTGTTCTCCAACTTCCCTTTACATACTCGTCACTGTCCTCCGACCCTTTTCCTCTCGCTACAGTAGCGAAGAGGCGATTTGTTGGTCTTCTCCCGCGAAACCACTGCGCGCGGCGGCGATCCGCGGGATTTCCTCGCCTCCGGCGGCTGCTCCGGCAGCGGGAGGCGGGGGAATCTCCGGATCCCGCCTTGTATATAGTAGGTTTGGTAGGAGGCCTAGCCGGCGGCGCCCTGGAGGTGGAGGTGTGGTCGTGGTGGTTTTGGCGGCGGCGTGCTTCCTCTCTGTTGCAGGTGTCCTTCGGAGGCCGCGACGGCGCGCTCGTCTAGCTGGAGCTCGCGGATCTACGGATCTCTCGAGGTTCCAGGCCCCTGCGTCCGGATGGCGGGTCGGCGCCGCGGATCTGGTGCGCGGGGATTTTGGTCCCTGAGCTGCTTCGCCGCTGCGTCGCCGCTTGCTCCGGCGGTGGTGCAGAGCTCGGGTGGCGGTGTGTTGGAGCTGGAAGTGTGGGAGTGTGCAGGAACGGTGCTCTCCTTCGTCGACGACCTTGGTGGGCTGGCGGAAGATGGACGGAGCTGCCTCCTTCGTCTCCGGCGCGAGGCGATGATGGTGGCCAGGCGGCGGCTCAGCGCCGATGCTCCTTCAGCGGTTAGATTCCGGCGTTTACGTCGGATGGATCTTGCGGCTTTTCAACTGGTTTGGCTGAGTTTCTTCCTCGGGTGTGTGGTGTGCGTGGTGGTGCCAGGATCGCCGGGTGTGGAGTGTTCTGTTCTTGAGTTCGTGCGTGCGTGTTCTTCAGTTCTTTGATCCTGTACACGGCTCCCTGTCAAAAAAAAAAAAAAAAAAAAACTTCCCTTTACATAAAGCTGAAGCTTAAACTATGTGCCTGAAAGCATAAGATTACCAGACCAGCTGCAATGGCAGTTTGTTAACAGGACCTTTCATCAACTTTTTTTTCATGGGAGGACAATTCGTACATAAAATATAATCCAAATCTCATCATTTCAAGTTCATCTCTCCGGACCATCCGTCACAACCGATACCGCATTATCGACTCAGCTGAATACACTACCGCAAGGGGAAATTTTCAGTGAGTGAGGGCAGGAATTGATGGCTGGTGCTTAAAGATGACAAGAAATTTTAGATCTTTCACCAGAATTTAATTTTCATAAAGGGAGGTTCTCTGCAACCTGTCCAATAAACATCTTTCTGAACAAACATGAAATGGAGCCATGGGACAGGGTCCCTGATTAAATCAAAACCAAGACATCAAAAGAACAGCTTTAGTCTTAAGTTGCTTAATTAGTGGGCACAATGGGGACAAGGCCCTCGCCGAAAGAGTTAGCAGCTGGCCCCTATTTTAATCACGCAATTTAGTGCTAGGACATGTACTGTCCTATACTGTTTTGACCACGGATCGATTCAAATATATCCATCCATGTAGAGGGCAAAAGGTGATGGACTGTAGCTTGACCACATAGCACGTTTCCGCCGCATCAATTCTCGGCGCCGCATGTCAACTTGCCATTAAGCTTACGTGTAGCGCAGTTTCTGATAATCAGCAGACATCACCAAGCTTCACTAGCTAGCCAACTCTAAATACTAGGCAAGTGATTCAAAGTTAGTCTATGCCTCTATGGTATATATGAAACTAGGAAAATTCGCGCGGCGACACGCCGCGCCCGTGTGGTGACATAACATAAATAAATTGGAGAAGGTCGAATTGTTGCAGCACATCAAGAAATTTATTTACCATGCATGATCGAAATGGTGATGGCATCTAACGTTGTTTCCAGGAGGTACGAAGCCCGCCGGAGAAGGAGGCGAGAAGGTTGAGTTTAGCCTGCGCTATGGGGAGGTAGTTGCCGACGCGGGCTGCCGACGCCTCGCCCGACATGGTCGTCGCCGCCACCATCATCTCTTGCGCATGCGGCAGCGGCGCGAAGTTGTAGAGCTGGCGGTGGTAGCTGAAATCCCTCGCTGGCAGCGTCCAGAACGTCGGCGCGGGGCCCCCCATCGATACGGCCGTGGAGGAGGCCTCAAGGGAGCTATCCTCGTCGCCGTCGGCGCCACAGACCGCCTGCCGACGATGAAGAGCGCGGCGTGCGGGAGGTGCATGTGGCGGGGGGACGCGGCGTCGGGCTGGGATGTAGCGGAGGAGGGGCGACGGGGAGAGAGAGGAGGAGGCCCGAGGTTGGGGCGGGACGGCGGCGGGGACGGGCTGGGCAGCAGCGGCAGCGTCGGGCCGGAGGTGGCCGACTCGGGGAAAATGAGGTCGATTTTTGGTTCTAGGGCTAGCGCGTGTGTTTTATACCGGAGGGCCGATTTACAATTTTTGGAAAACTCGGGAACTTTTCTGCAAAAAAACGTAGGGTTCGCGTGTGTTCTGTATCGGAGGACCGAATCATAATTTTTCGAAAATGCGGGGGCCTTTCTGCAGGAAGACGTGTGGGCTGTCGGATCTAGATCGGAGGGTCGTGCACGGCCTTCTCCGCGCCCGTTGTATTGTTATGTGCCGTAGTTTTGTAAAATGTGGTATTAATTGAGATTGTAGGAATGTAATTCGGTTCACGAAAACTTTGTACATGACAGACAGGTAAAAAAATGCTATTCTGAGCTAGATCTAAAACACAATTTCCTGGGTTCAAAATTTTGAAATCTGTCAAGATTTGTTTTTTTTCACAGCCTAAAATACAACGAATTTGAAGATTAGAGAGAAATATGTATATGCCCGGCAAAATAAAAAGGTTAAAACATGAAAATTGTTTGGAAGGATGATATCCATCTACTCGTGAAAGGAAAATGCAAACGGATGACTGAGCGCGACGAATTTGACAAAATTCGTCAAAGATTTATGCGAATTTGGATCTAAAATTAAGGAGCCAGAGTCGACCAAACTCGAAAACGATCACGGGAATGGAACCTACTCGTCGACGCGCATATATTTTATGTATATATTATCATGAAAAGGAGGACAGTCGGATCTAGATCGGACGACGCGGGGTGGCCGGCACTGTAGAAAGCTCGCACTGTACAAGCCATCGCACTGCGAGGTGACGTGGACAGGTCGAGAGCGAGCTGAAACATAAGCGCACTGTAGAAAGCTCGCACTGCAGAAGCGAGCGCACTTCTACGGTGCGAGGCGACGTGGGCAGGTCGAGAGAGAGCTGAAATTTATATATAGTAGTAAGATAAGATTACTACAAGACACACAGAATCATGTCTGCTGCCTAGACAGTTAGTGCCACCATCTAGGACAGACAAGACACCTTGAGCTACAGGCTTGCAGAGAATTAATGGTGTCCATGGAGCTGCTCATGCCGGTAGCTGCTCATACCTACTTTTACACATGAGCACCAGTGCTCCCTTTTTTAATTAAAAACTGTATTTCTGAATTTCCAAAAATAAACGAAAAAATAGACAAGTAGGTATGCACATCCACTATGGACGCTACCATTTACAGAAAAAAAAAGATAAATTTCGGCCAAAAGAAGATTTTCTTTATTTCCTACATACAGCCACACTGTTTTTAACAACCCACAATAAAACGCCTTTTTCACCGAAATTTCGCAAACATATACAACATGTGTGGAGGCATCTGTGGATTTGTTTTTTGTTTTTTCGGAATTCTAAAGTACAATTTTCCATTTTTTTTTCTGAAATCAAGGAGCCCGGGTGCTGCAAATCTCCTCTCCAGTAGCCATGCACTTTGTACCATTCTTCAACTCACCTTGTCTTTGTGCACCCAAATCCACAGTGCTTACCATTAGCATTAGCAGTTAGCACTGATCTCTCACACATAAAGTTGGTGACACGAATTATTCTCACATCATCACATGCACAGTCATTGCTTGTATATAGTATTATGTATATTACTACAAGACACACATGATCATGTCTGCTGCCTAGACAGTTAGTGCCACCATCTAGGACAGACAAGACACCTTGAGCTACAGGCTTGCAGAGAATTAATGGTGTCCATGGAGCTGCTCATGCCGGTAGCTGCCATGCTCGCCTTCGACACCCTCTTCGCGGTGCTGACAGTGATGATGAAGAAGGCGCTCGATGGTGGCCTGAACCCCATCGTCCTTATCGCTCTCCGACAGCTTATCGGTGCAGCTTTCCTGGCCCCAATTGCCTACTTCAAAGAAAGGTTTGTCAGATACTAGAACTTAGCCTGCAGTGTTCAGTTGCTGAGTTGTTTTCACATGATGTTTAGCACCTGTCAACTCAGTGTGCATGATCAATCGATGATGATCCTTTAGCACTTTTGCAAGTTCAACTGAAAAGTATGATGTTTTCAGTAACTTGAGAAGTAACTTTTCCTTGTTGTTCCAAAATTGTTGTTGTATACTACTTCATACATTTCAGTATCTAGAAAGTGTTTACTGATAAATTCCTCATGCTTATTATTTTTAGTTTGATTTCAGGAATTCAAGACCAAAATTCACAAAGGAGATATTTGCCTACTTGTTCATGAGTGCACTACTTGGGTAATATTTTTTCCTTTTGGGAATCCTAATTGAATAATGTGACTTTGGTTTTTCTAAATACAGTGGAGGAGATGAGTCAAAAGAGTGTTGCAAATTACAGTGTTTTTCTTTTTTGTCTAAACTAGCAAGGTGGCCCCCATAAATGCGAGGGCATCGTCTTTAGCATGTTGAAAGATCTAAGGAATTAAATTTATTTTAATCTGCTATCATATTATCTCCTAAGAACTCATACATCTCTACCACCACCACCACAAATTTAGATATGACATATGTAGGTATGTAGTATCTCTAATCAACAGTAATTTCCAGGCTAAGGATTATGACATCATTTCCCTAAACACACATATGTGTTATTTGTGTCTGATATTAGGTTATTAAACATAAATTTATTTACATGGTGCAGTAGGTGGGGTTAATATCAATATTATATATAGTTACAAAAGTCTTCATATTTTTGTTAAATTACCAAAAAGAATTGTGAGTTCATCGACTTTAGTATGTTAAAAAGTTTATGAGAAATGAAATTATGTTATGAGTATCACATTATCTGAGAAGAAATAGTGTGCCTATAACGTCGACATAAATGATATAGTAAATAAAATTTTTAATTTTCGGACCACAGATTATTGTGCCATTTTATAAACACATATATTTGTCATTTATGCTTCATGTAATTAGTAAACATAATTAAATATTTATATGGTGTCTCATCAATAGGTGAGAGTTAATGGTGGCATTATATATATAGTTACGAAAGTCTTCCTGTTGTGGCTGAAATAACAATAGGGGCAGGTCAACGCCTAGCTTATGTTACCGTGATCTTTTATCGAACTTATTTTCCTTAGGTGCAGTAATTAATACAATTGTGATGAAAAAATGGTTGTTATTTTGTATACATATAGTTTTTTCAGAAATATTATTTGGAGTATACAAACAGAATAGTGTACGCAAGATTCATCATTCATATCTTTTATGTTTTGAAATTAGAATTTGAAATGTAGATTTCTTATAGAACAAATGTGTGCCTGGATGGCTAGAAGGGATCTTGTACTAATTACAACATTTCAACACCCTCGATAATTATAAACATGCAATTGTGATATTCAGTAGGCTTCCATGTCAGGCATATTTTAACCCTAGGTCATACTTAGCCTCTCATCACAACTACTCTTCATTCCTTTTGTCACTTCATATGCGCCGCCATCGTATATTCCGTGATCGTTGTTGGTTCTAGGTATGCATCCTATGTGACCCCTAATTTGTGGCATGTCTTTCTTGAATATTACTGTTTTAAAATATTTACCAATATAATGTATTGGTGGTGATACTTACTGTCGTGGTGGGATCACGGCAGATGCCATGGGTATGGCTTAGTTGGGGCCGAACGGTCGTTGGGGGAATTCGGGGAGGGTTTATGCACTCAAGACGTGCACAAGCAAGAACATGCAAGAAACCACAAGAACATGAGCAAGAAACCAAGAAAGCCAAGAACACAAAAGACACCACGATGTACCCAGGTTCGGGGCCTTCGTGAGGAAGTAAAACCCCTACTCCTGCCTTGCCTCTCTCAATATATCAGTATGGTTCTCAAGTACAAGGTGCTCCTCGAGCTGTATGTTGCTACCAAGGTGAGAGCTCGAGGTAGAAGGTGAAACTACGAAGGGGGAAATGAGCTAGGGTTTGTGCCTCTGCCTCTCTGGAGGTAGAGAAGCCGCATATATACACAGGCCGAAGTACATTTTTATCCCTGCCTACAACTGACAATGGCATGGCCAAAAGGTAGAAGACAAGCCTCTGCCTCCTGCCAGCCCAACGGCCGGACTGTCAGGCCAGCCAGGCTTAGCTTTCCTCTTCGGGTCATACTTCAGTAGCCTGCCGAGGTCTAGCCTGTAGACCTTTCCCGAAATGGCCAAGTCAGCTCCTAGGCCCCCGAGCTTCCGGGAATCCCGTGGACGGACCTCGCCGTCCTCTGAAGCCTCGGGCTACGAGCTCTGCGGCACCCGTGACCTCTCTGACATGCCTCGATCCTTGCTGCCAACCTCGGATAACACTCCTGATCATATACCTCGGTGGAGAATATCTTATTCCTGTGGTAGCTAGCTGACTGCCCCGAGGTTGATACCTCGGAGGATATACCTCGGAAAGTATACCTCGGACGTACACCTTACGTCGGATGACGCCTCCTGCGTCCTTGCTCAATCGTTCCCTCGGACAGCTTACTGCCTTAACCTTACATGTCTTTACCTCATCATTACCCTACCCGGGGGTAACCCCCCGACACTTACGAATATGAATTACTTAGGGTCTACAAATAAGATTAAAAAGTCCAACAAATCGACAACCGGAAGCCTGCTAGTTTTATAGGAATTTCTGATATCTCTCTTTATTTCAAATTTTACTATGATTTTCATGTAATAATTAACTTGAGAAAAACCTTCTTCATTCTTTTGTTCGCTATTTAATCAATGTGATGTGCCCATATGGTTTAGATGCTTAATGTTAACAAAATAGACAGGACCCATGCTTTTCTAAGTAAACTAAAAGTCGTGAAGATTGTGTGTTTCTTATGTTGGTGTGGAACTTTCGAATTTCGTATCATGGCACTAAGATGTGCAGCCTTGAGAAGATTGTTTTTGATGAGTCGGTTTCAGACCGTTCATATACTCTTGTATGTTTTCAACTCAAAATTAGAAATGTAGATGTCTTAAACTGTGTGGTTGGATGGCTAGAGAGGTGTCTCACTAAAGTAGATTATATTCTGAATGGAAAATGTCATTGTTGTCGATAGTGTGTGTGTGATCACTAGAGTTCACAGCCAAAATAACTTTCCGCAGTGGAGTGCTCCATTGCAGACTTGGTGCTCCCCAGATTCAGCGATCTCACTATTTAAAACTATCAAAAAAAGTTTTAATTTTTGAAAAAATCATGCATGGTCGCAATAATATATCCTACAAGCGTCATTATCTCAATGCAAATACTTTACGTTTTGAACTAAGACAAATGTACATATCTGAGTATAGTTTATGATTTCCAACTTTTTATGTATCCCATAATATAAATAATTTTGCATTGGGATTGTGCACACTTGTAACATATATTATTGAGAACATGCACTTTTTTTAAAGTTTTCTTAAACTTTTAAATATATTTTCCCAAAATAACTTTCTGCAGTCTGAACCCCTATTTGTATATCGATATCACACTCTATGGTCACAAAAAATCATGAAGTAGTTAACTGATGCACACACATTACACATATAACTGATACATGTACCATCACGATCTAGCTAAAGAAGTAGTTTTTTCCTATTTTGTTACGTGCACGACCATGTATTGGATGGAACAGAAGATTCCTTTTTTTTTTAACGTGAAGCAGCAATTTTAGTTTGGAGAAGCACATGATAGGCCCAACTTTTTTTTTGTTTCGGCAGAAACGGTATGCCCTCCCTTGCTTTTCACGATTGATCAGTTACAATTCTCAAAGAAAAAAAAGAGTGCAAGTTAGATTGAACATACAACTAACGTCCAATCAGCTTTTTTTTTCTTGAAAAGTTCACGAAAGTTGTGCGTGCAGTGCCGTGCACTATGCTGGCACGTACATGCGTGTATGCACAAATATGTGGTGTAACGTTTCAAGTATTAAATCTGAACTGTCTATTTTTTTTAGATCCACGTCATATATGTTGGGTAGATCTGGACTGAACGTGTCAAACTGGATTAGTTAGTTACGAAACAATAAACCTCTTGTTAAATCTTAGCCACATATTTTAGATCTAACTATTAAAATTAATTTAGATGATGTGGCTTAACGTGGTGTCTCGAAAAACTATCTCATTTTGCTTTTAGTGGAGTAATAGAATAGAATAGATAACGTGGTGTCTCGAAAAACTATCTCATTTTGCTTTTAGTATATAATAGATAGATAGATGTGTGTATATCCAGGGCACTATTTCCTCAGTATCTTTTCGTCTTGGGGTTGAGCTACACCACTCCAACACTCGCTGCAACCATCTCCAACATGATTCCAGTCTTCACCTTCTTGATCGCTGTCCCTCTCCGGTAAAATTCTTATCCCCCTTAATTGATATGTACTCTCAAGTTAATTGTTCATCAAGACTGAAACTATTTCTGCAGGCTGGAAACAGTGGATTTAAGGAGCAAGGCAGGTGTTGCAAAGATTGCAGGAACACTCGTGTCGGTCGGTGGCGTGACGCTACTGAGCCTGTACAAGGGTGCTGCCCTGACTCACACGACATCTTCCGCACAAGAACACATCAACACCAATAGCAGCAGCAGCAAAGGGAGATGGATGCTGGGCTCGGCGCTGCTGCTGGTGAACTGCCTCACCTTCTCATTCTGGATGCTGCTGCAGGGGAAGCTCACCAAGAAGTACCCTGCTGTCATCTCTAGCACTGCATTCATGGCCTTGTTCAGCTCACTGCAAGCAGGGGCACTTGCACTCACCACCCAAAGGCACCTCTCTGTGTGGCTGCTCCGAGGAAGTGTACAGATTGCGACTGTTCTTTTCGCGGTACGTAAGATAGCTCAGATAACCAGTTAAGCATCAATCTGCAAAGAGTCAATACAAAGCTTCCATTATCTGAAATAAAAACACCACAAATCTTTTCTTTTGTTGAGTACAGCTATGCGATCTTGTCTGAACATAAACCAGAAACACCAGTTCTTGCCCTGGCTACTCTTCACTTACATAATCCTATTTGTTGGAGTTGAATTTCGTAAGTAAGAAAACCTAATCTTGTCCTTCATGGCTCTGATACTTAATGAACACATGGCCCCACAAGTCAAACACATACCTCGGTCCGGCACAAAGAAGTGTGAAAATTCAGTTAGGGACAGGAATGTTTGCCACAAAGAATGGTTCAGGTTCAATGTATGTGCTGGGATTCCACTAAAACTTTGCACTTTTGCTCTGCAGGGAGTGGGAGTGTCAGGGATAGGGTACGTGCTGATGACCTGGTGCATCGAGAAGAGAGGGCCAGTGTTCACCGCAGGCTTCATGCCTCTCATTCAGATCATAGCGGCAGTCCTAGATCTCTTCATCCTTCATGAACAGCTTTACCTGGGAAGGTATTGGCTTTTACTAAAAGTTTGTGAAAACAACTATATGACATAGGTCTGCAAATTAGGCATAAACACTCGAATATTTTAGTTGTTTTGGTAACACATCATATGAAATATCTTGTTTAATAATTTAGCTATGCACTTTCTCAAAAATCTAGTACGAATCTTATGTCCTAATGAACGAAAAGGAATCCTAGGAAAAAAATCTTTTAATTGTATAGTTGATTACTTCTTTGCGGGGGAATTACATAGTTAATCGTTGTACACATGTACTATTATTTATCGCCTAAAAGGACTAAGATTTGACACGTTGCTTAAATGTTGCAAGTGTAAATAATCCTCAGTAGCAACTATCGCTAAAGGACTAACAATTGACATATTGCTAAGAAGTTCCAAGTCTAACTAACTATCGGCCAAACGGCAACTTTGCTTCGAGACACGGAACTTTGGCAAAAGAAAGTCACACATGTTGTTTCCCTTTTTGTCCTTGAAGTGTGGTAGGTGCTGCTTTTGTCATTGGAGGCCTCTATCTCCTCCTCTGGGGGAAGAGCAAGGAAGCATCATCAGCTGCTATTCTACCAGCGAAAGGAGCGGAATATCGGGAGCAGCAACCAAATTTGTGAAGCATAGGAAAGGCATTCTTAGTAGTTAGTCTTTTGTAAGTCAAAAATCACCCTGAATGTTCCAACTATGTCCTATATATGCTGCTACAACTTTGAATAAGTCAGTGTCATATTTGTGCACATTACTTTCTGGTAGTGTGGTGCCTGGTGATGTTGCCTTCCTTGCCTTTAGTATTCAATAGCGTACCAACTAATTATTACAGAAAAACACTTGTTGCTGGATTTTATGGCCCTAATTCGTCACTGAAAATTACGGTGAGCAGGAGAAGGATCACACTAAGAAGTGCAAAGGGTGAAGGATCAGTATTGGTGTTTGAGTTGAGCAATTCACTCTCTCTTGCCATAGTATTGTTGACCCAAAGGTAGCCAACTCTATCAGGTTACTAGTAATGGAAAGTAATTATGTTCTTTTAGATGCTTATGGAAAGTATATATATGTTGGTGGTAGGAAGTGAGAGGACTATTCCACATACATAGAAAGGAGTTTTTGCAATCTCAGTGCTTCCATCTTTTCTCCACTTCGTTGGCATCTCATACAGATTTTGGCCGGGGCACCAGAAATGCTAAGGGACTGAATCAGGACATATATTTTACTTGCACATTTGCACTACAACTTGATTCCTACTGTCTCTTGACATGCCATTTTTTAGATTATAATTGATCTTCAGCAGTAGTAACTTTTCACAGGAGTGAGCAAAGCAATTCATTATTATGGTGACAGCATATTAGCATTTGCTTTTCTTGCCTCCCCGATGAATGAGAGCCGTCACTTTTGATCAGCGAGTGGCATTGCATGGCTATATATATAATCAGTCAGTTCATGAGCATATCAGTAATCATCTTGTAGCTAGCAGAAATCTTACAATGCGGATGGAGGAGTGGAGACCGGTGATGGGAATGCTGGCCTTCGATCTCATCTCGGCAGTGATGACATCGCTGGTGAAGAAGGCGCTGGAGCAGGGGCTGGATCGCCTGGTCCTTGTAACGCTTCGGCAGCTGGTCGTCACCGTCTTCCTTGCTCCAATAGCCTATTACAAAGAAAGGTATGCACACAATTATGGAGTGGACTACGCAGCGGCGCCGCTGGCTGGTCGTACCGTGCGGCGCTTAGCTGGCTACGCGTATCCGCGCGCTCGCGAATTAATTGGCTTGGCCGTTCATTTGGGCCTCCTGTTAAAACCTTTTTTCACCTTTTCCGTTCACTTTGGGCCTCCTCTTAGAACTGTTTTTTACTCTTTTTTTCTAGCGGGCTTATTTCTACCAGCAAATAAAACTGTTTTATGCATGCAAAATAATCCAACTCACACCACCACATATACAACGCACACCGTTATAAAGGAATAAACCTAAAAAACCATTATAAAGGAATAAGATTAAAGCAGAACCAGGTTACAAATTACACATTACTGGATGTATGCAACACCACTACACATGAGATTTGAATCAGGCAATCGTCAAGCTTGTAATTGTAGTCCTCCTTTAGCCCTATGACCATCAGCAACCCCAGTGCACTAATCGCCACCACCATCACTTGTTCATGCTCCAAGTGAATTTTGATGCCCTTTGTCAAGAAGATCATGAAACTCTTCAAAATTGTCACAAATTTGAGTTTATTTTCTTCAACTTATTCTCATGCAGAGTGTTCATAAACTGCTAGTTTCAAGGGCGATTCTTAACATGATTCCACTTTTACTCACATCGACAAATCTGCATCGACAACAAATTTATCAAAATCAACAACAACAATGCAGGCATAAGGGGAGAAAGATAAATTACACAATTCTACCAATAAATTAAGGACAATACCAGGTTATTACCATGAATTATAATATTATTATCACGTTTTGGATAAAACTAGAAACTTGTTTAGATACAATGGTTCATTAGCAACAGCTACCAGGTACATGAGAAACAATTACCATGTTGTTCAGAACTAGCTATCAGATTTTTCCAAATGAATTGTCTGGATCATGGAAACATCTACCACATGATATTTAGAACAAGCTACCAGATTATTCAAAACAATTACCAAGTTAATTAGAAGTAGCTGCCAGATTAATTAGGAATAGCTACCAGGTTTCCCAAGAAATTTAGCAGATTTATTACTAAATCGGTTAGAACCAGCTACTAGATTATTCAAAACAATTACCAAGTTAATTAGAAATAGCTATCAGATTAATTACGAATAGCTACCAGCTTTCCCAAGAAATTTAGCAGATTTATTACTAAATCGGTTAGAACCAGCTACCATATTTTCCAAAAGAACTACCATGTTCATTAGAAACAACTACCAGATTTTCCAAAAATAATTATAAGGTTCATGACAAACAACTACCATGTTGTTTACAACTAACAACCAGATAGAGTTAGCATGTTGTTTAGAATCAATGGAACTTTCATAGTTTCATGTTGTCTAGTTAATGGATACCAGGTTGTCGATACGATACACCTTTATCAGTAAAGTTAGTGAACACATTTGTAGTACGTCATCAAGCTAAGCACTCCATAAAAAACTAAAGTAACTAACAACAATCTATTCATCTAAACTAGAAAGTGCATCATCGCGTCTCCCTTTAAACCTGAATGCACATTTAACAACTTCTGATTGTTCAAAATATCACTTCGGACATGTCATATGTCTTCTACTGCTATCTCATAAATGTTACTAATCATCCAAACTCATCTTAATTTTTCTCCCATCGCAGTCACACACCTGGCCAACTAAAACAATTCATAGACTATCTTGCAGATGCCAAGTTGCAGCAACTAAATAGGGATGTAGCACTTGCAATCTCGAAAGCAATAGGGATGTACCTCGCGCTAATAGTGGTGACATGGTTCTCGGTAAACATCACCTTCCCGAGTAGCCACAAGATATATGCTTCCAGGCTTCTAGTGATTTGTGTAGCATTCAGCGGCATGTCAGGAAATCCAAAAAACTTCTGTATCTGTACATTAAAAAAGAAATTGTATTAGACTATAAGCTGGAAACAATTCTGTAAATAAAACATGTGCGAAAATAGAACAAACCTGAAAATCCAGCAACCATTCAAGCTTTGCTCCGTGATCTCTGACATAAACACTCCAGCATGGGGTTTATACCCTGAAAACGAAGTGACATCTCGTGCTCCCAATTTTCTGGGGCCTGCAACGGCCCTATGGGCTGACCCGCCAACGGCAGTCCGAGCAAGAAAGATA